>JARPTA010000004.1:0-600000 GCA_029582065.1 Strongyloides stercoralis
TGTCTGTGTGTGTGTGTGTGTGTGTGTGTGTGTGTGTGTGTGTGTGTGTGTGTGTGTGTGTGTGTGCACACACACACATGTGTGTGTGCCCTGCCTGGTTTCTTGTTCCCCCACCCCTTGTGTGCATGTTTTTTTTAAAATCTTGTAGCGTTTCAGTTGAAATTTGGGTGTTTAACCCGTTTTCGCATTTTTATCGTGAAACGCTTTTAAGATTTTCGTGCACCATACGAGCAAAAATTAAACACAATAATAAAAAAAACAAAAATAAAGCTTTCATACTTTATATTCAGCTTAACTAAAGCTAGCTTTAATTTCACCCCAAAAGTCTTTATGCTCAGATTTGGCTTTAGTAGAATCACAGCATCTAGTTTATTCTAAAAGAGTCTCCATGCTCAGATATAGTTCCAGTTAGCCTCCAGTTTACTCAAAGAAAGTTTCATCCTTCAGCTTGGCTTCAGTAAGCAACAGCCTTTGATTAACTTCTCAAGAACTACGTTCTAGATTTGATTCCAGTAGAACAACTGTTTCCAGTTTCATTCTGAAAAGGGCCTCCACTTGCTCGAGATTAAACCCCAGTAGGATTACAACTTCTAGTTTGCTCCAGAAAAACCTCCCATTTCTTATTCAACTTTAGTAGAACTACAACTTTAATTTATTCAGAAAGTTTCCTTACCTCTGATTCTGCTCTATTAGAGCAATAGCCTTTAGTCTACTTCAGAAGAATTTCATTATTCCTGGTTTGCTCGATAGAACCACAGCTTTCAGTTGGCTCCAAAAGAACTCCCTGTCACTTCAGATTCAGCTCCAGTAGAGCAACAGTCTCTAATTCCTCCAAGAAAAACTTACATTCTCAGATTTGATTCCAAGTTAAACAACAGCCTCTAATTTGATCAGAAGAGCTTCATATTTCAGATTTAGTTTCACTAGAACCACGGCTTCAATTTGCTCTAGAAAAACCTCAACACTCTTGATTTTTTTTTTCAATAGAGCAACAGCCTCCAAAACACCAATAATATGTCATTATTTATAAAACAGCAAAACAAAACAAAACAAAATAAAACAAAAAAACATACCTGAGTTTTTATCATAGTGTGTGTAAAAAAATTTTTCTCAAAAAAAAGTTTCCATGTTCAAGATTCAGTTCCAAATGAATCACAGCCTTAAGTTTATGAAAAGCTTCAATGCTTCCGATTCTATTCCAGCAGAGCAACAGTCTCTAAAACAACAAGAATAATATTATTATTTGTAACAAGAAGTAAAAAAAAAACAGAAAAAAACAAAAAAATGTACTAGGTTTTTATCATGATTGGTATTACTATTTAATAAATTCTCCCAGAAGAGCCTCTGCTCCAGATTCAGCTGCAACAAAGCCACATCTTCTAGTATCCTTCAAAGAGTCTCCATGCACCAGATTCGATTTCAGTAAAACCACAGCATTGATTTCCTCCAGAAGGCTTTGTCAATTTCAGATTCGCTCCAGTGACTTGTAACCTTTAATTCCCTCCAGAAGAGGGTTTCATCCTTCAGATTCAATTACAGTAATATAACCTCTAATTCGCTCCAAAAGAGTATCATCCTCCTGGTTCGACTGCAGTAGAGCAACAACTTCTAATTCCTCTAAGAATGTCTTTAATACTCCAGATGCGATTTCAGTTGAACAATAGCTTTCAAAATAACAATAATAGTATTATCTGCAACAAAATAAAACAAAACAAAAAAACATACCTAGAGTTTTTTATCATAATAATTTTTTACTATTTAATAATTCTCACAAGAAATTTTCATCCTTCAAGTTCAGTTCCAATTTTATTACAGTTTTCAGTTCGTTCCAGATCCGATTTCAGTGAATCAACACTCTCAAACGACAATAAAAATATTATTATCTGTAACAAAAACTAAATATAACAAAAAAACATACTAGAGTTCTTTATATGATTAATGCCTCATTAATTAAATGAATTCTTTAAAAAAACTTTTCATAGTCCAAACTCGGTTCAATTTAATCACAGCCTCTATCCGTCAACCACTGTAGAACAGCTTCCAAAACAAAACACAATTGCCAGGTAAACATTAGCAACTTCAAGTGCTTTTAAAATAGTGTTTTGTTTTTAGTATTATGTTTCTAATCAATAATTAATTATCTTAATTAGTCTTAATTAAGTACAATATTATATGTATTTTACATTTCATGATAAACAATACATTTTCACAAATGATAATTAATAAAAAACACGTTGTCAATAAATTATTTATTGATGCAAATTTAAGATTATATACAAATTTACAATATAAATTAGTGTTAATTAAAATTACTTTAGACAAACTTGAATTTTTAGAAATCTTGAAAAAATAGCTTTGAAATCTTTTGTTTAATCTAATGTTTTTTATGAAGTCAAAAGAAAACTAATCTCGGCTTATTATGACGAGTTTCAGCTAAATTATAATGAAAATTTGAAGATTAATTATTTTACAATTCTGGAGATTGATTATAAATCTATGGTAAGTGATGATAAAAGAATAGATTTTATGAAATTGACATCCGTTAGTTTCATATAAAGTTTACACTTTAAAGTTTTTTATATTTTAATCATTATTGAGATATAAGAAATATATGACAATCTGATGCGCGCAAAGAAAACTAAAGATCATATTGAATTAGTTTCAAGTTGAAAAACATTTTTTAACACAAAGCATGTTTTAAAAGTCAATAAGAAGTCGTACAATGAATTTAATGTTTCTGCAACATTATTGATATGAATTATATGTATGTTTTTTAAATTTTTTTAGCTTTATTTTTTATTATATACTATATTAAAGCATCATATGAGATCAAAATAAATTTATAACTTACTTGTATTAAATTTTATCAGTAATTGTTTATTTAATTTGAAAAATTTATCAATAAATTACAGAATTCTTATTCTTTTATCCATTTTCTACTGTTTACTTAAAACTTAAACAATTTAGTAACTTTTAAATTTTATTTTTCTATTTTTACAAGTGTATGTTTTTAATTTCGTTATTTTTCAAAGACTTTAATATGAACCTTACCTCTACTTGGAAATTCGGAAGACACGTGCTCTTCACCATTCAGAATGACAATTCAACATGGAAAACAACATATAAGTTAGCTTTAATAAAATCTAAATTTAGGTAAAACTTATGTTACAGTTCTTAATTATTAATAATCACTAGAAAAAATTTGAAGAATATAATTTATTTTGAAAATATTTATATACTTTTAATTATCAAGACAAGAATAAAGAATTGCTCATAACAATTTCTGAACTTTAAAAAAATAAGTTTATTTGAAAAAAAATTTTTTGTTTGTGTGAACCTTTATGTATAAAGTTTAATAAAACTTATTTTGCTCTTAGTATAATAAGTTTCAGCTCAATTATAAAAATAGTCAGAAACAATGAATGTTTCTTTTGCATCATCATCTTGAATTATAATTCTGCTAAAATAATGATAAGGACATTGTAGTTTTTGAATCAACTTAAAATCAATTTTATATAATTTACCTTTAGGAGTAATTTTGCCTCTTCAACCATTCTTAAGATATAAGAAATGATGCATTGTAAAAAAGTAGTTATCATATATTCTATGAACAGTTAAAGATTGGAATAATTTTTCAACGCAAATATATCTAAAAATTAAAAATATGCAGCTTCAACAAGTTTCATGCTTCTATAATTTTATCAGCATGAGTTATGAATACGTTCTTGAAACTTTTTGAAGCATATATTTTTTATCATATCTCACGTTAAGAATATTTTAGAAAAATAAAATTATGTTCAATAAATTTCTCGAAAAAATTATATTGGGTCATAAATTTAAGATTATTAATTGTCATGATTAAATTCAATTTAATTATTTTTTTAAAACTTTTATATGAATACACTTTTATCAAAAATTTAAAACAAATTAATTTTCAATATTACACACTCCATAATTGTGAAAAAACTCGGTTAGTTAAATTTTTAAAATTAGTAACAATTTATTTTTCTTGAAATTAATACGTACAATAAACTTTTTTAAAACCTGAATATTTTAAAAGATTCAAAAGCTAATTGATACTTAATTTAAAAAAAAAACTTTTTATTTGATCAAAAATATTTTATTTTGTTAGTTTTGTATACATGTACATACATAAAATCAATAATTATGTTTGTGCAGAACATAAGTATGTACTAACATTTTGGCATATTGAGCATAAAGTGAATGAGTAATAATATTGTAACGTGCCGAAAAATATTTGTAGTCAGTTTATAATCTTTAGTTAAAAAAAATCAAAATTTATACCTCCTTTTGAATTCCTTTTCTTTGTAGTTGATTCCGCTCTTCTTTTCCCTCTTCTTCTTCGTGCTCTATTTTTCTTCCTTCCTTTCTTCTTGTTTCTCTTTTCTTCGTGCTTCTCTTCTTCCTTTTCTTTTCTTGCTTCTCTTCTTCCTTTTTTTTTCTTCGTTTTCTAGTCACTTTCAAAAATGGCTTCTTTGTGGAATTAAGAATAAAAACGACTGAAAAATAAAGAACAACAGGAAAAGCAAAAACAACTGAAAAAACAGGAATTGCTGAAGGAAGTAGCCTTTTTCCCACAATTTAGGTAGGTCTTTCAAATCTAGAGTTTAACTTTTGGCTTGAAATAAGTTTACTTTTAGTTGAATTTAGGTTTATTTTTAGCTTAGTTAGGTTTATTTTTAACATGGGAACAGGTCTAACTTTAAGCTTAAATAAAGTTTAATTTTAACTTGAGTTGAATTAACTTTGAGTTTGATTTAGTTTACTTTTACCTTGACTTGACCAAAATTCCTTGGAAATTCCAATTGGGATTTTAATTTTTCAATTAATCTCTGTCAACTAGAAAACAAATGAATAATTAGGAGGACTTAGCCAAGTTCAACCTTAAAAAGACAGCCAACTTTAATTTTGAATAAATTATCTATTTCAAGAGGAAAAACATACATTCCACCTCATGAAATGTATGTATAGTTAGGTAAAATATTAATTTCAAATTTAAATTAGCATTCTTTTTCAATTAATGTTGACTTTTTTTCGGATAAAATTTCTTTTATTTTTATACTTATTATTAAAAAAATTATTAGGGGAAAAAATTTTATTATAATAAACATAATTTTCAAATTTTAATTCAGAAAATATATTTGTAGGATTAACTTCAATATATTAAAATTTATTTTTAAGTTAATTTGTTCATCGTCAGGAACTAAGAAATTAACTTTTTAGTTATTATATATATAACAGCAAAAATTTGATATTTTAGTAAAATCAAACTAAAATATACTTCTAAAATGTCACACGTATTTTTACAATATGAAACTAATGAACTGATAGCATTCTTACTTTTTAGTCATGGACAATCAAGTAAATTAAAATATTTTGTTGCAAGTCTTCAACGCGATAATTCATTTTATTAACGAAATCATAACATGTTAATCAATAATACACATTATACTGAAGAAATTATAAGAATTTTTATTTTCAAAGAAATAGTTTAATATTGTCATACCAGTATCATCATCATTTTTAATTGAACAAGGAATATTATTAGTAATAAATTAAAAAATTTTTTTTTATGTGCATTCTTAACAATATTATGGATCCTCTTCTTTTAATTTTTTATGAGTAATCAAAATTTCATCATTGGAATTATGCACTCTGAAAAAAGTCTTTTTCAAATACTTTCTTATTTTGTTTATTCATAAAGAAAAAATGTTTTGATTCTCTTAGAAATCTTTGATATTTCAAAAGGAAGATATTTTTTTATTACAAAGTATTTTCTACACTCAACAATAATTGTATAATTCATACTATTCAATACTATACTAAGCAATTATGAAAATTCCAAAAATGTATGAAAACATTTTATTAAAACATTAATGTTAAATGTAGTTATATAATCATTTATTTTACCAAAAGAATACTTTCACAATAACATTTTGTGATTCTTTTTGTTGGTACTTGAGTATTTCCTAAGTATATTTATCAACATCTATCTTAATATCATGATTTATCTTTCTATTTTAAAATGCCTTTTTTATTCCAAATAGTACAGCTGAGTTCTTTGACACACTATTACTATTGCATAATAAAGATGGAAACATCATAAATACTATATTTACTGTTAATGACATTTGATAATATATACTGGAATATAACATTCAATTTATACTTCTTTTAGTATTTTATTATGTTTAAAAGAAGAATAGCAGTCAGTAAAAGTATTTAAAAGATTAGAAATATAATTTAATAAGAATATAGCTAGTTTTCTAAGATCAAATAATTCTTTATTGTTCAAATTTTATTTTTCAAACATTAAACTTATTCATGAAAATCAATATTTGCTTCTAAAACATTGTTATATAATATAATTTAAAAGCATAACTTACCAGATATAAAATATAAATTTTCAAGAGAAGATTTATTAATTGTATTTTCTAATTATTTACTAATCTTAAAAATTTTTAGATAAATTGAATTATAGAATTACAGAATTCAACATACCAACAATTTTTAATTGCAAAAACTTTTAAAATCACATTTTAAAAATATGTATATGTCTCATTAAATATTGTGCATCAATATAATTTGTAACTTTCAAATAATGGAGAAAATCACTATTTTCTGTAATAATGTATTCAAGTAGCCTTTCTAAATATTTTAAATATGTATCTTAAAAGATATATAAAATTTTTATTCATATTCAATTAATTCTCTCTGATTCTTTTCAAAACTTCTTGTAGTCACTTTTAAATTTATACTAAACTTTATAAAATAATAACTTTTATATTCTAAGTTATCATTTGATAATTAGTTAAGTTTTCTAAACTTTTAAACATCTCAGTAGAATACTTTAGATTCTACAAATTAATTCACATAAATAAACAATATCTGTCAACATTGCTGCACAAAATATATTTTCATCAAATGATTTGGAAAAATAATTAAATCTGTATCAGATAGAAAAACTTTTAATTCTGTTTCTTCTTCAGAACATGAAATATTAATAATGAACAATAATATGAAATATACTCTTGAAAATTTTGCTTCGAATTTAATACAATATTCAATTTGTTCTATCAAAATAATAATCTATATAAAAAACAAAATCAAATGAAGTAATTTTAATTATCCTTCATAAATTGTATTGAAAACAGCAATAACTAACATTATTTTTTGTACATGTATCAATTAACAAAACTACAATTTTCCTTTATCATAACATAAATTTAAAAACATTTTTATAAATATTTATTTATCTATTTTATTTACAATTTAATATTGCCTTTAGCTTAAAAAACATTTCATACATTTTAATGATACATCTATAATATTATAAGTTTTATCAAATACGATTAGAATACTGTTCAAGTTATAGCAATTAATTTAACAATTAATCCCTTTTTATCACAAAAAGTATTAATATGTTCAAATAAAACAGTAGTAATTAATCAAAATATAATTAAATTCAGTAAAGCAATGCTTTCAAGCTGACACTTTTTAAATCATTATTTTATCATTATCACTTTCATGTTTACCATTATTATTCATCAATTCATTTATTAACAATACTAACAGATCCAAAATCAACAGAGATTATTATTACTTGAGTTATTTGAAATACCAAAAACAATATTTATTCTAATTCCATTATATTCAGTTGATTACACGAATTTGATTTTTATTTTATCAATTGCTAATGATAAAGATATTTAACTTATAATTTTAACTGCATTACTTTTTATGTATGCATCGACATCCTTAAGTAAATCGAAGTAAATTTCTACCGTCTTTTATACCGTACTATTAGAAGAGCTCTGTAGAAAAATAAAAGAAAACTTTTAATTATCACTTGTTTTATAGCTGTTTTATTATAATAAAAACTTGTTGAAAACTGTTAGAAAAGTTATCATTAACTTTGAAGTAACATTACTTCAAGAACATAAAAAATCTAATCCGATTATTGATCTAACAATTAACGAAATAATATTTTTATAGCTATCTTCATCTTCAATTGATTCATCAAAACGTTATTCAAAAGGTGCATCTACGAAATATAAAAATTTTAAAATATTTTTTTAGTAACACCTATTACTACAGAAAAATTCTGTTATGCAAGTATACAAATAGCCTGCTTTCAAAATTATTTCCATTAGTATCGTATCTTTCTGAATTAAAAGAAATCCCATATTAAAGACTTTTAATGTGCTAAAAAAATATATAATTACTATAACCCAAAGATAAAAATAAAACAAATTTTTAATAAAAAGACAAAATTACTACAATGCAGACAACAATTTAAAAAAATTATATGCAATATGACAAAATTTATGTGATAAAATGATTCTTCTTCAAAGAATGATAAACAAAATTTCAAAAATGCTTAAATTTAGAAAAGATTCAATGACATTTTTATTTAGTTTAAATGAATTGATAATTATTGATACTAGTACTTAAATCAAAAGAATAAAGCTTAATTTATTTCAATGTGATCATGATTAAAAATAATAAAAACCTTTTAAGTCACATCAAATCATAGTCAATAGAGAAAGAATATTTTTTAAGAAAAATTATTTTTCATTGACAAAATCATGAAAGTACTTCCTGATTCTATTTGCAGATTTGTGCAAATAATTCATTTAACATAGTAAATTTAATACCAACAACTTTTCCTTGAGATATGATAAGAAATAGAAAATTTAGAAATTCTCAAGAACATACTCATAACTCGAGTCAATAAAATTATAAAAAATAAAACTTGTTACGGTAAACTTTTACAAAGTTTTCTAGATATAGTCTGGGTTGACAAGTTTTCAATCTTCAATCGTTCTCAAGATATAACAAAAAACATTTTTGGCGCTCGATCTTCGTCATCGTTTATATATCTTAATAAGTAGTATAGATATAAAAATATTTTAAGGTAGACCTGATTCAAAGTGTTTAAAATCATTCTAAAAAAATAGTATCTTCCTATCATTATTTTAAGTTAGAGTTGAACAATTTTTAAACACGATGAGAAAAATATTCATCATCCGCAGCTTTTTTGCAGTAACAGAAATTGTTTAGTATAATGTTAATGACAAAAGTAGACACCGTTTAAATAGTCTAATTCAAAGTAACAAACTTATACTTTAAAATCTTGAAAATTCGAAAAGAATTCAAAATAATTATTTAATGAAAGTTACGAATAGTTAGTAAAATGAATTTTAAATAACAAAAATAAGTTTTATTTGATAATTCTATACATTAAAAACCATTATTTTCATTTAAATTTTACATTGGCGCTGGGGAATATTTTTCAATATCTGACTTTTTTGTTGTATTCGGAAAATTATGAAATTATTTTAACTGTTCTAAAGTAGATTTGTATTAAGAATTTACTGAGCTTAATATCAATATTATAAAATTTCTTATTCTTGAGATATCATGAGAAATATAATTTTAGAAATTTATTAAAATGTACTCACAACTCAAATCAATGAGCTCATATGAATGAATTATGTTGCGCTGAACTTGTATTGAGTTTTCGATATAGTCTTTAAAAAAATTTTTCTAATATTGAACCATTCTTGAGATATGATAACAACAATTTTGTGTCCATCTCTTACATATGTGTTTTTTATATCTTAATAAGTAATGGAGATATAAAAATATTTTGAAGATAGACCTAGTCAAAAACTGATTTGAAGTTGTTAAAAAAAAAAAAACATCCTTCTTATCACTATTTCTAACCGAGTTATGATCAATTTCAAATGTGGTGAAAAAATATTCGGCATCTATGACTTTTGTACCAATGCTTTCGAAATTATTTAGTATGATACATACAAAAATAACTATTTTTAATAGTTAATTTTGAACAAACTTCTTATTTTAAAATTTTAAACAATGAAGATTAAGAAAGTCAAATGAATAAAGTGTGGTTTAATAACCAAGTTATTTGTCTAAGTAATAAGTAAGTTTTATTTGATATCTTTCTACAATAAAAAAATTATTGTGTTTAATAAAATTACGTCGGTATTGAATAATATCTTTCAATAAATCTGATTTCTTCGTTGTTTTAAACAATGAAAATATTTTTAACTGTTCTGGAAAAGATTTTTTGTAAAGAATTTGAGCTCAATTTATTTGCGTAAATTTTAATTCTTGAGATATTATAGAAAGTTTATTTCTAAAAATTTGTTAAGAATACATTTCACAACTCAAGTCAATAAGCATCTTGAAAGATAAGTTGTGTTGCTCTAGGTTTTTACAAAGTTTTTATAATCTTGAACCAATCTTAAGATATAAAAAATGATGATTATTCATGTTTCAAAAACTGTCATCATTTTATATCTCGAAAATAATTAAGAATACAAAAATGTTTTGAAGGTAGACTTTATTTCATTGATTGAAATTATTTCAAATTAACAACAATTTTCAATCTCTATTTCACCAAAGTTATAGCCAATTCAAATATGATAAAAATATTCTGTATATTTTGATGGTTTGGTTTTCGCATTTTATATAGTACCAATATTGAAGCAATTTTTTCGTGCGCCGCTACGTGAAAGTTAATATGTATGAAAAAAACTTTACATTAGATTAGTTCAAGAAGTTTTGAAATTTATATTAAAATATTTTAGATTTGAATCCAGTGAACTACTTTCAAAAATAACTTTTGTAGAGTGTTATTTCACTAAAAAGTTTGTTGAGGTATCACAGTTACTGTGACGCTTTTGCATCTTTTTGGTACTGTCAGATAATAACATAACAAATATATTTTTTATTCTCACTATAAATTTATTTAACCTAATTTTTATAAATATTTTTATTTAAAACAATGTACAATATAATAAGTTTTATAACTTAAAAAAAATAAATAAAAACATTGAGTAATTTTGTATTAATCTAATATCTTTTAATTAATTGTAAAAAAATACGTTTATTTAACTTTTTTCATTTTTTTACTGTTTGATTCAATTAAATGTATATTTTTACACAAATATGTGAGTTCACGCTCTAATTGTGCTTTTTTTTTAATTAATTTTTCTTAAAATATTATTGTAAAAAAGTAAATATTAATATATTATAAAAAAAAATTTTTAAGTAAAAGCAAATATAAAAAAAATTTTTTTTCTTATTTTTAGAATTATTTAATTTTTGATTTTTAAAAAGTTATTATTTTACATTATTAAATTATACGATAATATGTATATAATGATTGTGTTTGATCATTTAGATAAAAATAATAATAGCAATAATATATAAGGCGTTATAATTTATAAAAAAAATATTATTTGATGAAGCTATAAGTAATTATAAAATATTTTTTTTTTTCTTTTAATTATGCTTAATTATAGGATTATTATTTTTATATTATTTTTCTTATTTCTTAATTTTAATACTTATAAATTAAGTACGTAATATTATGGTGTCATAGTACATTAAAAAAATTATTGGTTTATATTTTTTTGTAGATAAGTTTGCTAAAACAGTCATTATAAATAATTTAACATACAGTTAAAAAAACAATTAATTTATTAAAATTAATTTTTAGTAATAAAATAATATTAAAAAGAGTGCGTATGAAAAAGCTAAAAAAAGTCGTGAAATACGTGGAAAACATCTAAATGATGTTATTTTTCTAGCATAATACATTATATTAAAAAAGAACTTTCTAATTAATATATATAAAGTTATATAAAAAATACAAGGTAGAAAAAAAATTATAAAAGTTAAAAATTTGATTGCTTGTTTTTGTACACATTTTATATATTGATATATTTTTATTTTCTCTTTCAATTTTAATTTTAAACATATTTAAAAAATTTAAAAAGAAAAAAAATAAATAATAATATTTTAAACAAGAATTAGCTTTTTTTGTTAGTGATTTTTTCCATTATTCTAGTCCTAATATAATAATATTTTCTATCTTACAATTTTCTCCATTTGTATTGACGTCTGCCAAAAAACTATAAGTATCATTCTTTTGTAAACTTTTTGATTTATTGCTTATTAAAAATATTGTTTTAATTTTACATGTAATTGAATGAGAAAAATAATTAAGTATGGAAAAACAATTTTATAATGATATATCAATTAATTTTGTAAAATATGAAATAGCTTCCTTCTCTGAAAAGTGTAATTGTATAGTTGATTTAACAAATTCCATTGATTAATCATTTAATTTATATTTACTAGCCATTTTTATAATTTTGTTATATTAATATGTAAGCACGACAGTGTTTATTTTTAAAGTGTTGATAACTTGATGAATTATTACCACTAGGTAACTTTTCAAATAACATATTTCATATCTTTTGTAAAAAATTGATACTCTATTACGTTTAATTTAAACAGCCATTGCCAATTTCATAAATATTTTCCAAAATTAAAATGAAAGATGTAACTCATATTTCGTAGTCATGACGTTATTATTGTGACAATCATCAATTTCAAGTATATGTGTTTGTAAAATATCACCCTTCACAACTTTTTCTAGAATTTTCTAATGTAATTTTAAATAACAAATATCTCAAAATATTGTTTTGTAACTAATTAATAAGTATTTTATTTTCAAATATACCTGATGTTCATGAGGTACTTCAATTTGAAATAATAAATGATAACTAGATACCATTTCAATATATTTTTTATTTACATCATATAGTAAAACTCCATAAAGTATTCTTCTTAAATCTAATTTATTCATAAGTCAAATATGATTCATAAAATGTATACATTGAAAAACAAGAGCGTCTTGCTGGATGATTTCTTAAATAATTATCTAAAATATTCATAATTGTGGCAAATTTAATATATTCATATTCTGATATGATATCATTTATATACCCATTTAAACCTTCATTCATTTTTTGTTGTTTTAATACATATTGCAAAAAATTTGTAATATCCATATATTTTATCCCATTATAAATTATTGTTTCTAATATTGATTTAAATTTAAAGACTTCACAATGGCACAATGTACAAATAATAGTTCAATATATTTCATACACTAATTTTTTAATTTTCATACATTTATCAATTTAAAATTGAGTTAATTTACAATCATTATATGATTCATGATGTACACATTGTATTAACAATAGTATCATTATAGAAATAATTTCACTAAATGTTTTCCAAGTACATTAATAGCAAATTTTTTTATTTTATTAGTTGGATAGTATTAACATTAATGATTCTAAAGCAATTTATGGTAATATTAGTTTCCATGATTGTAATAAAAATAAAATTTGTGACATATGTGCAGCATCCTAACAAACATTTGATCTTAAGACAATTGATAATGCTCTTAGTTTTCCCATTTAATATCTTTCACACCGTATCATTTTTTTCCTTTTTCTCGATAATTCATGTGAATGTTAATATATTAAAATGAATTTTGTTAATATTTCCTTCATTGCCAGTTGATAGTATATAAAAATTTTTTGAAATAATATCATAATTAAATGTCTTCTTTTTCATATAAACTATTATTTCAGATTTAGGTATAAGATAATTACGAAATCCCTATGGTTAAGTAATACCTTGTCTTGATGAGAATTGTCCAAAAAAACATAAAAATATAGCATCTTGTTTAAAATAATTTTTTTTATCAAAAGTACTATAAACACATGTTTCTAGAAGTTTGTCATCCATAGATTGATAGTCATTTCCAAATTTAGAATTAACAATATTTCCATTGGAAGCAGTTAATAACCTTACTGATATAAATGGATTACTTGATTCATCAAAACTCTGATCATTCAATTTTCCAACACCAAAAAGTACAAAAAGAAGTAATGAATCTCCTAATATACATGAAATATTTAGATTAAATTCTACTTATATTACTTACATCAGCAGAAGACGAAAATTAAAATGTTGCTAATTGTTTTCCTCCACTAATCTATTTTTCTATACGATTAGTACCATGTACAACTATTGGTCAAGAATCTATAATACAAAATATGTAGAACCGGAAATTAATAAAAAGTAATTGAAGTATATAAACACGAATTACAAAAAAAACTTGAAATATACAAAAAATAATCAAAAGATTAAAATGTAGTAACAAAAAAACTTAAAATTAACAAAATATAATAAAAAAATCAAAATACAAGTCACAGAAAAACTTGAAGTTTATGAAAAATGACCGGAGATCCAGACCACAAACTACAAGAAAAGCCAATAGAAACCAAAAAATAAACAAAAAACAAACAAAGAAGCGAAACACAAAAAAAGTAAATAAGACAATAGAATAAAATATAAATTAAAATTAAAAATTAAAAGTAAAATTCGATTCTCCTATACAGTGTTTTATTGAATCCTCTCTTTTTTTGTCCTATGGAATTCCCTGAAATATTTAAAAATTAAACATGCATAAAACACTTTACACAAACGTACTGAAATAAAACTATGTTGATCAATCTCAGGAACCATCATTCTACTTTATACAACTTCTTTTTTCAAGTTGAAATTCTTTGTTATATCATTCCCTATAGTATACAAAAAATATATATTTCTTAAATATTTCAAACTATACTTACATATTTTAGAATCCTATTATATTTCTAATTCTCATCTAAACCGGCTTCAATACTGTACAAAATCTTTATAATTTGAATATTACCACTACTATAGTAAATTTTTTTAACATTCATTGCTAATATGTTTATTGTCTGGAATATGATATTTAAAAAAAGAGAAAATAATAAAATAAAAAAGTTAAAACTTACAAAAACAAGAATAAAAGAAATTTAGACTCATAATCCAACAAAACTTTGCTTCTAAAAGAAAGCATTAGTATCTGATTTCTACAAAGGAAAGGAAGCTAAAATGAAAATATTTAAGCTTACAAGAAGAAATATAAAAAAAATTTAAGATCTTAATTTAACCAAATTCCATTATTTATAAGGTTGATTTTTGATAAAAGAATAAAATTATTGTTGATGGAATAACCAAGGAAACAAGAAATTCCAAGAACAGTAAAAAATAAAAGATTATTAAATATTTTAGTTCAATAAAAAATGTGGTAAAAAGTTTGATGAAAAAATGATGATTTGCTACATTGGTAATGTTTTACCAATAAGGACATATATACCTGATGTAGCAGGACGTAATAAGAGAAAAAAGAATATTTCTAAGAGTTACTCCATTAATAGAAAATATTGAAGTAAACGTTTGAATTATTTATTAAAATTAAAGAAATTGAAAAATAAATGTTTGGTTTTTTAGAAATTTAAAAACAATGTATTTTTTGTTACAAACATAAAATTCAATATGATTATAAAATTAAAATTTTAAAAAATTAAAATTACAAGATATCTTATAAGTAACATTTATCGTATTTTTGTAAATAACGTTTTTATTCTTTGTGAATTAAAACGAAATTAACCTCATTTTAAAGACAATAATACTGAATTGATGAAAGTATTTTTTACAATTTGAAAATTCTTATGTTTACTGGATTTATTAACTTCTGAAAAAATATCAGTTTTTTTATTATATATGTAAATATAACTTTTTTAAATAAAAAATTTTAATTATGATTATTGCTAATATATGATTATCTAGTAAATGGGTATGTGTGAAAATAATATTATTTGAATTTTATTATATTAATTATTTTTAAAATTAAAAAATTATTATTTTTTTTATTGTTTTTTGATTATTATTAATTAATTAGTAGTTTTTTAACATGAATTATAATAAGTATATTTGATAAAGTAAATGATTCTCTATCCAATTATTAAGGTGATATTAATTTCTATTAATAGTAAAAAAAAACTAAGGTAATTTAAAACTTTTTCAATTTAATTAAACTTGTTCTTATTTTAACAATAATACAATTATTTTATCTAAAATTTAATTAATAATAACTTTTTGCAATGTTTTTAAAAATTAATGTGATTATAGTTATTCGATAGAGAATTATTTATTTAAAAAGAATACATATTAATCCATGTTTAGAAATTATTAATTTATTAATAAAAATAATCTAAAAATGATGAAAATCAATAAAAAAAAAATTAATAATTCTTTAGTTTAAAAATTAATTAATAAAGTCAAATTTAAATAATAATTTTATCAAAAATAGATATTTACTAAATGTAAACCCAGACAGCTATGTCAGAGATAATGACCTCAAAGAGAACTAACCAGAAGAGAGAACACAAACACAAAGAATATAAAAAGGAGAGAACGATTTAATATAATTACATATATACATATTTTTTAGTTGTTAATTTTACATTCTTTATAAATAAACTTTTATATTTTATCTGTAACTTTAAGTAAATCTAGGCTTATTAAGGAGCCCTGTAAAGGCTCCTAAACCAACCCTGGATTACATAAATAATTATTTATTGCAAATAATCAAAATTTTAGTTTTTATTAAAAAAACTATTTAGATACATGGTGAAAACTAACGTTTTTATTAAAAGTCTAATAAAACTTAGAATTTTTAAAATGTATAAATATTTTCTAAAATTAATACTTGTTGTCTACAAAATAAATCTAATATCATTTAAACCAATTAATAAATAAAAAAATTATTAATAAAAAAAAAACTGATTAAACTTTTGAGACACTATGTATGAAACTAATTAAAAAGATAAAAAGACAAAAAGACTTACACATCTAACGGTTTCCAGGAGGTCTCCCATCCAAGTACTAAGATAGCTCGCAGCTGATTAACTTCAGAGATCGGACGGGATCTGGTTCATTCAGCAGGATATGAGCGTAAGACATCTATTCTTCTTATCATAGTATAATTTTAAAATTATTCTTAACAATTTTCACTAGAATAGATAGGTTGTATGCATAAGCGCATTCTCTAACCATATTTAATATTAAAAACGTTATATATACATAAGTTTATCAAAAATTATTTCATTTAACATATTAATAAAAAAATTTTATTTTTAATTTATTGATAAAAAAAAAATCTAAATAATTAGAAAATGTTAATTTAAATAGTTTACTAGTAAAACTTTTGTTGTATAACAAAAAAAATTAATATTAAACGATAGTTTTTCTTCAAACCTAAAATTAATAAAAATAAATTTAAAAGTTTTTAAAACTTATTTAACTTAGAGGAAACTCAAAAAAAACCCAAAAAGAACTCTCTGGCGGGGAATCGAACCCCGGTCTCGCACGTGACAGGCGCGGATACTCACCACTATACTACCAGAGATGCTTCAGAACGTTCTTGAATCACCCAAAATTTAAAATAAAAAAAAATTTTTTTTAAGTATTTAAAAAAATTTTTAAAGTAGTTTTATACAAATAAAAAGAAATTATAGTTTATTTTTTTGGATAAAATCATAAAAAAATGTAAAACGATTTAAAATAACATTAAATAAAATTTTAATAAATGTTATATTCTTCAAAAATTAAAAAATAAAACAAACATAACTTTTTTTTAATTTTATACTTGCAATTATTTTTCAAAATGTGTCAAACATATGTAAACAACAATAATACTTTAAAATAAAAAAATTACTTTACAAAATACGAAGAAAAAAAACCCATGGATGCGTTTATCGGGAATCGAACCCGAATCGGCCGCTTGGAAGGCGGCCATGCTGACCATTACACCATAAACGCTCCTGGAACGTCAATTTTAAAAAAAAAAATTTTTGAAAAATTCTTTTGTTTTTTTTTAAATATTTTTAATTAAAATATAATAATTAAATGTAAAAGTATTTTATATAATAAACTTAATTTTAATAAAAAATAAATTTATTATTATTGAATGCTATTTAGTTATCAAAATTAAATTAAAATTTTTAACTAATTAGTTAAAAAAAAAGACCAAATATTAAAAGTTATTATTAACTATATCTCAAAATTTTGAAAATTAATTAATTTACTTCAGAATTAAATAATGACCTCAAATAGATAATTTTAAATCATTTTTATTGTAAAATTTGCTTTTTGTATAATTTCTTTTGTGTTTCTATATAATATTATATATGTCAAACCAAATATATTAAATGCCTACAAGTATTGTGTATTAATGTGTAATAAGTCTTATAATATATAACACAAATAAAATGCCAAATGTTGCGAATAATAAATAAATATAATATTTAGATCAACAAAATTAAACTTTTTTAAAATACAGTGATGAAAATTACTAAAATCATCATTGAAATTGAACAAAAAATTAAAATATTTTATTTAACAATGAAACTTTATTAATAAGTTATAAATCATAAAGATTATTTTAAATTTGTATCATATAAAAAAATTTTATTAACCTCCTTTACTTTTAAAATGTTTTATACAATTAACAATAATTTAATATTTATGTAGTTTTAACTACAGATTTTTGTAATAAATATTAGAAATCATTTTTGATTTCATTCCAAAATTTTGAAAACTAAAGAATATACTTTAGAATTCAATAATTACCTCAAACTGGGTTTTTTAAACCGAAGAGTTATTAAAATGTGCTGCCTGTATTATTTTTGCTTCATTCTTTATACTTCTACGTGCTATGCACTGCGTTGCTGATAACTCATATTAATAATATCTGTATGTACACTTAAATATTATTACATAAAACTAAAATCATTTTATAGATGTAGGTAAAAATATTTTTAATTAAAAATATAAAACTTTTATAAGATTTAAGTAAATACTAACTTTTTAAATTTATTATGTGAATTTTTTTAAAGTTGAAATTATTATTAATGATTATTAAATTAGGAAAAAAAAATATATTAAAGAATTTGAAAAAAAAGACTTTATATAAATTATTTTTTAAATTCAACTTAATTATAATTTATATTTAACAAAAAAATTTAACATCTGTAGATAAAATTAAACAAAAAATTATTTTTTGATCCATAATATTAGAAGCTATTTCTAGATTCATTCCAAAATTTTGAATGGTGAAAATTATACTTCAGAATTCAATAATTACCTCAAACTGGGTTTTATAAACCGAAGATTTTATAATTCTTGCTGCCTGTATCATTTTTGCTTCATTCTTATATTTTCTATATGCCATTCTATGTGGTGGTAGATGCGCATATAAATTGTGTCTGTATGTATGCACAATTTTACTGCATATAACAAAACTTATTAATTAAATGTTGATCAAATGCTCGTTATTGCTTAGATCAAAATTATATAAACCTTTAGAATATTCGAATAAACAAAGAAACTCTTTAAAATTATTTTACTGAACATTCATTTTTTAAATAATTATAAAAATTTTCAAAACGAATTGTTTTTCTACACAGCTAATAAACTCTTAAAAATGTTGTATAAATTGTTTTTTAGTTATTTTAAAAGTTAAACTAATAAATATTTTTATTTATAACAAATTAAAGCATGTTTTCAAGTAAAATCTTTTATTTAATTGAATTTTCTAACAGAAAATTATTTTTTGATTCCTAATATTAGAAGCTATTTCTAGCTTCATTCCAAAATTTTGAATAGTGAAGATTATACTTCAGAATTCAATAATTACCTCAAACTGGGTTTTATAAACCGAAGATTTTATAATTCTTGCTGCCTGTATCATTTTTGCTTCATTCTTACATTTTCTGTATGCCAATTTATGTGGTGGTAGATGCGCATATAAATTGTGTCTGTTTGTATGCACAACTTTATTGCATATAACAAAAATTATTAAAAAAGTGTTAATTCAAGGTTTATAATTGTTTAAATCATAATTATTGAAACCTTTAAATTATTCAAATAAACAAAAAATTATCAAAAAGAATTATTTGTATAAACAGTCAACAAAATTTAATAATATTGTGTAAATCATTTTAAAAAATCATTTTTTAGTTATTTTAAAAGTTAAAATAATAGTTACTTTTATTTTAAGCAAATTAAAATGTTATCCAGAGATGGCTATTTCATACTTGACATACCAAAAATACCAGAAGTATAAAAAAAAACTCAACATAAGTATAAACAATCATTTATTCATTCATTTATTCAGTCAGTTTTATCAGTTTTAATCAAGATATAAGAATTTGCATTTAACTATATAACTTTTACTATTAATATTTATCATTGTTTATAATTACCTTTTTATTAAATAGAACCTTAAGTTAACTTAAATTGTGTATATTAAATAACCTGAAGCCTTAACCGGCCTCCAAACTTTCCACAAGGATTAAAAGAGCCATTGAATTTACATTAACATATAGTCATAATTATAACACAAAAAAAATTGTTAAATGAGAAAAAATTATGCAATTTAAATTATTAATATTAGAAAAGATAGGGCAAAAGATAATATGATTTTTTAATAACGATTCGTGTTTTCAAAAAACGGAAAATAATTGTTTTTTTTTTGTTTGTGTGTAAACTAGTTTTATTGTTTTTATACATAAAATGTTATAACAGTTGAACAAAACAAAAAAATTTAAATCTTTATATATCATAGATAAGAAATGAGTTTCGAAAATTATTTTATATTTTTAAGTTTTAAAAAAGATATTCTATATCAAATTTTTTTTCTGACTACGAAAACACTAATCATTTTTCAAAAAAAAAAACCAAATAGGAGCGTCTGCTCCAAACTGGCAAAAATAAACCAGCATTGTAAAATGCAGCAAATAAAACATTTTTTAAAAAAATTAAGTACAAAAGTAAAATTAATCCTTAGAGTAAAAATACACAAATAATATTTCATAAATTAATTTTTCAACTGAGATATGGCTATTTAAAAATTACAAATATTTTATAAAATTTTTAATGAAACAACTTTTTCAAAAATCAACTTTTAGAAGATTTTTAAAAAAGCTCCCGGGGGATTCGGTAGTTTTACATTTTGGTTATTAAAATGATATTATACACCTTTTCGTTCATAAGATAAATTAAAAACAAATTTTTTTTTTTTTTAGGTTTAATAAAAAATTTTAGATGTGATAATACAAAATTATATAAATGTTTTATCACTAAACTATTGATTGATACCTTAATTAAAATATAGATTTAATATCAAAAAATAATTTTTATTTTTTGACTCAAATATGATTCATTTAAGTAGAACACTTTTAAAATTTTTCAAGTTTTAAAGTACTAAAAAAAAATTTTAATGAAGCATAACTTTTTCAAAAATCAACTTTTAGAAGATTTTCAAAATAGCTTCCGGTAGATTTGGTAGCTCTACATTTTGGTTATTAAAATGAATTCATACACCTTTCTGTTCATGTGATAAATTGAAAACAAATTTTTTTAAGTAAAAATTTATACAATTAAAAACTAAATCTATTATATGTTTAAAAACTATGAAAAATATTGTTAAAAAACAGTTTTTTTATTCATGTTGTAATATAGTTTTTTTTTTATTAATTTATACATTTTAAATTTTAATAATATAAAATAAAATAAATAATTTAAAAAAAAAAGTTTTATTTAAAAAATTAATTATTTAAAAAGTAAAGATTTTTAATTTAAGCGGTACAAATATTTTATTCTTTACTTAAATATTGTAATCTTAGTTATATATAATAAATTTATCTATACATACAGACACTAATTTATATAAGCATTCAGTAGAACATTCATAGAATATAGAAAATGAAATAATGAAGTACAAATAGTATAGACGGTACTGTTTAACATCCATTTGGTTTACATAACCCAGTTTTTTACTAAAAGTTATAAAATTAAACTATAGATAGTAAATAACATAAAATATAGTAAATGAACATTATATAGTTATATAATTCAGATCCAATAAGTTATTAATTGGTTTAACCAAAATAATTGGCAATTATTCGATGAGTACCCATAGCTGCTGCATTTTTGCAATAAAATTACATTGTTGTCCAACATTTTGATGATATGCAGTTTTTCTTATTATAAGTATTTCATTGACATAATTGTCATCCAATTTCATTAGTACCATTTTGTTTTCTCAAGAATGTTAATTTTTACCTTTTTTAAAAGTTTTTAGATTATTCTTGGATTTGATTCATTTTACTAGTTTACTCTTCCTCAATTTATTAAATTTTATCTATTTTAAGTCCAATTATACCACTGTTTTAGTTTGAATTTGATGACTATAGACAATAATAGAGAGAGAAATTAAAAAGCGTCAACTTTTTTAAACAAAAAGAAAGGAATTAACCCAGTTTGAGGTAATTACTGAATTCTGAAGTATATTCTTCACTATTCAAAATTTTGGAATGAAACTGGAAACGGTTTCTAATATTAAAAAAAAGGCTTTATTTTTGTGATACTTATTAACTTATCATTTTAAAGTTTAAACAAGAAAATATGTATGAAAATTTTATATTTTTTATATTTTACAACATATTTTTAATCATTTTTAAATTTAAAAAAAATTGTACAATAAATTTTATTTATTTAAAAAGTTTATAGAAATAAGTTTTTATAAAAAAAATGATATAAATAAAAAAACAATGTTTAATGAAAAATTCTTTATAATCTTGTATTAATTCGAATTTGTTTTTTAAATTCTTAGTATCAGTAATCTTAAAATTAAAAGTGAAAACTTTTGTTATATGTAATAAATAAAAATTGTCTATACATACAGACAATATTTACATCCAATTTATATTTACAATCAGTATAATATTACATGGATATATAAAATGAAGTAATGAAATAAAAATAAGACAGACAGCAATATTTATAAAGTTTTTGGTTTAAAAAACCCAGTTTAAGGTAGTTATTGAATTCTAAAGTATTTCCTTTAGTTTTCAAAATTTTGGAATGAAACTTAAAGTAGTTTCTAATATTAATAATCAAAAAAATTACTTAAACTATATTAATAGATTTTTTAGTTTAATTAAGAATATGATTACTGTTATTTAAAATAATAGTTATAATTAAATTAAGTTGACAAAATAATTATAAAAAATTATTTTTTTTTTGAATTGTCCAAAATATCTTTTTATTATTTTTACGTAATATAGTATTTTTCAAAACTTTTGTATCAATTTAAATAATTTAAAAATTTAACATTCTTTATTTAAATGCTAACAACGTTTAAGTATACTTATAAATAATTTTTATATGTAATTAAGTTGAATATACATAGAGATAACATTTATATGTACAATTAGCAGCATAAATTGGCATATATAAATAATAGAAGAATGAAGCAAAAATGAGACAGGCAACAAAATGTAGAAAAATGTTGATTTAAAAAACCCGTTTTGAGGTAATTATTGAATTCTAAAGTATTTAGTTTTAGTTTTCAAAATTTTGGAATGAAATCAAAAATTATTTCTAATATTAATTTTAAAAAATTATATTTTTTTCAATCTAATTGCATTGATTATTAGATTTTATTTATAAAAAATATCTTTTATTATAAATATTAATTGTTATTTATGTTATGTTAACAAATAAGTAAAATAAAAAATTTTTTTTTATTTTATAATATGTATTTTAAATTATTTTTTATTTTACCAAATATTGAAACTTATTTTAAATAAAAAACATTTATAAAACAAATTTTATATTCTTAAAATATGTATAAGATGAAATTATTAAAAAAAATTTATTTTATTAAAAAAATTTTATACAATAAAAACTTTTAAAAAATTTTTATAATTATTAAAATATTCTAAAAATGTAATATTTTTGGTCTAAACAGTAACAACGTTTTAATCTACATTCATAGAATAAATCTTGATGTATGGTAATAAATAAAATTGTCTATACATACAGACAATATTAATATACACAATCAACAACACGTTACATAAGATTTAAAAAACGAATAGGCAAAGTATAAATAGTATAGACGGCACTATTTAGAATCCATTTGGTTTATAAAACCCAGTTTGAGGTAATTATTGAATTCTGAAGTGCATCCTTTAGATTTCAAAATTTTGGAATGAAACTAGAAACAGTTTCTAATGTTAATAGTTAAGAAAATTTTTTAATTAAAGTTTATAAATAAATTCAATTTACTTTGAGTTTATTATTATTTTATTTTTAAATTGAAGTAAAATAAAAATATTTTATTTTAATATAATTTTTAAAACATTTTTTTAATTATATTGTACAATGTTATAGTTAAAAAAGACAATTTATTTTAATTACAATATAAGAATTTTTAATAACTTTTTAAAATTGAAAAAAAAATTGACAATAAAAGTTTCAACAATAAAAATAATAAGAATTAAAATATTTTGATAAAAACATTAAAAATATAAACATTTTCATGGTTTAACATATTTATTTTAATTTCCAAAAATTTTATTTTTTTGTTAATTTTGACATTTTAGTTTCAAGTAAAACAACTGAGTACACTTACAAACACTATTAACATGTGTAATTAGAAGCATTTTTAATAGCATTTTATAAAATAGAGAATGAAACAAAAATGATACAGGCAATATATTTTAACAACCTGTTGGTTTAAAAAACACATTTTGAGGTAATTATTGAATTCTAAAGTATTTCCTTTAGTTTTCAAAATTTTGGACTGAAACTAGAAATAGTTTCTAATATTTTTTGTTAGGAGGTATTTTTTATAGTTGAAATGGTTTTGTTTTTAAATTTTGTTAGAAAAAAAGATGGTTTAATTTGTCAAAAATGATTAATACAACTAAATTTAATCTAATAAAATAATAATAAAGAGATTTATTTTACTTTTTACAGTTTATACTTTTAATTTTTTTTTAAAATTTAATACACACAGAGAAAAAACAATCATTTTCCATTTTCTCAAAAAAGGGAATCGTCCTAAAAAGATCATTTTCTGTTTTTTCATTTTTAATATTTAAAATTGAATAAAAAATAATACCCTAAAGTATTACTGCATTTTCTAAAACTTTAATAATTTTTTTCTACTCAATATTTTTTATGATTTTATTTATCCGATAGCGAATCACCTAAATAATTATATTAATATCATTAAAAAATTGTTTTTCATTTAAACAAGTGAGAAAAATGAAGCATTTAAAATGTTTTCAATTCTATTATATTTACATCTCAATCTAACAACAAAAAAATAACTTTTTTAACTAAGGAAAAATTTGTTTTTTATTTTTTTCATTGAACAGAAAATGATCATCGGACAAAAAATGTGATTGTAGGATGGAAAATAATTGTTTTTCCTTTGTGTGTAAACATTGATACTAATTTTAATTTAAAAAACATTCATATACAAATATTTTAAAAGTTTAATATTTATAATAATAAATATTATTAAAAATTCTTTTTTATTAAAAATAATAAATAAAATAAAGTAAAATATTTTAAAAAAATTAATGTTACTTTTAATATTCTAATGAAGCATAATATTATTTGATCAAAACTATAAAAATATTTTAATCTATTTTTAAAGAATGTTTTTCGTTATACGTAATAAAGTTAACTGTATATGCAAATACTTATTATTATAAGCAATTATAAACACAACATTTATCGACAATATTCAAAAGAGAGAATAAAGCAAAAACGATACAAGCAGCATATTTTTATACTTGATTGGTTTAAAAAACCCATTTTGAGGTAATTATTGAATTCTAAAGTATTTTCTTTAGTTTTCAAAATTTTGGAATGAAACTAGAAATAGTTTCTAATATTACTTGAAAAAAAAATTCCCTTTTTTTTATTATAGAATTAAATTAACTTTTTAATTGGGTACCTATTTTTGTTGTAACATTTATAATATTAATTTTATTAATAAAAAATTACAATTTTTGACAACATTTTAAGGGTTACAATATGTGGGTGTATCAGTGAGTTTAAAATATTGACAACATAATCAACTTCCTTTAGAAGAAAAATAACTATTTTAAATATTTAAAAAGGTTTATTAATAAACATTGTAAAAGAGATAAAATAACAATAATGATATATAAGAGAGAATTTAGAATAATGAGTGTCAATTGTTAATAATTTTAAATTTTTGTTTTGTATAGTATTTGAAGTTTGCTTTATATAGTATTTGAAGAGAACGTATTTATTATAAAGTAGAAACTATAAAAATACAATTTAATAAAAAATAAAAATCTAAAGAAATGTGGATTCTTTTTTCGACAAAATTATTTAAAATTTTATTTTATTTTTAAAAATTTAGTTGTATTTAAAAACGAATTAACATTTTTAAGTTTTTTTTTAAGCAAAATTAAAAAATTTGACTAAATATTTAGAAACTTTCAACAATTTTTAATATTCCGTAATTGAAAAAAATCCTGTAAATTATTAAATTAGTTTAAAATCAAAAATTATTAAACATGTGTTGATAAATTAAAGCAAAATTCTAGCTTATAATTTAATTAGTAGTTCCAAGTTTTTGTTAGCAAATTATTATTAAAGAAATTATAATTGAAAATAAATCTTTTTTAATAAGTTTTAATTTTAACAAAAAATGTGCTTATTTTTTTGTGTGTAACTCATTTTTTATTTATAATAACTTTTAACATTTTTTACTAAATCTTTAAATTACAAAAATAATAATATACTACATAAAAAGAAAAAAGTTTTTAAAGGTGTATTTTAATTTTATCAAAAAAAAGTATAGTAATTATATTTAAAAACAAGATTTATCTACAAACTATATATTTGTTATGCATATTGCTATAAATTTAAAATATTTTTTTTTAAATATGTTTTATTTTAAAGATATAATATTATATTTAAAAAAAAAATATTAATTTTAAATTTGTTCTTTGATTTTATAAAAAAAATGTTTTTATTTGCAAACAAGTTTTCGTTTATAATCATTGCTATTTTTTTTGATAAGTTCTTGAAAATCATAAAAATCAATTTCTACATCATGTTTTAAATTAATAACATGATTTTCTCCTTTTAAATTTTCCATTTTTTTTTCAACAGGATTTTTCAAAACGATAGTATCAAAAAATGAACATTTTGGGAGTAATTCAGCTCCACAGGTATGACTTATTGTAAAATAAAATTTTTCTTTACCTTCAAACAAACTTATATGTTTAGGATTTTCTTTTTTTGGATTTGTTTGAACTAAAATAGTTAAATTAATTATAAATAAAAGTAAATATATTTACTTACACAAATTTGATTCAGATATTACAAAAGTATAATTTTCCATAATTTTTTTGTTGCAAAAGAATGTTCCATTTAAATAAAAATTTTCACGTTCTATTTTAGTTGCTTCAACAGAAAAACATAAACATAAAAATAATGTTACAAATTTATACATTTTATAAGATGTTCTTTTAATTTTAAAGATTTTTTTTTATTTTTATACTGTTTTTTTTTTTTTGTTAATTTAAAGAATTTATTAATTATTTTAATAAATATTAATATATTTATAAGTTATTTACATATTTTATGTAATATTTTGTTGCATAATTTCTTTTATTGTTTTACATTTTTTTAACATATAATTTAAATTTTATAATGTTATAATTGAAATAATCTTAAATTTTGATAAATATAAATAAATTTAAACATTTTTAAATATATAAAAAAATGTTTTATAAAAATATAAAAAAAACTGTATAAAATGTACATATTTTAATTATTTTAATATTTAATTTTTATAAATATTAACAAATATATGCAAAATAAATTATAAAAAACTTTTTATCTTAATTTTTTCACTATTAATAAGACATATGTGTTTCATACAATTTTCTAAAATTATAAACAGAAATTCTGTATGTCTAATTGTGATAATAAATAATCCTACTAGTCTCTTATGATTTTTAAAAATTTTTTGTATATTTTTTACTACATGGTGTTTACTACTTTATTGAATTATAAAATAAATAACTTCAAAGATCATTAAAGGAAACAGACGTTGTAAAACTAAAAATATTAATTTAATGATAAAAAAATTTAAATAATTATAATTTTTTCTATATGTTTTGTTAATCAATTAAAAAAAATAAAAACTTTATTTACATATTATTTTAAAAAGAGTTAATTTTTTACACTTTTTTAAAAGTAATATAGTAAAACGTTAGGCTTTTTTAAACATAAAAAATACAATATTAACTTCAAAAATCATGTAAAAGTAAAAGTTTATAGTTTGAAGTATAAACTGCTAAGTTAATTATGGTACTTTTTATTATTCTAATGTTTATTAATAGACGATGTTGAATTTATACTTTTATTATTATACAGATAAACTATAGCCTACATAAAAATAATAAACACATGTCAGTAATTTCACTAAATCTCTTAAAACTATGTTGATTTTATTTTAGAAAAATTGTTTTAAACCTAATTTAATTATTAAAATAGTAATTTTTATAAATATTAATATTATACAGTAAAAAAACAATACATGCCTTCAATAAAAAAAATTTTTTATTTATATCTTACTTTTATTATTTATTTTTTAAAAAAAATATTTGTTTAAAAAGGGCACTTGACAACAAACAGAAAAAAAATAATTATTCCTTTTTCATTCAAAACATAAGTCTTTCTTCCCAGTGCTGGGTGGACGGTGCTATCTACATCTGCTCTTGTCGCAGATGGGTCAAATCTATACAGCAGATGAGATGTAGATGAACTCATCTGCCAGATGAAAAATTCATCTGTGACAGATAAAAAATTGGAAAAACTAAGATTTCTATGAAATTACTTTTATGAATCTACAAGTTCCAATTACGTTACTTACTTTTTGACTCTACGTTTTCATTTTTCTCTCACCCTACCTACTTTTTTTCCAATTCTACACCTATTAACTTAATACTTTATATATCTAACTACCTAAACCTATAAGTTTTGAAGGGGAATTGAACTTATACCTATAACCTATTAGTTAGCTAATTTTAATGAACTAGACTATCCAAACACCAAAGCACACAATTTTGAAACTACATATATTTGAGGCATATTTTTAGCAATGTTTTTAATTTAATTACAATTTTTTAAACAATTGTTTTTTTTCTTTTTTTTACTAAAATGGTAAGAAATAAATTTTAAAATCAATTTACTGTTTTTTTTTTAAATTATTAACATAAATTTTGATTAAGTTATACAAAAAAATATTATATTATAGAGGTTGTATAAAAAGTAACAATCCACTCTTTAAACTTTAATAACTTTTTTTCTACTTTAATTTTTCTGTGATTTTTTTTATTGTATAGAAAATCATCTAGAAAACAAAATATTATAGAATTATTTAAAAAAAACAACATAAAATTTAATTAAAGATACAAATACATTATGATATTTATATTTATTTATATAGTAAAAGGGCTTTATTTTTATGTGATATTATATTACGTATGAAAAAAAACATTAATTAAATGTTTTCTACGTACTTCACAAATTTTTTAAACTCTTTTATATACATTTTTCATTAATTTTTTTAATGTTTATTTTTTTTATATTTTAATATTCTCTTAAAAATTTTATTAAATATTGTCATTTTTTTAATAAAAAAAATTTTCTAATTAGAAAAAAATAAAAATTAGAAATATCTTTATAATTTAGAAAATGTAATTAAAAAAAATTTTTTGATAAAAAATTGAAAAGATTTTAAAAACTTCATTTTTTTTTACTTGCTTATGTAGAAAACAATCTTTTAATATTAATTATATAATATTCTAGGTGATTTTCTATAAGATAAAAAAAAGTATAGAAAAATATAAAGTAGAAAAACAGTTATTAAAATTTAAAAAGTGGATTGCTATCTTTTATACACCCTGTACATTATATGAAACAATATAATTTTTACCTATTATTTTACTGATTGACACATGCATTTTATGATAATCTGAATCAATTATATAAAAAATGATATGGACGCATTATAAAAAATATAAATGTTATTCTTATATAGCATAACAAAAATCACTTTTCCAGCTTTTAATAATAAGTTAAATAATTTTTTTAAAGGTGTTGTGAAAAAAATACAAACATTGATTAAAATTAATAAATATGAGTAAAAAGTAAATTTTTAAGTTATTTCAAAATACCGTTACTGTTAACAGATACAAAAGTAAATAATTCTTCTCTTCGTCTTATTTTTATTTTTTTAGTATTTAAAATAAATTTAACCTTAAAACTATTTTTCCTTTTTTAATAGAAAGTTAATTATTAAATATAGTATAATATAATATTGTTTTAAAAGCATAATTTAATTAAAGATTATTTAATTGGTTCTATAAGAATTTAAAGAACAGTTAAAGAATTTTTTAAACATTTTTAATAGAAACATTTTTGATAAAAAAACATTTTTTTTTCTTGAAAACAGTAGGTCTCAAGCATTAGACGATAAGACTAATAGTGAATAAGGAATATTAAATTAGTTTAATATTTTTTAATTTTTAAAAATTTTCAGCAAACAGTTGTTCATCTGCCGCGGATCTGCTGTAGATAGTTTGTCTGCTGCAGATCTGCGTAGAAAATCATTTGACACAAAACAGATGTAGATAGCACCGTCCACCGGGCATTGGGTAGTTTAAGTTTAAAAATAAATATTTTTTTTTATTAAAATTTCATGATTTTTTAACATTTATAAATGTTTTTTATAAAAAAGAATACTTAAAAATTTATTTTATTTTTATAAATTTTGAGCGGATAGTTTATCTGCCGCAGATCTGCAAAAATTGTTTATCTACTGCAGATCTGCCGTAGATAGCCCGTCTGTCACAGATCTGCCGTAGATAGCCGTCTGCCGCAGATCTGCCGTAGAAAACCGTTTGACACAGAACAGATGTAGATAGCACCGTCCACCCAGCACTGGGTTAAAACATAATTTTTTATATTATTTTGTTTATTATTAGTTTTTCAATAATAAAGATTTTAAATTTTTAGAAATATAATGTCTATTAAAAATAATTTTTATAATTAGATAAAAATTTGCTTATTATTTTTTTTAATAGGATGAAAAATGATCATTGGACAAAAAATGTGTACATGGAATGAAGAATAAATGTTTTTTTTTCTTTGTGAATATACATGTTTTAATTAATTAAACATTAATTAGTAAACAATTATGTAATTTTTATTGATTTTTTGTATCAATTTTAGAAGAGATATATTTAAAATAATAAAAATCCGTAAATATTTCTAATAAATTATTTTATTATTCTTTTTGTTAATGTAATAAATGTGGAAATATTAATCTAAGTAATAGAAAATAAAACTTATATTAAATTTCAAAAATAACTGCATTGTAATAATAATAATCAAGAAATAATTCTTTAAAAGAGATAAAAATGTGGATAATATATTGGACATGTATTTACAAAATTACTTACAAGTAATTACATTGTCATTAGAGTGTTACACAAATCCATATATTATTTTACATAAAAAATGATATGTTTTAGGTTTTAATACATGAACAATCAAAAATAAATAAAGATAAATACATAAGAATTGATTATAACAATTTGGATGTGAATCAAAAATCAAACTTTGAAATTTGCAACGTTTTATATAATATAAAATTTATTCAATTACCTACAATTATTTTGCGTTTATGCATTATGTTCTATATATTTTTGCAACTTTAAGAGATGGTTTTTTGATAATTCAGAAATTAAACCTAATTTTTATTGGTAATATTCAAGAATTATGGGATAACATAAAATAAAAAAATGTAATGAGTAAAAACAATTATTTTTTGTTATTGTAATCAACGTAATTAGATTAAAAATGAAACTAATAACATAATTAAAAATTATACAACTAAATGTAAGAATGGTGGATACCAGATTATAAAAACTGTAGTAAATGTGTTTGTCCTACTAGCTATACAGGAAATAATTGCGCAAAAATAATTCAAAGTAATAATGATTGTGGTGATATAACTTTCAATAATAATAATACTGAATCATCATTACTATTTAAAAACAAAAAAAATTGTTCTATTTTTTAGAAACAGAAAAAAAAATTGACCTTATAATATCGTATGCTAATGTGCCATACAAAGATATTATTTGTACAAAAAACGTAAAATATCAATTTAATGATATGAGTGATAAAGTGTCTACTAGTTTGTTTTTATGTGAAAACCTTAAAAAAAAATTTGAAACATACATTTGAAGTATGATCTTATATTATTTAAAGAATAATATGAACACAGCTTGTTATCTTTAGCATTTAAACGAGTTAAATTATTTACCATTTAGATTTTCTTAATCTGTATTATTTGTACTTTATTTTTTTTAACAGAAAAAATTTTTAATTAGTTAAAAGTTATAGAATTTTTTTTGATATAACTATGTATATAATAAACCAATCATTATTTATTTTATAAACTTTTTTAATAAACATTAATATTTTAATTTACAGAAAATATATATTGTTTTAACTTTTTATAATAAGCGCTATATAAAGGATATATAAGTTAAATTTTTTTGTGTTTTTATTCCATAAATAAAAATTATTTACAATTATAAAAAAAATTAAAATACATCTTTCCTATTCTTGTAATCATTCATTAAATATATAAAATAAATAAAAATAATATTTTCTATACATTTTTTTTATACAAACCATTCAACTTAAAAAATATATATAATTAGCATATTATTTTCATCTAATTTAATTTTTTCATTAAAAAATCTTTTTAAATAAATTAATTTTAAACAATAATAATTATTTTGTTAAACAATACTTTTTAATAATAATTATACAAAATGGTTTACTATTAATAAATAAAGATTTTAATTGAAACTTAAAATATGTTTTTGATTATTACAAACTCCGAATAAAATGTAAAATGTAAAATTTTTTTTAAAAGCAGAAATTAACAAAAAAATGAAGTAATTATTTAATATTAAATTTAAGCAAACAATAAAGTATAAAAAAGCTAATTAAAATTATGTTAAACAAAAGCTAAATAGTATAAAAACAAAAATTTTATATATTTTTTAATATTTATTAATATGAATTCAAGTATATATATTTATATTTCTATTATAATTTTATTCATATTAATAATAGTAAGTGTTATTACTGATTTTTATAACTTTTTTTCTAGCATCTTTGGAAAATAAAAAAAAATGTATCTCATTATCAAATCTTAGGTAAGTATTTATTTACTAATTTTTACAATATTTTGTAGTAAATAGTGATATAGTTTTTAAGGATTATCATATTGATTTTAAAAGAGATATATTAAAAGATTTATTTGACCCATGGAAATTTCCAATAGAGTATTGTATTAAATCACCTGTTAATAAAGAGAATGTAAAAATAGCAATAGAAGCACTAGAAAACAATACTTGTATTAAATTTGAAAAAAAAGACGATTGTAATTTCAATAAAAATGGACTAATTTTTATCAAAAGCGATATATGCGCATCGAATGTTGGGCGTATATATTCAAATAAATCACAAGAAATTATGTTGTCACCAGATTGTTATAAAAATCCATATCTTATTTTACATGAAATAGGACATGCATTAGGTTTGGTACATGAACATTCCAGAATAGATAGAGATAAATACGTAATAATTGACTATGGTAGTGTAAGTGATAGTGAAAGATCAAACTTTGATGTTCGTAACTATTCATTTTATAAAAATTATTCAACTACTTACGATTATTCTGCATTAATGCATTATGCTCCATATGATTTGGCAACTTTTTGGAGATGGCTTTTTGGTTTTCCAGTTATTAAATCTAAATTACTATGGGAATATTCAAGAATGATGGGCCAACGTAAAAAAATGACATTTAATGAATACAAAAGAATTAATTTATGCCATTGCAATTGGTGTGATTGGGTTAAAAATGATACTGGGGAAAGAACTAGCAAACATCAGACTAAATGTAAAAACGGTGGTTATCCAGATTACAATAACTGTAATAAATGTGTTTGTCCTACTGGTTATACAGGACAAAATTGTACGCAAATACTTCCAAATGATGGTGAATGTGGAAAAACATTTTACAAAGTTAATGATACTATATTATCATTAGTAATCCAAGGTAAAAAAAAGTGTTATATTTCTTTAAAGTCTGTATCTAATACAAAAAGAATTCAAATTATTATAACACATGCCAATGCACCATACAAAGATTCTATTTGTACAGAGGATGTAGGGTTTCAATTTAAATATATGAAAGATAAAGGAACGACTGGTTTACTTTTGTGTGGATCTTATTTATATGTTATTGTCCTTGAATCTGAATCAAATTCGGTTCTTATATTTTATAATGGAGAGTCGGACCATAGTTTATTATCTATAGCTCTTAAACAAATTAATTAATTAATCAGTAAAATTCTTTTTGTTTATATTACTTGTCCTTCATTTTTATTCAGCTAAAAAGTTTTTTTAATTTATTTAAAATAATAAAAATGTTTTATATTAATATGTAAATGATAAATGAAATGTTATTTTTTTCTGTAAAACTATATAAAAAACATTAGTAGTTTATTTATTCAGCAGAAAGTATACATTATTTTAATTTCATATGGTAGTTTATATATAAAAGATATTACAAATTGAAATTTTTAAAACTTTAATTTTTTTCTAAGTTAGTAGAAAGCAACAACAAAATTGGAGTAATCACACAAAACCAATTCCTTCGATAACGAAGGCTCACTTGTAAAAAAAAAATAAAATACAATGTATTTTAATAACTGGTCTTTTTTTAAGCAATAATTATTCAATTACAATGTATTTTTATAAGTTAAGTATATATGATTAATTAATATTATACAGAATATTCAAACAACGAATGTTAATTTTTTTTTTTACTGATTGCATGTATCCTTCGTTTTTTACATTCATTGTAAATAATAAACGAAATACATTGTATTTTGTTTCTAACTACATAGTTTTTTGCATAATAGATAATATGCAAACTTTAATTTTATCAGGTACATTCGAAATTTTTTCAACAATGCTTTTGTTAATTATATAAAAGTATTTTATTAATAAAATCACTAGTTTTTTGTTATATTAATATGTGTATTTTATTTAAAATATAATATACAATTAGAAGTAAAACGCTATTTTTTTATATTGAAACTAAGATTTTTATATTAGAAAGTTCCCGATATTTAGCTGTATGCGATATACAAGATGTATACACTTTAAACATAGTTTAGGCATTGAATGTATTCTGTACACCATACAGGATAGTTAATAAAGTGTATAAGGTGTTTTTTAACTGTATACAGCTAAGAAGAAAAAATGTAGCAAATGACAATACTGAAGCAATAAACACAAAAAATGCCAACAATGAAAATTATTTTAGAAGAAATAATAAAAAAATAATAATTTTAAGACTGATAAGTTAATCATTTTTAAAATAAAACATCTTCTTAAAAATTTTCTTAAATACAGTTATTTTTTATAAAAAAAATACTTTTAAACTAGTGGAAAGTAAAAATTAGAAACATTTTTATCGTTTTAAAAGTGGACTTTTAAAAATATTTATAAAAAAAAATTGGAAACATTATTAATGTTTCATTTTTTTATATAGAACACAATAATTTTTTAATATTGATATAATTCTTTAGGTGATTCTCTATCAGTTAAAAAAAAATTCATAAAAATATATAAATTTAAACAAAAGTTATTAAAGTTTAAAAAAGTGGAACACTACTTATTGGTAACCCTTTATATGATAATGTGCTAATGTAATACATTGTAGAATTAGGTTTAGATTGAGAAAAGGTATTATATATATATATATATATATGAAGATAGGTAGGTGAAGAAAAGAAGAAAATTGAAGTTGAAACTATAGAAGTAAAAAAATAGGTAAAGCGTAGTTGAAGCATATGGATTCATAAAAGTAAAATAGTAGCATTCATTATTTTCCATTTTTTAAAAACTTAAAAAATTTTTTTTTATCTTCGAAGATAAATTTTTTATCTGCAGATATATCTTCGAAGATGGCTCATCTTCCAAAAAAATTTTATATTCGAAGATATGATTTTTGACGGGGCACTGGATATAGTCAAAAAAAATTTTTATCTTTGAAAATAGGCCATCTTCCGCAGATATGCTCATCTTCGAAGATTTGTCTCTCGACGGGGCACTGGGAGTATATTACTTTAGTAGAATAAAACATCGTATGGTAGAAAACTAATTCAAAACTAGTCATAACTGAGATATCAAGCAAATATACTGCTTATAAACTAAATCTTAATCTTACTTCAATAAAAGTTTTACTTTTTTAGCAAGGTGGAGCTTAAAAAATTAAAAAAAGTATTAATTTCAATCTAAAACCTAAAACGAAGGGTCATCGTCGAAAATGCATAAAATACACTATCTTTCGTTTTTAATATCATATGTAAAAAAAATAAATTTGTTCATTTTTTTGTAAAAATTTTTATATTCATTTATTAATTAGGTATATGAACAATAAAATTATGAAAGTTGATAATTTTGTGCATTTAAGAAGCATTATTTTATAAATTCAAATATTGTGTTTTGTGTTTAATTGATTATGCAACAATCTATAAAATATATGTTTATAAATTATAAATTATATATTATTTTGTCAATTATATATAATTCATTTGTTATTTTTTTAATGTTTTTTTATTTTTTATTACATATGTATATAAAATTTAAAAATGTAGACTTTTATTTATTTTATTGTATGTATATCAGATATAAAATATCTCCTCTAAATAATACAAATTGGGATCCTTTTAACATTAAAAAAATAATACTTTTATTAAAATAAACATATTACTCAAAACGATTTTATTAACTTTAAAATCGAAGGAATTAATTTTGTGTGAATTGTTTAATATCAAAGTTAAACAATTAGTAAAATTAAAAATATTTAATATATAATAATTAAAACAAAAAATATATAAGTATAAAAGGTGATTTATTTTGATATTTTAATGAAAATTATTAATATTAAGTCAATTAAATATGTTTTTATTTCTATATTAATTTTCTTTGTACTAATAATAGTAAATTACATTGTTAATTAAAAATTCTTTTAAAACATTGAATAACAAATAGAAATCTACTTTGTGTTTATATTATAGGTATAAATAATTTTTTTTTATTATAATATTTATTAATAAGTAATAATGAAGATTTTACAAATCATCACAATAATTTCAAAAGAGAAATAAGATTTTATCGATTTATGAATTTTTCATTTAAAATATTTTATTAAATCTTCTGTATTAAAAGATAATATGAGATTTTCAATAACAGTATTACAAAATAACACATGTGTTACATTTTTTAAACAAAATAAACCTTTTAAGAAAACGCAAAGATTAATCTTTAAAAAGGATTCGGTATGTCTCTATATGTTGAATATGTAGGAAAAAATAGCCTACAACCAATTAAACTGTTTTTAAATTGCCATGAAAATTCAAATATTATTTTACACAAAAAAGACATGCTTTAAGTTTGGTACATAAGTATTCAGGAAAAGATAGGGATAAATTTATAACAATTGATTTTAATAGTATGTATGAAGATGAAAATAATAACTTTGATTTACACAATGATATATTTTATCTTAATTATTCAACTTATTATGATTATTCTGGAGTAATGCATTACAAACCTTATGCTTAAGCCACTTATTGAAAACAGGTTTTTGTTTATTTATTTATTAAATTAAATTTATTTTGAGAATATTACGAATGATAAGTCAACGTAAAAAAATGACTTTTTATGAGTATAAAAAATTGATTTATGCTATTTCAATTAGTGTAATTGGGTCTATAACAGAACTAATATACTAAATAAAATACATTTAACTAAATTTAGAAACGGTGGATATTCTGATTATAGTAACTGTAATAAATGTGTTTGTCCTGCTGGTTGATTATACAAGAAACTATTGTAAGAAAATAACTTCAAGCGATAAAAAATGTTGAAAAACTAATTATATATTTTTTAATTTTTTATAATTTTAAGTATTCCAATGTAAAAAATGTTATATTTTTTTAAAAGCAGAAATAAATACATCAAGAACTTAACTTGCTATATTACGTGCTTATGCACCATACAAAGATGATCTTTATACATAAAATGTAGAATTTCAATTTAAATATATAAAAAACAAGATACCTACTAGTTTACTTTTGTGTGAATCTTATTTATATTATATTATTCTTAAATCTAAATCAAATTAAATTCTTATATTTTATAATAGATTAGATGAGCGCAGTTTTTTATCTATGTTTTTCAAACAAATTAAATAGTTTAACAATTAAATTCTCTTTGTCTGTATTATTTGTATTTAGTTATTATTAACCTGAAAAATTTTTTAATTAATAAAAATAAAAAAAATTTTTATTAATATGCACTTAGTAAATGAAAATATGTTTTTTTTATGGTTAACTATTTATGAAATATTAATATTTTATTCTACAGAAAATATATGTTGTTTTAACTTTATGTGATAAGCCATTTTTAGAATATATTATAAATTGAAAATTCTAAAAACATTTATTTATTAAAATTCATAAAAATTAACAAAAAAATCAAAGTAATTTTTTAAAATGCATTTTGCAAGTCGATCAAACATTTGTTGTACATAAAAAAATTTTTTCTCCTTATTTTTATTTTATAAGTACAGTTTTTAAAGTTATGTATACTGGTAAAATATTTTGGTTTAAAAGTTTGATATAAAAATACAACAATGGCTCCAACTTTAAAAATTGATTTTTATAACTCTTTAAAAGAAAAATATTTTTTTTACAAAAATTGTATTTTGTTATAACCGGCTATAAAAAAAAAAACAAATGAGAATATTTAAAAGTTTGTAAAATCACGTTTTTGATATTTTTTTGTAATTGTTTTTTGCTGATTTAAAGACAAAAATCAAAAAAGCGCATGTTTGTACTATGCTCATTTAATTTTTTATCTTATTTTACGTTTTTATTAAACAATATTAAAATTTTAAATTGAAAATGTAAAAAAGTTTTGATGTAAAATATAAATCATATTACAATACAAACGTCGTTATATTTTATTTTTCAAGTTTTAATTTTTTTAAAAAGTGTAAAAAAACATTGGTAAATCTAGCATGTAGTCTATTGTACTATAATTTTTTATAGCAAAAAGATTATTTTTACGATATTTTTTGAGCTAAAGTAATTATTATTTGGAAATTCTTAATTTTTTTCTAATTAAAAAAATTATATTGTTATTTCTTTAAAAAAATTTTTTTTATAGAAAAACAAAGCATAACAACATTTTTTATTGGAATCTGATTCATATTTTACATCAAAACTTATTTACTCTTTCAATTTAAAATTTTAATTTACTTAATATAAAGTAAAAATAAAATATTATAGGCGATTACACCTAACAAAAGTTCCTAGTGGAACTACTACTACCTAAATACAAAATAACTCTAGTAAGAAAAAGAACTAAATAATAACCAAACTTACTGGATAGTAGAAAACAAAAGAAAAAAAAAAAAAAGGGGGGAGCCCCTAGATGATCCAAAAGAAAATTAAGTAAACTCTATAAACCTAAAATTACAAACACTAGAAGAGTAAAAGAAAAAGAAAAGACTTTTTTTTTTTTTTAAAATAAATGAGAAATCATCATTATTATTCTTTTCTTTTTATATACTTTCTAATAATGTAAAATAAAGTTGGGTTAATATATATCATAATATTCATGAATATTACTATAAACAAAAAAATTAGATGAGAAATCCAATAGTCACAGTACAAACATGCACTTTTTTGATTTTTGTTTTCAAATTGACAAAAAAATTGCAAAAAAATAGTAAAAACATAATTTTACAAACTGTAAATATTCTCATTTTTTTTTCATGGCCAATTACCTTTAGATACAATATTTATTTTAAAAAATATTTATTTTCCAAAGACTTATAAAAATCAACTCTTCAAAGTTTTAATCACCGTTGTAGCTTTATATAAAACTTTCAAACCAAAATATTTTACCAGTATGCATAACTCTAAAGGTTACACTTACTTAAAAAATAAAAATAAGGAATAAAAGGTTTTCATATACAAAATTTAAAAAAATGTTTGATGGAATCGCAAAATGTGTTTTACTATTAAAGTTAAACAAATAATAAAATTTTTAAAATATTTAACATAAAATAATTAAAACAAAAGTGATATGAATATATAAGGTAATTCATTTGAATTTTTTTTCAATATTTATTAATATGAAATCAAAAATATATATTTATATTTTTACTATAATTTTTTTTGTTTTAATAATTGTAAGATACATCATTAAATTAAAATGTTATTTTTAGAGTTTATGGAAAGTAAAAATAAATCTACCACATAGTTATATTTCAGGTATTAATATATATTTTAATTAGTTTAATATTTATTAGTAATAAATGATATAGTTTTTTTTGATTCTGATATTGATTTCAAAAAAGAAATTTTAAAAAATGTCGGAGATCCGTGGATAATTCCAATAAATTATTGTGTTAAATCACCTGTTAATGTAAAAAATGTGGAAATAGCTATCTCAGCAATAGAAAATAATACTTGTGTTAAATTTAAAAAACAAAACCATTGTAATAATAATAGACAAGAAATAATCTTTAAAGAAGGTCCAATATGTGCATCGCATATTGGACATGTATCTCAAAGTTATTCACAAATAATTAATTTAACATATGATTGCTACACTAAGCCATTTAGTATTTTGCATGAAATAGGACATGTATTAGGGTTAGTACATGAACAATCAAGAAAAGATAGAGATAAATTTATTGAAATTGATTATAATAGTTTAACTTCGAAAAAGGAACATAACTTTCAAATTTATACTAGTTCAGATTATAAAAATTATACAACTTCATATGAATATGCATCAATTATGCACTATGAACCTTATTCTTTTGTTACTCCTTGGAGATGGTTATTGCGTTATCCAGTCATTAAACCTAAAGTACATTGGCAATATTCAAGTATGATGGGTCAACGTGAAAAAATGACTTTTAATGAATATAAAAAAATTAATTTATGCTATTGTAATTGGTGTGGTTGGGTTAAAAATGATACCGGTAAAAGAAATAAAAATCATCCAACTAAATGTAGAAACGGTGGATATCCAGATTATAGAAACTGTAGTAAATGTGTTTGCCCTACTGGTTATACAGGAGATTACTGTCAAAAAATAATTGAAAGTAATAAAAAGTGTGGTAATACTTCTTTTAAAGTTAACGATACTGGAACATCTTTAATATTCAAAGATAAAATGAATTGTAATATTTTTTTACATGCAAAAAACAAAACAAAAAAAATCGAACTTAATATATTATATGCTAATGCTCCATACAAAAATAAAATTTGTACAGAAGATGTGGGCTTTCAATTTAAGTATAGACAAGACAAAGGAGCAACTGGTTTACTTTTGTGCGGGTCTTATATAGATAATACAGTAGTAAAATCTGAGTCAGATTCTATTCTTATAATTTTTAAAGGTGACTCTAAGCACAGTTTATTAGTTTTATTTTTTAAACAAATTAATTAGGTTATTAGTAAGATTTTTTATCTACTTTTTTTTGCTTTTTATTTGAATTTAATTTAAAATTTTGTAATATTTATTAAGAATATTAAAAGTATTTTTAGAATTGTTTGTGAAATACACTTTAAAATTAAATTTTTTTACAAAGTTTATTGAAAATAGCTAATATTTTACTTTATAAAAAATACAAATTTATTAAATTTTTTTATAATGATTCAAATTTATAAGATAATATAAATTAAATAGTTCTAAGTTTTTTTTTGAAATCTTAATATTTTACAATTTTAAATGGTAAATGTTAGAGTATATTTTATATATACTTGAAAGCTGTAAAAATTTATTCAGAAAAAAATTTTTTTAATAAAGTTAAAAATAATATTAATTACCTTTTATTTATTAACTTTTAAATTTATATTATCAGTCTTACTTACTTTCTGTTTAAAATTGTAATATTCATAAAAAAAAAATAATTAAAAATTGGGTGATAGAAAACGATACATAATTTAAAATTAATCTCTGTACAATGGTAGATATTTTTTTGTACATGTGTAATCCGTGAGGATCCTTTTGGAGTCCTTTAGGACTCCTCTTATTGAGGTTAAAAATAAGGTGTAGCTTTTATTTAAAGGTTTTATTTAAAAATAGAGTTACAATATAAAATAATAATAATACAATAATTGAGTTAAGAAGTATATAATTGATAAGAGTTACCAAAAGTGTATATGAGTGAATATAAGAGTGTGTTTGTCCTTGAGGGAGTTTGGCTTTTATATGATTTCATGTTCCATTTCTGACATAGATGTGGGTGTGTTTACACATGATAACATTTAAAAAAAATTAATAATTTTACATTATAAATTTGTTTTTTAAAATTAGCAAAAATAAATAAAAAATAAAAATAATTGTTTATTGCTAAAATTATACAAATAATGAAATTTGAAATATTTACTAAAAAATAGTTTATACAAAATTTATATGAGTAAAAATAATATTATAATTGGATGTTTTACTATAATTTATTAATGTGAAATTAATTAAATATATTTTCATTTCTATATTAAGTTTTTTTGTACTAATAATAGTAAATAATATTATTATTTAATTAAAATTTTTTTTTTAGAATTTTTAAATAGCAAATAAAATTTTATTTCATAATGATATTTTTAGATATTAGTACATTTTTTAATGATATAATGTTTGGTAGTCAGTTATAATATTATTTTTACGGATTATCATGTTGGTTTTAAATGACAAATATTAAAAGATTTGAATTATCAATGAATTTTTTTAATAAAATATTATATTAGAGATTATATTATAAAAGAAAACTTAGGAATGTCAATATTAGCATTACAAAGCAAAATTTGTGTTACATTTTCTAAACAAATGAAAACCTTTAATGATACACAAAAATTAATTTTTCAACTTGACTTAGTATACGTATTATGTATTGAAAATGTATAAGGAAATTAATCAAAACTCATTGGTTTCTTATTAAAATGTTTTGTAAGTTCATATGCTATTTTACTTGAAATAGACCATGCATTAGGTTTGGTACATAAACATTCTGGAATAGAAAGAAATAGATTTATTGAAATTGACTAAAATCAATTGGAAGATGTTGGAAAATATGACTTTTTAATTTGTAATTATTCGGTTTACAAAAGTTATTTAACTTCATACAACTATGTTTTCATAATACAATTTAGTCCATATCCATTTCATTCTTTTTAGAAAAAGTTTTTTGTTATCCAATTAGAAATCTAAATTATATAAGCAATATGTATGGATGATTAATCAAATAAAAAAAGCGACATTTAATGATTACAAAACAATTAATTTATGTTATTGCAATTGGTGTATTTGAGTTTATAATACAACAGGTAAAAAAATTGATAATAATACAACTAAATATAAGAATAGTGGATATCAAGATTTTAGAAATTGCAGTAAATGTATATGTTCTTATGGTTATACAGAAGAAATTTGTAAGAAGATAATTTTAAATAATCTAAAATGTGGTAATATTATTTTCGAAGTTAATAAAAAAAATTTACTTTTATTATTTATAGAAAAAAAAAATTGCAATATTTTTTAAAGAGCAAAAAAAAACAAAAAAATTTACTTACTTTATCTTATATTAAAGGATCGTCTTATAAGAGTAGTATTTGTGTAGAAAGTAATGCTTTTTAAAAAGAATAAAAAATAGATAAATGGATCACTGGTTTACAATTGTGTGAACATTATTAAAAAACTTTAAGAATAGATCTGCATCAAAATATATTCTTATATTTTATAAAGGTATTAATAGTCACAACATGTTAGTTTTTAAATTAAATAAAGCCAATTAGTTTTACAGTTGAATTTTTATTTGATTATTTATTTTTTTAAAAATAAAAAACTGTTAACTTGTTAATATTAATAATTTAGTTTCATTAAAATATAATGTTCTTAAAAATTTTTTTAATGTGTAATCTTTTAGAAAGTGTAAATTAAAAAATTCTAATATTATTTAATTTTGATTTGTTTATATAGGAACTTTCTTAAGCTATTTTTATAATAAAAAAAATCAATTTATAAAAGTTTATATATAATATTGAAGCTTTTTCTATCATAAATATCAAATTCAAGGTAAACGTTTTATAAACATTTAATTTTTTAAATTACGATTAAAAATTAAAAACGAAATTAAGGCAATTATTTAATATTAAATTTAAGCAAACATAAAAGTATAAAAAGCCAATTAAAATTATGTTAATCAAAGTTAAATAGAATAAAAGTAAAAAATTTATAGACGTTTCAATATTTATTAATATGAATTCAACTACATATATTTCTATTTCTGTTATCATTTTATTTGTATTAATAATAGTAAGTGTTATTATTTAATCTATAACTTTATTTCTAACATCTTTGGAAAATAAAAAAAAATATACCTCATTATCAGATAGCAGGTATTTATATATTTTTTAAATTTTTACAGTGTTTTTTAGTAAATAACGATGTAATTTTTAGGGATGAACATATTGATTTTAAAAGAGATATATTAAAAGATAAATTTGATTCATGGAAATTTCCAATAGAGTATTGTATTGAATCACCTGTTAATGAAGCAAATGTAATGAAAGCAATAAAAGAAATAGAAAAAAATACTTGTGTTGAATTTAAAAAAGAAGACAATTGTGATAATAAAACACAAGAATTAATTTTTCAAAAAAGTGATATATGTGCATTACATGTTGGGCATATATCTGGAAATCACTCACAAATAGTTTTGTTGTCACCAGAGTGTTATGAAAATACAGGGTGTATAAAAAGTAACGACCCACTTTTTAAACTCTAATAACTTTTTTAATTCTTGATATTTATTAATGATTTTTTTTTATCTGGTAGAAAATTGTAAAAAGTATTATATATTATAAGATCGTTTTTAAGAAACAACTTTAAATCAATTTAAAGGTACAAATATATCATGACTTTTATATTCATTTATATAATATAAAAGCTCTATTTTTTAATAATATTAAATTATGTATAAAAAAGAACATCATTTAAATGTTTTCCACTTAATTCATGACTTTTTTTAGCTCTTTAATACACATTTTCTATCACTTTTTTTAAATTCTCTTGTTTTGTAGTTTGATATTCTTTTAAAAATTTTATTAAATATTGTCAATTTTTTATAAAAAAAATATCTTTAAACTAGAGGAAAATAAAAATTAGAAACATTTTAATAGTTTAGAAAGGGTGTTTCTTAAGATTTTTTGGTATAAAATCGGGAACATTTTAAATGTTTTATTTTTCTTTACTTGTTTATATAGAAAACAATTATTTAATGGTAATTATATAATTTTTAAGATGATTCTCCATCAGATAAAAAAAAATTATAAAAAAATATCAAGAAAAAAAAAAGTTATTAGAATTTAAAAAGTGGGTCGTTACTTTTTATACACCCTGTATATACCTTATTTTACATGAAATAGGACATGCTTTAGGTTTGGTACATGAACATGCGAGAAAAGATAGAGATGAATACGTTACAATAGATCATAGTAGTTTTACAAAGAACGAAGAAGTAAACTTTAAAATTCGAAATTATAATCATTATCTTAATTATTCAACTACATACGATTATTCTGCATTAATGCATTATGCCCCATATGATTTTTCAACTTTTTGGAGTTGGCTTTTTGGTTATCCAGTCATTAGACCTAATTTTAATTGGCAATATTCGAGAATGATGGAACAACGTAAAAAAATAACATTTAATGAGTATAAAAGAATTAATTTATGTTACTGTAGTAAATGTAAATGGGTTAATGATGAAACTGGTAAAAGAGATAAAAATCATCCAACTAAATGAAAAATGGTGGATATCCAGACTATACAAACTGTAGTAAATGTATTTGTCCTACTGGTTATAGAGGAGATTACTGTCAAAAAATAATTGAAAGTAATGATGATTGTGGTAATATTAGTTATAGTGTTAATAATACTGAAACATCTATAATATTAGGTAAAAAAATAAATTGCTATATTTATTTATAGACAAAAGAGGATAAAAAAAATTGAACTTAATATTTTAAGTGCAAATGCACCATATAAGGATACTATTTGTACAGAAAATGTAGGTTATCAGTTTAAATATATGAAAAATAAAGGAACTACTGGTTTACTTTTATGTGGAACTCATATACAAAATATGACAACAAAATCTGAGACAAGAGATATTCTTATATTTTTTTTAAAGGAGAAGATGAGCACAGTTTATTAGTTTTATCATTTAAACAAGCTAATTAGTTTGAAATTAGATTATCTTTGTCGGTATTTATTTATCTTTTATTTTTGTTAACCAAAAAGCTTTAAAATTAATTAAAAGTAATAGAAATTTTTTTGATATTTATATTAAGATAGAGAAAAAAACTCATTTATTTTGTAAAACTTATTAAAATATAATTATTTTTTATTCTACAGGATATATAAAATTTCTCTAACTTTTTATGATAGGTAATATAGAAGAAATATAAATTAAATTTTTTAATGTTTTTATTTTAAAAACTAAAATTTTCTACAATTAAAAATATGAAACGTAGATAAACATTTTTCTCTTCTTTGTATTCATTCATTTAAAAAAAATCAATGGATTTAATATTTTTGTCATCTTTATTTATATACAAATAATTTTACTTTAACAAAATTTTTAACTAACATATTTTTTTTGTTATTTTATTTACTTAAAAATTTATAAATTTAATTAGTTTTAAAAAGTAATACTTACCTTATAAAATAACACTTTTTTTTATAAATATTTTATAAAAAAATTTATTACTAATAAATAAAAATTTGAAATGAAACATAAAATATATTAATGTCTAGTACAAACTTTAAACACATTACAAAAGTTTCAATTTGTTTTTAAAAAAATAGAAATTAATCAAAAAAAGTGAAGTAATTATTTAATATAAAATTTAGGCAAACAATAAAGTATAAATAAGCTATTTAAAACTATATTAAACAAAATTTAAATAGTATAAAAGCGAAAATTTTATAGATTTTTTGATATTTGTAAGAATGAATTTAAATACATATATTTATATTTATATTACAATTTTGTTTGTATTAATACTAGTAAGGAATATTATTTTCATTATGAAATTTATTTTTAGCATCGTTGGAAAATAAAAAAAAATGTACCTCATTATCAAATAGCAGGTAATTATATCTTTTTTATTTTTACAATATTTTTTTAATAATAAAAGATGTAATTTTTAGAGACGAGCATATTGATTTTAAAAGAGATATATTAAAAGATTTACGTAACCCATGGATATTTCCAATAGGATATTGTGTAAAAGATTCTGTTAATGAAGCAAATGTAATGAAAGCAATAGAAGCAATAGAAGCAATAGAAAATAATACTTGTATTAAATTTGAAAAAAAAGACGATTGTGATAATACGACACAAGAATTAATTTTCAAACAAGGCGATTATTGTGCATCAAATGTTGGACATATACCTAAAAATCACTCACAAATAATTTGGCTAACACCAGAATGTTATGGAAATCCATATATTATTTTACATGAAATAGGACATACTTTAGGTTTGATACATGAACATACGAGAACAGATAAAGATCGATATGTTACAATAGATTATTATAGTTTGTATGAAAATGAAATATCAAACTTTAGAATTCGCAACGATTCACGTTTTAAAAATTATTCAACTGCCTACGATTATTCTGCAATAATGCATTATGCCCCATATGATTTTTCAACTTTTTGGAGATGGGCTTTTGGCTATCCAGTTATTAAATCTAAATTATTTTGGGAACATTCAAGAATGATGGGACAACGTAAAAAAATGACATATAATGAATATAAAAGAATTAATTTATGCCATTGCAATTGGTGTAATTGGGTTGATAATAGTACTGGTAAACGAATTAAACTTCATACAACTGAATGTAAAAATAGTGGATAACCAGATTTTAAAAACTGTGGTAAATGTGTTTGCCCAACTGGCTATACAAGAGACGATTGTAGGAAAATAATTCCAAGCGATAAAGAATGTGGAATAACTAATTATACAGTAAACATTACTCTATCATCTTTAGTATTCCAAGGCAAAAAAAAATGTTATATTTTTTTAAAAACAGAAATAAATACATCAAAAATTCAGCTTGCTATATTACGTGCTTATGCACCATACGAAAGTGATATTTGTACAGAAGATGTAGGATTTCAATTCAAATATATGAAAGATAAAGGAACGACTGGTTTACTTTTGTGTGGATCTTATTTATATGATATTGTCCTTAAATCTGAATCAAATTCAGTTCTTATATTTTATCATGGAAAAGATAGGGACAGTTTTTTATCTATTTCTTTTAAACAAATTGATTAGTTTATCAATTAGATTCTTTTTGTCTGTATTATTTGCTGTTTATTTTCATTTAACAGAAAAGTTTTTAAATTAATTTACAGTAATTAAACTTTTTTCATTTTTAATATTAATAAAAAAAACTTTTAATATTAATTAATTATATAATAAAAATAATTATCATGTAAATTAGTATTTTTAATTATTATTTTACAAAATATTTTACTATTAAAAATAATAATCTAAATTGAAGCATTAAATATAATTATGGTTATCACAAAGTTTAAGTTAAACGTAAAATTTTTTTAAGTTTAATTTATTTTTTAAATTAATAAAAATCAAAAAATTTAATGTAATTGTTAAATATTAAAATTAAGTTAATAGTGAAATTTGAAATAATTAATAAGAGAATTTTTTAATCAAAAATTATATAAGTATAAAAAGTAATATATTTTATTATCTACACAAAGGAAAAACCATTATTTTTTGTTCTTTAAAAAACACAAATCGTTCTAAAATAATTAAATTCCGTTCTGTCGTTTCTAATATTAATAATTTACAGAATTTTTTCTCGTTTAACAATTTTTTTGTTATAGTTATGATTATATATTAATGTAACTTCAAAAGCTGTTAAATGATAATTTTTTTAATTTTACAAATAAACTTTTGTTAATCAATTGAAAAGAAAACTTTAATTGCAGGTTCTTTAAAACGAAGTTAATTTTTTACATCTTTCTAAGATTGATACAATAAAATTTCTGTTTTTTCCTTGGCAGCAAAAAACGAAAGCTTTTTTTATTATAATATAACAGATATTTTTAATTCTTAACTTCAAAAATGATTGAAAATTAAAAATTTATATTTTTAAGTTAAAAATGCCTAGCTTAATACAGTAATTTTTATTATTCTAATACTTTTCAATGATCAATTTTAAATTTATACTTTTATTGTTGATTATATAAATTAAAGACTACATAAAAAAATAGACGCATGTCAGTAATTTGACTACATCTCTTAAAATGATGTTTTATTTCTAATATTAATTTTTTATCAATAAAATTTTAAACTATTCAAAATAAGATATCTTCCAAAAATAATTTTTATAATTAGTCAAAGATTTGCTTATTATTTTTTTTACAGAATGGAAAATGATCACTAAACAAAAAATGTACCCATAAAACTGAAAATGAACGTTTTTTCTTTGTGTGGACTCTTTAGTGAAAATGTCTTAAGTTTTTATTTTTAAATATTATTAATAGTTTTAAAAAATAAATTAATATATTAAAAAAAATGTTTTTTTTATAACAGTAAAAACTATTTTACATAAAGTTTAAAATTTTTAAAATTTATTTTATGGAATTGTTTGAACTAGAATAATATATTTAAAGACACTGAAGAAAAATTAGTAAATATCTTTTTTAATAAATCAAAATATATATTAAATAAAAAAATAAAGTTTAAAACTTTATCAAATGATGACATTAAAGATTGATGTATAACAGAAAAGTATAAACTACTGGCTAAAATAATTTTTTAAAAAGATTAGTTTTAATTAAAATCACTTAAAAAAATTTCCTTAAAATATTTGAATTATATTATGTTATTCAACAAAAAATATTTGCAGTTTGCTCCAAGTTTTTCGAAATAGTTAAAAGTTATGTAGCAGTTAAAAAAATTTTTTAGTTAAAAACTTTGATAGTAATTGAAAAAAATATGAAGTTACATGAATTTAAAAATTAAAACAGTACTCAAAATAGTTGTAGATAAAAATCAAATGGTTTTTATTTGACAACTTTTTGAAACAATAGGAATTCTAAGATCAACAGTCTAGCGTAAATATATCGGTCTTAAAAACTATGTCTACATAATAAGATCAGTGTATCATTTAAAAAAGTCTGATTACTAAGAAAGCTTTTAGTTTTGTTTTGAAAAAAATAAAATACATAATAGTTAACTTTAGTCATTAAAATTTGGTCTATTTTGACAAAGTTCATTTTTTTTAAATAGTAATGTTAATATAAAAAACTGTGAAATATGGTTGATTGATAGTTTGAATTGGTTCAAATAACATCCGATTCATTTACATCAAGTTACTCTTCGGAAAGAAATAAATCAGTTTAACATCTACAATCTTCCTTTTTAAAAAAATATGAACGTAGAATTCTATATTAAATTGCTGTGTAACCAAAATTATTTAAAAACTGTTAGAAGACTTTTTGTTGAAATTTATTTTTATTTCAAAATGGAATAATTTCTTACTTTTTTAAAAGGTAAAAAATGCTTGATTACATTATAAATGCTCATCAAATAAGTTATGGTTTTAAGAATATAATTTGTTTTTCGAGATTACTTTACTTAACTCTAATGAATTATACTTTTTTGTTGTTATGTCAAGTTCTCCGTCTTCAGTCTTAAAAGCATTAAATTTTGTACGAGTTGAGAAAAAAGATTGGAAAACGTTTCACAAAAAGAAAGAAGATAAAACAAATGCTTGAAAAACTTTTTATAACTATGAAAAAATGATAAAATTATGTTAAAGCAAAAGTAGCATTACCTCAAACACCTTTCATAAAAAATTTTTTAACAATTGAAAATTTAACTTTTTTAAGCAAAATGAATTATACACAACAAGAGAAACAATGGTTTTTTCATAAATAAAAAAAATTATAATTGGTTTAAAAAAAAGTTATAGTTATTTACTTTTAATTATTGCTTTTTTAAATTAATTTAAAAAATAAAAAAATTTTCACATAAAATCTAAAAAATAAAAGATATAAAATGTTTGATATTTTAAAATTTATGGAAATGTTTTACTTTCAGTAATTTTTCCAATTTTTTTAAAAATACTTTTTTGAACTAATATATAATTTTTTTAAAGCATTAAAAATTAAGTTTAAAAACAATGTTTTAAAACAACGTTTATCTTAATAATAATATTTCTAATTTCAATAACTCTAAATTTAAACTTATTCTTTGCTTAAAATTACATATTTTTGAAAATTCACAATTAAAAATAACAGTAAAATTTATTAAAATATTATATTTGGTTAATTGTTAAATTTATTTTTTTGTTTTAAAATGTTATTTAAGATTTAAATAAATTATGAAAAAATATATCGGTGTATAAGTAAAGGCTTTTGAAAATTATGTGATAATTTAATTTAGTAACTTTATTTTTGTTAGTTTAAAAAAAGTTGTTGTTTAAATTAATTAATAAATATAGACAATTAGTTTTTAATTATATTTAGAAAAAAACAGTTTGATTATTAATAATTCATATTTTTGAGTTTTTTGATTTTATAATAAAATTTAATTTAGTAAAAATATGATAAATATAATAAGAATTATAATAGAAAATTATTTTTCACTGCTGTTCAATCAAAGTATGTCTTCAATTTACGTTCAGACAAGTTTTTTTTTTTAAATTTTTAAAATAATGAATTAAATATGAAATAAAAATAATTGTAATTTTTTTAATTTATATAATTTTTTAATATAATACATCGTGTGCAACTGATATTTTTATTTTTTTTGCCTTAAAAATAAATGATATTAAATAAATGTTATTAGCTTTACTGTTTTTTTTAAATATTTTTTTATATAATATTATTTAAATAAAGTATTTATATTCATTTTTTATGTCAACATTTTATCATTAAAAAAAATTAAATTAATATAAAAATTAATATTTTAGAAAAATATTACAATGTTAATTTAAATGAATAATCTTTTTGGATAAAATATAAAAATATAAAATTAAACAAATAATATTTTTTAAGCACGTTCTATCATTCCAGTATTCAAAAAATTAGAATTCGTGTCTATAATTATTTTACCTTTTATAGCCTCAGTTATTTTTGTCCAATGATCGTAACATAATTTTTGACCTGTTGGAATTTTTATATCAATTGTATAAACAAGTTTCGTCATTACAGGATTTGATCTACTATATTGTAAAGTACCGTTAATACAAGTTGCATTTTCAGTTCTTTGCCTAACTAAACTATTTTCAACAAAATATGTTCCACTTTCAGCAATTAATTCTGTGCCATTGTCATTTTTACATACAGATGGAATTATTTCTGGAGAAATAAAATAAGATTGATCTATTTTTACATTTGGTGTAAAAGCTGAAGCATAAGCTGGATTTTCTGAAGATACTAATTCATAAATTTCATTAGTAGCTAATTGTTTTAGACTATCAGCTAATGAAGATGATGATGAATGTTGTCTATTTACATGGGTATATGTAGGGTTGTATGTTAAATATAAAGATGGCTCAACTTCGTAGGTAATTCTTGCTTTATTACCGTAAGAACGACAATTAAATGATCCACATGAAAAAGATAAAGAAACAAATGTAGTTAAAATAATTAAGAGAATGAATTTTAACCCAATCATAGCTTGAATAGTGTTTAAGATAAAAATTTTTCCGTTATTAAATACTTAAAATTTCTTCTTTTTTTCTAGACAAAATGATTAATTTTTATGAGTAATAAATAGAATGTATTGTAAAAATAAGATATTTTGTATTATGATGTAATTTTAATAGTTTACAAAAAGATATTTCATAAAACTATGAAGATATTGTTTAATAATGGAAATAAATAAATTGTAAATATAAATAAAATAATGTATTTTTATGATTTAAAACTTTTTTATAATTTTTTATAATTTTTTATTTTGTTACAATATAATTTTTCTTTTAAATAATTAAATATTCCGTTTATAAAATAATAATAAATTATTATTAAAAATGTTTAAATAACATAAATATTTTGGTTTTAAAATTCTATTTCATTTTAAAAATTTAATAATTTTACACAATTTTTATTACATTTTTTAATAAATATTTGTTTAAGAAAAAATAACTTTGAAGCACATACTTGAAAATCATAAATATTATATATTAAAATTAAATTTTTTTTACTATTAAAAATTTTTAACACTTTAATTACATATAATTAATTTTATTGTAATAATGTTAAATAAAAAAATGTCTTTCAACAAGTTGTACGGTTAGGTATCTTCCATAAATAATTGGAGCATTGTTAATATAAGCATGCCGAATTTTGAAGTAACTTTTTGTTTTATAGTCTAAAGAATTATTTTTATTATTTGTTATATAAAATAAAACCTATTTTATTTGTTGTAATTTTAAGCTTTAAGCCATTTATTTTTTAAAAAAATATTAAATTATTAATGAAAAAGCAAATGTTTAATAGTGCTTTTGATTAACTTTAATTTTTATAAAAAAAAATTTATTTTTATTAAAATTATTTTTAAAAAATAAATTTATAACATAAAAAATGAAAATAAAATATATGAAATTGAATGTTTTAAAATATCTTGTTTAAAATCAATTTTAAATAGAATTCATTTACTTATTTCTTTATATCTTGAAAAAAACAAAATTTACAAAGAAATTAATAATATACTCTTAACAATTATTTTGATCAATATTACATAATTTTATTTAATAATTTTAAAGCATTTTAAAAATTTTTTATAATTATGTTTTGTTTTTGCAATAATGTTTGCATAAAACTGAAATAAATAAATCACTAAGATAAAACTTGATTTGTCAACTTTTTTTAATTTTATTTGTAAATAATTTATTTTTATCTTTAAGTCAATAGCAAATATATAAATTTAAGTTTTTTTTTAAAAAAAAAAATTTTATAATTTACACAATATAATTAATTTTTAATACATGTTAATTTTAGTAAAAAATGAAAAATTATAAAAAAAAAAATAATTGCAATTAAAATTAACTGTTTTTAGAAGCATTGTATTTAGTAATATTTTATTTTTTTAATAGATGTATACAAAAATGCAAATTTTTATGTAACAAATAATTTTTGATATTCACTCTTAATAAAATAACTAAAATGATAATAAAAGAAATATGTAGGTGATACAAAAATATTTATTTTTATTTATTTGATTTAAATCATAAATAAAACGTTTTATCATGATGTAGTTAGTGTTCCGAAAATTGTATTTTGTACAAAAATCATTAAAAAATTATCTAAAAACATTTTTTAGATATTTTTTATAAATAGTAGCATTACGGCAACACATATTGAAATTCTTGAAGAGTTTCTTTTTAGTGTCCAGTAAAACTGCAGTTTGTCCAATAGTAAAAAAAAGCTAAATTTTTTTTAAAAAATGGGTTGTATTTATCATTTTTTTGCAATTGAAAATTTGATTATAAAATCAAAAATTAGTTATTTAATATTATGATATTCTGATTTTTCATATTATTATGCAATAATCATTTTAAATTAATTAATTATTTGTTTTCTTATTTTTAACATTGTATTTTAGTTTATTTATCTAATAAATAAGTATTAAATATTATAAAACATTTATTTATAATTAATATTGTAATCCAGGATTAGTTTAGGAGCCCCTAAAGAGCTCCTTATTAAACTTAAATTTACTTAGAAAGTTACTGATTTAAATATAAGAGCTTTACTATTAAGGAAAACAACTAACAATTAAAAAATGTTGATATGTATAATTATATTATATCGTTCTATCTTTTATGTTTTTTTAGTTTATGTCTTCTTTTCTGGTTATTTCTCCTTAGGGTCATTTTTTCTGACATAACTGTCTAGGTTTACATACCGACCAAGCTACCAAAATTTGTCTATTTTTATATACTATTGATCTTAAAAAAGACAATTTTTTTACAACATTACATAATAAAACAATACATAAGTGTAGAACTTTGTATATTAATTATGTTCTAAATTGGAGTGATTTGATTTGTAAATAAAGAAAAATGTAGTAAAAAAAATTTATATTTATTATATATGATAATATTTTTTTAAGTAAAATAAAATAATTTAAAAAAGTTAGACAAATTTTTAAAAATTCATTTTGTTAGTTAATCATATAATTAAGTGTATTAAAAAAATTTTCTCCTATTTGTTTTAATTTCAAAATATTTGAAATGAATGTAACCTTTTTTTAAAGTTAGTATTTTACAAAAAACTAAATATCAATAAAAAACAGATAAATTTAAATTTAGCTTTTAAAAAATACATTTTTATAAATTGATTTTATTAATTACTTAAACGATTATTTTTAAATGTTTTGCTTCTGAGTTTATTTCTTTTATTAATTTTTTTTAATTTTAAAAAAGATAGAACTTATTAAATAACTGTTAATAACAAAAAAATCATAAATGGTTATTTTCTATTTTACGTATTTTAAGTGTTTACATATATCTTATTTTTTTAATGAACATTTTTTTAGTAGTATAATGTTTGCTTAAAAATTGGTAAAATCAAAATACATGAGAGTAATGAATAAATTAAAAAAAAATATTTTTCTTCTTAATATACAACCTCTGTCCCAAAAATAACCGGAATGGCTTTATAAAAAAGAATGTAGCTATAACAATTGAAAAAAAAACGTTTTATTTATTTGAAGTAATTCTCCTTAACAGAAATACATCGAAAAAATCCCTTAAAAAGTCCGTCAAATTACTTTTTTATGCCATTTTTTGTGACGCTTTTAAGGGTAGCGGTCGTTGAAGATTTAATGCTTGTAATCAAGTCGAAATGCTTTCTTTTTTTTCAAAATGTAATTTAGGGAGTAGGAAACAGTCATAGGGAGTCAACTCAAGTAAATATGAAGAATGATTAAGTAAAAAAAGCTGACTTTTGGTCAAATAATCAGTAATGATTGATGACCGACGAGATGTTGTATTATCTGAATAATTGTGAATTGCCTTGTTCTTGATATTCAAGACGAATACGGGCTTTTAAACGTTTGAATACATCTAGATAATACCCAACATTAACTTTTGTACCACTTGATACAATTTTTTTTTTAAATAATGCCTTTTGAATCGTAGAAACAAGTGAGCATTGTTTTAATTTTTGGCTTTTCTAAACGACATTTTTTTAACAAAAAATTATTTCTATAAGTTATTTGAAGCATATGGAATGTTTCGGTAGCAGTTTTACTAATTTTAACACAGAATTTAATGCTATTTTTTGCTCTTAATTCGTTCTCCGACCGACGTAGAAAAATGATTGTAGTTAAATGTAAAATATATATGCTTCAAGTGGACAAATGAATAAGTGAAACTAGCATTTGATAAGTGAGGGTTGATACTCCACAAAACAATTGATGACCTACCGATAACGCTATTAGTTTTTGTAAAATAAACCCATTCCGGTTATTTTTGGGACAGAGGGTGTAAAACATATTACACATTTAAGTAATAATTTTCTAAATATAAATAAAAAGATTTTAAAAAAATGTTTAATAAATAGAAAAAAATTTTATTTGTTAAAATATTTATTAAAAAATTTTTCAACAATTTAAGATAATTATAAAATATAGGCAATATAAAAAAATAATTATTGAAAATAGTATACAGAGTTTGCTATTTAATATTGTTAAAATATATATCATTCATGACTATTTATTATAATAACATTGACATAAATTTGAAAAAAAAGTTGGCAATTTTTACATTTAAATAAAATATATATTAATAATTATATTTGCAATATAATTGGAAAAAATTTTTTTTGTTTTTGTTTTAATTTAATTTATTCCATATAGTAAACTTTAGGATAAATATGTGAATGAATACTTATTTTCTTCTTACAGCACTTTCATATTTTTCATTTTTATTTTTTTTTACTATTGTTCCAACAAAACTTTCAACCGGATTCTTGCAATTTGTTACACACTGACATTTGCGGATTATTTGAACTATTGATATTTTTGTTATTCCTGATTTACAGTGCATTTTTATACGTCGTTTACGTCCACGAACACCAGTACAACAACCACCTTTAGATTCAATTGCTGAACCACAAAATCCAAGACAACGTCCATTTTTTATTGGTTCAACAGATCTACAATCATCTTCATGATAATATTCTCTATATTTTTCTTTAATACATTGAATTTCTCTTGTATCACATTTTTCTCCACTAAAACCTAAATCACAATCACAAGAATATCCTAATGTTGATGTTTTATTTAATACACATTTACCATTACCACAATCAGCTTCTTTACAAACATCTAAAAATGTTGTACAACCTTCTTTAACAGATACTTTTTCAACAACATCTTCTTCAAGATCTATAAAATAACCATTAATATAAACGTCTGAAATACATCCATTTAAACTATTTCCTTTTGATAAATGATATTTTCTAATTGCTTTATTTTTAATGTTTTTATTAATACCACCAATATAAAATAATTGTTTTGATTCAACGATAAATTTATTTTTTACACCAGAATTAGATAATTTTTGTGGTTTCATTTTATCTATTGACATTTGTAATTGATTTCCTTGGATAAATATTGTTATTGTATGTGATTCACCATCATTAATAGTTACATAACTATACATATGTGATGGTGGATAATTTCCAACATAAAAACCAACTTTTAATCTTCCATCATAAACTTCTAATGAAAAATATGATTCATCACCATAATATGCTATTATACCATTTTTTTCTATTGTATTTATTGTTAAAGTAAAATTACCTTTTTCTGTTGAATCCCATCCTTCTAATGCTATATATGAATTATAATCTACTAATGATATACTTCTTAATTGTTCACAACGTTCACCTTTATAATTAAAATGACATTTACATTCAAAATCATCACCTTCCTCATTTTGATGACAATATCCCTAAATTTTATAAATAAAAAAAATAATTATATAATTATAACATACATTTACACAACTATCAGCATGACATTGTATAGAATCTTTATATAAACGATTCTCTACAAGTGGTATTTCACAAAATTTACCAGAAAAATATTGTGAACATCTACATGCATATTCATTAATTCCATCAATACATATTCCACCATTTTTACATAAATTATTTCTACAATCATCAATATTTGATAAACAATTTCTTCCTTCAAATCCTGGTTTACATTGACAAGTATAATTATCATCACCTTCCTTTATACATTTTCCACCATTTTCACATGGATTTAATTTTGAAGAACAATATTCTAACTTTATTTCACAATATTTTCCACTATACATAATATTTGGACAAATACAACGATATGAATTTATTTCATCAATACATGTTCCACCATTTTGACATTTATTATTAATACAATCATCTATATTTTCTTCACATCTTTCACCTTTAAAACCTTTAGGACAAGAACATTTAAATCGACCATGTTGAATAATTGTACATGTTCCATTATTTAGACATGGATTGCCATAACATGCATCAATAACTGATTCACAATATTTTCCATGATATCCCATTAAACATTGACATTCAAATGTTCCATATTTACTTTTATTACATATACCACCATTTTTACATGGATTTTTTAAACAATAATCACATTTAGCTATAATTTCAAGTGGTGGTGGTGATGAACAATGCATTGAATGATGATTTACTGTTAATAATAATTGATTTTTAAAATTTTCAGGTTCTTCACATCTTGCTATACCAGGTTCAACATATTTTGATTTTATCCATTTTGAAAACCATGCCATTTTACAATCACAATATAAATGATTATTTCCTAATGCTATATGTGATAAATGTTCAAGGTGTAAAAAAGCTGATTCAGGAAGTTGAGAAATATTATTTCCATGTAATGAAAGTATACGTAAATTATATAAATTATTAAATGCTTCACCTTCTATACAATTAATTTTGTTAAAACTTAATATTAATGTTGATAATTTTGATAAATTTTTAAAACTTTTAGATGGAATATTTGTTATATTATTATAACTAAAATCTATTTTATTTAAATTTACTAATTTTTCTAAATATTCTACTGGAATATTTGTTAATTCATTATTATCAAAATATAATTCTGTTGTATCTAATGGAATACCAATTGGAAATTTTTTTAATTTTTGCCCAGAACATCTTATAACTGTTCCTTGACAATCACAACCAACTGGACAATAATTACCACTATCTATACAAATATTTTCAGTTTCATCATGACATATTAATTCATGTTTAGTAACAGATGATACAGTTCTAGATCTTAAATTAATAGGTAATAAACATTTTGCTCCTGTTGGTTTGTCTAATTTTGATGTTAAATTAATATTTAATTCATCAACAAAATTTAATAAATGACAATTACAATTAAATTCATTATTATTCAAATCTAAATGTTTAAGATCTTTTAAATATGTAAATGAATTTTCCATAATTGTTGAAATTTTATTATTTCCTAATAATAAATGTTTAATTGATATTAATTTTGAAAATGTTCCTTTAGAAATACATTGTAATAAGTTACCATTTAAAGATAATGTAAGAATATTTTGAGCACGTTTACCAAATATAGCAGTATTAAAGTGAGACAATTTGTTGTCATTTATAAAAACATCTGTTAATGCTGGTAAATCTAATGTCCCATCTTCAATATTTGTTATTTCATTTTTATTTAAATTAAGTTTAACTAAATTAATTAAATGTTTTAATTTATCATATGTAATTTCTTTTAAATTGTTATTTGATAAATCAAGAAGTGTAGTAAATCTAGGAATTTTTGATGGTATTTCATGTAAACCTCTATCACTACAATCAATTACTGTTCCCTCACATAAACATTCATTTGGACAGTCATAATCTACTTTACATTGATCAGCATATTGTGTTACATAGTACTCTGAACCTTTACATTTAAATTTTGAAGGTTGAAGATTACTTAATCTTTTTCTTTCAACAGATTTCGGTCCTTCACATCTGGCACCACTTGTCTCAATGGCGTCATTTGATAATTTTTCAGCAAGCCATTCCAAATTACAATCACAAATAAGAGGATTTTTAGCAAGATGTAATGTTTGAAGATTTTTAAGTGGTGCAAAAGTTCTATTAGATATAGATTGAATTTGATTGTCATAAAGTGATAGTAAATTAAGGTTTATTAAATCATCAAATGAACCACTACGTAAACATTGAAGTTTATTAGAATTTAATAATAATAATTGAAGATTTTTTAATCCTTTAAATGCTGTTGTTGGTATATCAGTTATATTATTACCGTATAACACTAAAGTATTTAATGATTCTAATCCTTCAAATGCATTTGATGCTATTTCAATAATATTATTTTTACTTAAATCCAATCGTTTTAAATTTTTTAAACTATTAAATGCTTTACCAGAAATATATGTAATATGATTTTGTTCTAATCTTAATTCTGTTGTTGTTGATGGTAAATTATTTGGTATATGTTTTAAACCTCTATCTCTACAATCAACAGTTGTATCAGTACATGTACAAGCACTAGGGCATACTGATGCTTCTCTACAACTAGTTGCAGCTCTTTTTTCAATACCCGAACATTTCATACTATCTTCATCAACATTAACTAAACTTCTTCCATGTAATAATAATGGTTTATGACATTTAGCATTCCCTAATTGAAATGGAGTTAATGAACGTTTCATCCATTTTAATCTACAATCACAATGCCATGGATTATCAGCCAATCTTAATGTTCTTAAATTAGTTACGTAATCCAATTCACCAAGAGTATTTAAACTATTTCCATTTAATTCTAATACCTCCAGACTTTTCCAATTAGAAATTTCACGGCTGTCCAAACATGTCAACTGATTACGATTCAATTGCAAATTACGCATAGACAAAGGTCCATTCAATTGGTCATCTGTAATAATTGTTAGAGCATTCTCACTAAGATCTCTAAAATAATAACAAAAATAAATAATTGTTTAAAACCTTTTTAAGATATAATTATTATTAAAAAGAAAATTAATGACATTGAAATTTTTTGATAATTTATATAAGTATTTAAAATATCTTTTTATTATTAAAAATAGTTCAAGTACATATAATGTTATACCTTTAATAATATATCTTAATTATTAAGAATACTAAAATATGAAGCTTTTTTTTATTATTTATAAAATTATTAATACAATTAAGTATAGATTATTATTACTTAATTATATTAAATCAAATATCTTTATACATTAATATAAAAGATTTCTATTATATTACATATATTATATTCAATTTATAATTACAAAAGAATAACTCAAGTGAGAGTTTGATGTATGTAATTCTTATTATTAGTGATACTTAATTAGTTTTTTAATTCATATTTGTACTAAATATAAACAATATGTTACGTCAAAACTATTGTTATGTATTAGATTATCTTATATACTCACATACAACTACTCCAAATTATATATTTTGTATATTTTTATAAATATTTATAAATCCCTATTATTGTATGAAAAGTACAATATCAAAATAAAAGGAAAACAAAACAACAGATGAAAAAAAAAGAATTTTAAATATAACAATTGTATCTTTTGAATAAATCAAAATCCATTAATTATTTGAAGTATCAACCTTTACTACAAAGTATTATTTTTATAAACAATATAAAACAAGACATATTATGTATGTAATTGTTTCACATGATTAATTATCTATATATTCATGAAACATTTGGAACAATATAAATTTATCATTTTCAAACATTATAAACAATCTTTAATTTTTATTAAAAAAAAAGACCGATATTTAAATAATAAAAAAAAAAGAAGAAAGTTAATATCATCATTTTAAAGATGTGTAGGAGGGTTTATAAAAAGGATTTTTGACTAATAATATATTATTAAATTAATGCCACTTTTCAAAAATTGATATATTATACCGAGATTTTTATTTTAACAGATCCTTATACAATTATTCATCATGAAAACATTTGAAAGGTGATGATTAATAATTAATCTTAATCGTTTATTTTGAGAATTGTAAAGTTAAAATAAACTAATGTTAATGATACTGTGAGAAAATATTAAGCATATGATGATTTCAAGATGTTTTAAAATATGCTAATTATCTTCCTTCTTTTAATTGATCTATCTCTTTTTAATATTCCTTTTTAAATATTGAATTTTAAATTATATGTTTTGAGAATTAACATACTTGTAAAAAGCCCTTTTTACTAATCACTAATTTATAAGTGTGAAAGTCTTATTTCTATAAAAAATATTAATAAAATATGGTAAGTTAATTTAATTTCTTAAAATATACTTGTAATTTTATATTTTAAATATGTCTTTATATTATTTTAGTCAAATATTTTTAATAAAAATTATAAACTTAAAAAAACTATAATTTGACATTTTTATTATATATTAAAAAATAACTTTAAGAGGTATATAATATTACAAATCATTTAATAAAGAAATTTAATTTAAAATTAAAAGAAAAGTATATAAAATATAATAGATTTTAAAAGTAGTAATTTTAACGACATTAAACTATCTAAAAAAAACATACGTCTAAAGATTGAATAACTTGTCTAAATGTAATATAAAAACGTATATAAATTATATATTTTTAAAAAAGAAATTTATTTCTATAATAATGTTAAAAGACATTAATTAATAAAAAAAAAAAGAATTGTTAAAATATTTTGTTAATTAAAAATTAGCCAACCTTTGAATGATTAAAATAATGAATTTTTAAAACATTTTTTACATTATCAAACTTTTTTTTTAGAAATTTTTATTTCTTTAATGTTATTATAAAAGTTGATTTTTTATTGAAATAATTAATTTTAGTGCTTTTATATATATATCATCTTGTCTAGTTTTTATTATATCATTTTTTTTTATTTATTATCATTGGAAGATAATTAAATAACATTAAAAAAAACAGGTGATATTTAAAATTATTTTAATATTATTTGTATATTTAATTACTTTTTATAAAAGATAATTTATTTAAGTAGATTTTTATTTATAAAAGTATAAAAATTTTTTTAAGAACATTCTTGAAAGGTCAAAAATGAAGGTAAATTAATTGTTATAATTTAGTAATAAAAAAAAGTTGTGTAACATAAATTGTTAAAATAAAGTGGATAATTATTTTGATTGTATTTATAAAGTAATGTTTATTACTTTGATTTCTTTAAAATTATAAGTATATATAGAAATTTTTAAAAAGAATGAACATATATAGAATTGAGATAATAAAAGTAAAACAATTGTAATTATCAATTAATTCACACTTTGTAATTTTAACAAATGTTGAGAATCATGCGCAATTATATAGAGTGAGTTATAGTTAGAGTACCTCAATTACACTTATTTATATTCGGTAAACATCAAAAGATTAAATATTTTTAATAGAATGTTCCAAGATCATTATCAAATTTGTTAATAAATTATGTCTTTTAAATATATATATATATATATATATAATAGTGTTCATTATACCTTTATATTATCTTTATAAATAAAATAAATCTTTTAAATAACTATATAATATCTTTAAACCACAAAAATTTTATGATATATATTTAATGAAAAATATTAATAATACCTCATAAAATGATGCATTCCTAATATATATAATATAAACTATTACATATAAAATGAAGAAAATAATAATATTATAGTAAGAATATTTCTATAAAGAACATATGTCTTTTATAAACAAGATATTTATTTTAATGTTTATTACAAGAAATTATGCCGAAAAATTGTTATATAAAAGAAATAAGTAATATATATCTTTAATTTCTATATACCTTCTTATTTAATCACTCCTCAAATTGATAGTTATATAAAAATCTTATAAATGACATTTGATTGAGATATTGGATCATAAATGAATGTTTTAACAAACTTTTTTTTTATAACATATCATGAAATACGATCTCTACATATACATGTATTTATCTATCAATAGAAGTAAATTTTCTTAATAATTACATTAATATTTTTCTATTCCTCAAACATGTCAAATTTATATTCTTTATATTTTTATTTACCATTATATATATATTTATACATATTTATATTTATATGTATCTTTCTTTATCTTATTATTATTAATATTTCTAAAACTAAATTTGTGGAGGGTGGACAGTGATTGTTAAATATTTATAGTTTAATAAAATTTTTGTCAACACATGCTTTGTGTATGTTGTAAAAAGAAAAGATATATGTTGATAAAACTTAAGAAAGTGTCAAAAAGCATATAATAAATTTATATTCAAAAAGAAGTTTTGATATTATTTATAAAGATAAAAAGAGTTATTATACGATTAAAGGATTGAAAAGTTAAGTGGAGTTATAGTATTTCTTAAATTTATTTTTGTTCCTAAATAACTTCCTTTTTTTTAAATTTTTTTTTAGAAAATTTAAGTAAAAATAATTTTAAAAATCTAAATAAATATTTTATGTATAAGAATGTCCCCTTATTATGAGATAAAATGTTGTTAAAATGTAAATTAAATTTTAAAATGTCATAAAAAGAAATAAAGTTTAAAGAAATCAAAGTTAATAAAAAAGAAGTGTGACAATTAACAAAATGTTTTAAAGTCATATTTTTTTTTATTTATAATAAAAAGTATACAAAAAAAAAATTACAAAATTTTTTTATAAAACTTACAATCTTTGTAATTTATGATTATATTTAAATAAAAAATCAGGAATTGAACGAAGGCGATTTCTATTAATTCGACTAAAAGGTATCAAAATGATTAATGATAATTAATATATGATTACATTTGTGATATATTATTATATTATATTAATGATAATATGTTTGTTTGTAATAGTTAAAATAAACTTACAATCTTTCTAGCTTAGTTAAATTATCAAATGAATGAGGTTCTATTAATTGGATTTCATTATCCATCAAATGCCTATAAAATTATTTTGTTAAAATACAATATTAAATTATTTAAAAATTTATTACATACAAAACACGTAAATTAGGAAGTCCAATAAAATCATTTCTATTTAATTTTGTTATTTTATTTTCTTGTAAATCTCTATAAAAAAAAATATATATATATAAATTATAAATTATTTTTAATTTATCAAAATAAAACATACAATCGAACAATTTTTTGTGAAAGATTTTTTGGAATTTCTGTTAAACCTGCACCAATACATGATACAATATCTGTTAAACATTTACATTTTTGAGGGCATCCTCCATATGATAAAATTTGTTGAATACCTATTCCTAGTAATAATATTATAATACTAGGTAGGTTCATGACAATAATCTTATAGATGAAATAATAATATTTAGAAAGAAGAATTAAAAAGAATCTATAAAATAAGTTTATATGATGTTTATAAAATGCATGTAATACTTCTTTAATTATAACGTTAGAGGCGGTTGTAAAAAAGAATATGTTTTTAAAAACTTTTTATAGACTAATATTATGTATAAAGAGGTTAACCATATAACAAAATATAAAATGTAATAAAAATTAGGAGATATATAAACAATTATAATTTAAAGCTACTACTAAGAATAACTTTAGATTTTAACTTAATGATAAAATTAATATGATTTTAATTTATCACTCCCATTAACAGACCACCAGGTAATCAGAAAATTGACAATGGCTATCAAAGAATCAGTTAAAAGGTGATGTTAAGTAAGAGGAGGTAACAAATATATGATTGATGGAGAAAGGGGGAGAGGAAAAGGATGAACCTTGTGATCAAATAAAATGGACATACATATTTTCAAGCTAAATAATATATAAAATATTAAAAGTGCCGTTTTTATAAAACTAATCAAATGTAAATATATACATATATCATGTTAATAATAATTTTAGTAATATATTTTTAACATTTTAATAAATAAATATTTTCAAATTGTCATAAATATATTTTATGTTTTCTTTTACTAAAAAGTTCTAACAATAAAATTACGTAAAAAGAAAGAATAAGGGAATTTAATTAGGGGAAATATCTCATCAATTTGACTTTTACGGAACGGCAGAGTCTCTGATATTAAGATAGAGAATAAAATATAAAATTTATAATAAGGGTTAACAATTTTAAGATAATCAAAGCTATATACTACCCTCATCTTGAAGATGAGTTGTTACCGCCTACCTCAAACTATCACTATTATCATGATTACACCACTAATATACATGTTAATAAATTAAACTTATACATGAAAATAAAAAGAAGTATAAGTATAAAGTTTCACTAATAATTATATGTCTAACATATTTAATAAATAAAGAAAAATAAAAATTTGTACTATATAATAAATTAACTTTACATAACATTGTACAACAATACTAACAAGATAAATCAAGTAATTAGGAATTGTTAAGGGAATAAAAAGATAAAACGATTTACAAGATTAATATTATTATATGACAAATAATCATTTAATATTTTAAAAATACTATAACTAAACTTATTTTAGTGCAAAAAAAAAAGAATTAAAAGTTTATAATAAATATTTCTAATATAAATAAAAGTATACTTAAAACAATGATTATTAAGTAAAAGGATTATCGTAAAATAAAAATAGGAACAAAAAAAACCATATAAATAAAAAATTTTTGTTAATCAAATAAAATCTTATAATGATTGTTAAAAATAGGAGTAGTTTACAATATTTTATTAAAAAAATTAACGGATTGTTAATTTTTTAATATATCACATTTTATTCAAAAAAAAAAGTCATCTTTTCCCGTATTTAAAAAATGGCAATACTTTTAAATATTTTGACATTAAAAATAAAATTTTTTGATAAATGATATAAATTAAATGAGGTGTTTCAAAATGATTTAAGAAATAAACAAAAAAAAAGTATAAAATTTGATAATTTTAAATATATAAATTAAAAAGAAATAATATATAAAAAAAGAGTCATATTTCAAAGTTTTTATAAACAATAAAATTAAAACACAAAATTATTCTTTTGTTTAAAAGTAAAAATTAAACACACAAGAAGGAGAATACAATTATTGAGGGAATATTTATATATAGAACTAAAATATCTTTGTTTAGAAATTATTTTTATATATCAAACTTTTTAGTTTTCTAAATTTTTCTTAAAATTTTATCATTAATTTTAAACCGCTTTTTGGGGTGAAATTTTAGTGATAATTTTAGACAATATTATAATTTTTAAATATTGATAAAAGTAAAGATAAAGTTATTGTTCCATTTTGACAGGATGATAAAAGAAAATCTTTTAAATGTTAAAATAAAATGAGGAAGAACAAGGGATTGGACTATTTTAATAATACACTACAAAAATAGTGCCTTCATTTGATGTTGAGTAAAATTAAGATATCACCAAAACAAGGTTTCTTTGTTATAATCTTTTTTCTAAAAACAAATAAAGAAAATTGTCATTTATTAATAGAACTCATGTCACACTAAAATAATATTTTTTTTTTCCTCCTTTATGATAAATATTTTCAAATTATTTCTTACTGAATATTTTAAATATTCTTTATTTGTTTAATAAAAAGATGTTTAATTATTGTTTTGTGATATGATTAATAAAGTACAAAATAGTATAAAATAAAATTTATGACTTTTATCTATTTTCTATAACAATTATCTTTTATTAACAATCATTTATTTTGCTTTTTTTTTGTTTTTTTTTTAACTTTTAAAAATAAACAATTTGGTTAAGAAGAATAATATGGCTCCATGTCTATTTAAGTATTTCTGGTTACCATTAACAAATTTTTTTTTCTCCTACTTATTTATTGGTAAAAGATTTATTATTTTATACAAAATAAATTGTCCTTCTAGAAAAAAAAGTTGTTAAATGAAATTAATAGTATACATTAAAATTATAATAATAATTGTTAGTAAAAATTTTATTTAAAAATTAAAAAAAAAGTTTTTAAAAAAAATGAACAATAATGATACGACAAAAGTTTAGACAATAAGTTTAAGAAAAATTTATATTAACAGAACAGTTTTTTTTTGCTACTTTCAAAAATATAATTAAGCTTTTCCAGTTGTACCATCAAGGAAGACATGTGACTCAACACCACCACGACCATACCCTTTTGGACCAAAAAGTGCTCCATGACAGCGGACACAGTATGGACTGCCTTTATGCTATAATAATTAGTTGTAATTGGTAAAGTTAACAAATAAAGAACAAAAAAAAACATACCTCAAGGTGTGATCCAGCTGTCAAAACTTTTTTACAATTTTCATTATGACATCTTAGGCATGGTCTATGCCAATCTTTTCCTAAACTAGAAACTCTTTCACCAAAATAAACTGGCTTATTACAGGCTGGACAATTAACCATTGTTGTTAAAAAATATCAAAAATGTTTGACAATTCTAAAAAAAAATAATATTTAAAAATTTAATTTTAAAAGAAAATATTGAATTTAATAATGTTGCAATATTCTTTATAAAAAATTTATGCTAATATATTAAATTTTTAATGTCTTTTTGATAAGGTATATTGTGATAAAATAAAATAATAAAAAATATTAATAAATACTAATTGAAGGAACGAAATAAGAATCTTTTTGTATAAATATCTTAAATTAATAGAAAAAATGTCAGAAACTGATATAGAATTTTTTATCTTCTTTTTATTGTATAAATATATATTTATACTACATTTGATATGAAAAAGAATGATGATTTAAGTGTAAATAAAATGACATTTTTTTGACTCTTTTAAAACATTTATATACACATACTATATGTATATTTATATATATATATATATATATATATATATATATATATATATATACTCCAATTAAAGTAAAAATCTAAATCTATTTATAGTTATAGAAAAGGATTAAGGAAGAAAAAAATGTTTAAGAATTAAAAATGTTATATTTACATTTTAAAAGTAAAAATATTAGAAATGTTGAATTAATAATTAAGAACATTTAAAAGACAATATTTGGATTGATAATAAATAATTAAAAGTATTGGTAAAATTAAATCATGATTAATAATAAAAAAGATAGATAAAGTAGTATTTTAAAAAGAAGGATTGAAAGGTAATTTTAGTGTAACTAAAACAAATGGTTATAAAAATGTAAAGATATTTTATTTACAAATACATAGGATTAACTTTTAGTATAACCCTTTTATGTAGTATAATTTTTATATTTATAATTTTATCATTGTTTGAAAAATATACAATTCTTGATAGTTATAATTAATACTTATACTCTATTTATAAAAATATAATATGTACTTTTAAGGAATATATAATTGATAAAGTTACTAGTTTAAAAAAAAGTAATAGATCAAAATATCATAAATGTTTTTAAATAGTTAAACAAGCATATATATATATATATATTTTAATTTAATCGATGTACGCGGTAAAATTTTAAAACAGATTATAAATATTTAAATATGTATTATGGTAACCTTTTAAGAATATTTTTAAACAATTTAGAAGAAATAAATTTTTATAGATATGGATAAGCAAATAGACATTATAAAATTACATTACCAAAAATAGTAAGAATAACAAATTTTGATCAAAATGTATGTTTTCAATTTAGTGTACTTTTTAAAATAAAATTTATATGTTTACATTAAAATGAATAAAAAAAAATAAAGACTTTTTTTCTTTTTTTAAACTATTAAATATTAAATGGTGTTTTGTGTATAATAAAATATATATAAAAACTATAAATAATGTAAAATTTATTTCATTTATAATAAAATAGAAATAATTGCTTAATAAAGAATACTAATTAAAAAAAAAAAGAATTTAAAAAAAAATTTGAATAGAATATGTTAAGTTTATTAAGTTTCAAGGTTTTTTTTATATTTTATTTTTATATTTATCAATTAATAAAGTAAATATACAGTTGTTTGTTAATAAAATAAAAAAAAAAAGTTATTTATTATAAGAATAAATGGTAAAAAATATTATATAACGTTAGAAGTATAATGAGAAAAGTTATATTTATTAGCATTAACTTATCATCGTTATTATTTTTTTTGGTGTTATATACATTTTCTTTTTATAATACAAAAAAAAATTTTTTTTTATTATATAAATATTTAGGTAAAAGTTGAAAGGAATATTATAAAAGGTTGATTATAAATAATATTGCACAACAATATTGTTAATTTCTATCAAACATTTTGAAAAAAAAGCGTTAAATAATAGATTGAATAATATTAATTCATTATTATATCATGCTGTGGCAAAAACTATATAAAAATAATACATGATCAGGAAGAATTAAACTTATTTAAGTATATTAAGTATATGAAGAAATTTTAATACAATATTTCTTTCCAAAAATAATAAAAGTAGTAATCTTGTTATGTAAATTGTAGAATATAATTATGTGAAAAGATTTTGAAAGGTATATAAAATAAATGTTTTAAATATGGTTTTTGATTGTTATTAAAAATCTGATTATTAATATTGATGAAGGTTATATATTATAAATAGAAGAAGATTATACTAATGAGAAATAATACAAAAAGTAGAATTTTCAGGAAATTATGAAGTTTGATCGGATAAACTGTGAAATAAATTGTATGGATACTATCATCAAAATAATAATATTATGTTATGTTTTGTATTTTTAAATTTAAAAAAAATTAGAAAAATGTTTGTTTTTATAACTTTTTAATTGTTAATTTTTTTGTGTAAATTTTATTTGTAACAAAAATACATTTCTAAATATAATTTTTACATTAAAATAAATAAATTATAATGTAAAAGATGTTTTATTAATTAAGTAATTATATTTTTAGAAATTTATTATTTAAAAAAATATGACCATTCAACACTTTAAATACATGATAACAAAATTATCTTTATAATATTTTTAATAATAGAATATTTTCATTGAAAAGAAATTTAATAATATATAAAAATATTAAAATTAAAAATAATAATATAATATGGATAAAAGAAAAATTAATAATAAGTTATCACGAAATCCAATGATTATGAGTATTTGAATTATTATATCAATATTTATTTCTTTAAAATGATAAATTTATCGAACGATTTTTTTTGTAACAAGTGAAAAATATTAAATTTACATATTTTTTATTATTATTTATTTTTATTGAATAAAAAAATTAGAATAAAATTTATTTCATTTTTATCATAATATTGGTACACCTGTTTTATTAAAAATAAATAAAATATATCTTGACCATTTTAAAAATATTTTTTAATAAAAAAAAATATGTTTTATATAATAGTTTACGAATATTTTTGTTGATTAAAAATAATATACATTTGTAGTGTCTTTAATTCATATGTAAAATAATATATTTTAACACATTAATAATATAAAAAGAAAATTTTATTCATAAACAATTTTTTATTATTTGCACTTTTAATTACTTCTATATTTTACCTAATATTTAATAATATTTGATATGCTTTATAACTTCTTATTATTAATAAAATATGACTTATAAAAAATAATTTATAATCATTTTCTTTACAATCTTACTAAAGTTTTTACGTACTTATTATTGTTGAACATATAATTGATTATTAATTTAATTTTTTTTCAATATTTTTAAACATTATTAAACATTTTAATTTTACAAAAAAATTATAATTAGTTGGTTTATTTTTATATCATATAACATTTAAAATTATCAATAAAAAATTATATTTATAATTTATTATATAAAAAAAATTTTAAAGTATTTAATATAATATTATTTTCATAATTTTATATAATATAGATGTTTAATTTTTGTGTAATAAATATTTTGATCACATGTAATTTTTAAGAATATTGATAAGAAAATTGAATTTTTATTACCATTTATTCTTATCATTTTTAATTATTTTATTTGTATTGTGTTAAAAATTATTTTCATTAATATTTACAACTAAAAATTATCTAAAAAAAATTACTGAGTATTTGTAATATATTATAAATAGTAGTAAATATTAATATTTTTAAATTTATCTAATAGTAAATTAGAAAAAATAATTAATTATTCAAATTTTTTTAATTAAATTTTTTAATTTCCTATATTACCATGTATTTTTTTTTAATTACAAAAACTGTTTCTTAAAAATAAATGATAAAGTGTAGTAGAGTGTTATCAAATTGCTTATTGTCAAAAAACTACTATATTTACTTATAATTTGATTTTAATTTTTATTGTTTTAGTTTTATCTTTCTTTTGTAATGAATGATACTGCAGAAATTATTAAAAACCATTTAAATTTATCTCATTATATTACTGCTAATGAAATTACTACTTTTCAAAGAAAATGTATAGATGAAATTAGGGTTAAACTTAAAGATACATTAAAATTATACCCAGATTATGATACTGATTTTTCTATCCTTCGTTGGATTATGGGATATGATTATGATATTAGTAAGTTTTTAAAATAAAAAAAAATTAATGTTTACATATCAAAATTAGATGTTATTATACCAAAAATGAAAACTTCAATTGAATCATTAGTTGCATTAAATATTATTAATGTAAAATGTGATATACCAGAGGATATCAATGAATATATCAGTCAACATACACCTGTTGCTTCATTCTTTCCTGGTGGAGTTATGGGTTTAGATAAAAATGGTAATGCTATAATTGTTCAACCTATAGCAAAAGCAGTACCAAAATTATTAGTTAAAACAGAGAAAGCATCATGTTTACATTATTTAAGTACAATTGAAGTTGAAATGGCATTTAAAATGATAAGGTATGTTTTATTTATAAAATGTTTTAAATAGTAAAAATTTATATTTTATGATGAAAAAAGATTTTTTTAAATTAATTTATTATTAAATTAAAAATTTTGCAAAACTAATTATAAACATAATTGACTATGATACTTGTATTTTTATCAATTTATCAATTTATCAATAATTAAAAATCTTTTAACTTTGATTACTATGTATGAATTTTTATGTTTTAAATGTTTTGTTAAATATTGCTTTTAAACTATTTTAAAATTGTAGATTGAAGTTACTAACTTACACTTTATGTTATATTTATTTTTAAAAAAAATTTATTTTATTTTTAGGGAAGAAGAAAAGAAACGCAAAAGTAAACTTGGAGCAATGGTTATAGTTGATTTAGATGGTTTTAGTACAGATTTGCTTTATATGCCTGCTGTAAAAATATATTTTAGCCTTTTAACTTTATTACAAGAATTATTTCCTGATTTTGCAAGAACATTATATATTATTAATTCTCCAAAGGTTATAGCCCAACTTCTAATGATGGTTAAACCTGTTTTGTCTAAACAAACAAGAGAAAAAATGAAAATTTTAGGTGAAAATTGGAAGGAAATATTAAAAGAAGATTTAGGTGAGGAAAATTTATATCCACAATGGGGTGGAAATAAACAAATAAATGAAAAATATGGAAAAATAAATATTAGACCTGGTGGTGTACCACCAGACAATTTAAGATATACAGAGGAAAGGTTAAACAATAATTATGATTTAAAAAATTTAGATAAAATTAATGTTCCTGCTGGTAGTGTTAAGAAAATTATAATAAAAGCTATCAAAGGTCAACAATTAATGTGGTATTTTACATGTGGAAAAGATATAGATTTTAGAGTGCTTCTTAATGGTAAAACAGAATGGCCAAATTTTAGAATTTCAACAGAATTTGTTCCTGAGTTTGGGAATATAGTTGCAAAGGAAAATGGTGAATACGAGTTCATCTTTGATAACACTTATGGAACATTTTTTAGTAAAAATGTTTATTATAATATTTATGCAAAGTAGTTATATAAGTCAAGAATTATTTTAAACTTTTATATTACAATAATTATGATATAAAATATTAATGAAAAAAAAGGTATTAGATAAATTTTGTTTAAAAATTCTATAAAAATATTATTTTAAGGCATTTCTTTTTATCTAGTACTGTATTTTATTTGTATAATTTAGGTTATTTTATTCTTATAAAGCAATAAATTTTTTTTATTTCTAATATTTGGTTTTTCTGTTTTTTTTAACTAAAAAATTGAAAATATTATTATAAAAACTTTTAATTTCATTATAAAATTAAGTTTTAAATGTTTGTATCATTTTTGAAACATACTTCATTTTAGTATTTTTTATAATTGAATAAATTATGAAAAAAATGTTGTGTGTTTTTTCTTAAATATCGTGGTATACCATAATATTATATACTTTGACAAAAGTCTACTCTTAAAAGTGTCGATTTTAAAAAAATAGATAAAACTTTTTAATTAGTTTTTTTTAATAATAACACTTTGTGAGTAATTTTTTTAGATTGCGTATAATGATAAAATTTGCAATATTTCAGTTGATAATAATAGTTATTACTTGTTATTTGAAATAAATCGTTCAATTAAAGATTACTTTATTTAATTGAGTTAGATAAATGTAAAATAAAAAGACTATTATTAAAAAATTAATCTTTTTTTCCAATTTTTAAAATTTATAAAATTTAAACATTTTTACTATAATGACTATTTTTCAATATATTAAAAACAATTAAAATTTTATAATTAAATAAATAAATATTATAAAAAATATATAAATAAATTATCATATAAAAAAAGACTTTATTAGATAATTGATATTAAAATTATTTTATTATTAATAAATTTTTTTCAAAAAAATTGTTGTAAATTTTATATTTTGTAAAAAAAAGTATTATATTAAAGTAATTGTTAATTTTAATTAATGATAAGAGCAAAAAAAGACGTTATGTTAAAATATGCCTGAATGTTATTAATTAATTATATATTCTAACATTAGTATTAATATCAATAATACCGTTTAAAATAATTATATAGAATGTAAAAAGCCGTTATAATAATATTAAATTTCTTTTTTTTTTATTTTATATTTTATTAGAAAAAAGTTTTAACATCATATATTTATAAACATCCCTGTTAATTATACCTAAAAAGGAAGAATGGCAAAAAAAAGTAGTTTTAAACAAATATTATATAAATAGATAATTGAATTGATTAAAAAAATATATTATTTAAACAGTGAAATCTATTTGTAAAAACTTTTTAAGGTATAATGAAATATTTGACAAACTAAATTATTATTTCTAATACAATCAAATTTTTATGTGTTTTTTTTAAACATGATGAAGCTTTTAATACATTTTGTAAAATATTATTTTAAAAAGTATAAAAATTATAGATATCAAATATATTATATTTTTTTTGATAATGAAATGCATTTTATCTTTACATAGTCATACAATAATATTTTTTATTTTCTTTTCTTCTATAATTAATATATATAATAAATATAGTTAAATACTTATTAAAAATATATTTAGAACTTAATATTAAAATTTCATTATAATAAATTAGTTAATTTCAGACTACTTATAATAGTTTTTTTATTTTATCATTATCTATTTTGCACAAATAAATTTATACTTACATTATTTTCTATATTAATTATTAATTGACCCTTATATATATAAAGTTATTATTAATTAAATGTTTTATATTTAACGTAAATGAAATATTTATCTTTACAAAACTTTAAATTAATTTATATATTAATTATGTATCATTTTAAAAGAAGTTTATAAATTGAAAATTATAACATTAAAGTATGACATAATTTGTTAAAAACTATAAAATATTTTTGTTATATAAATAATATAAAGGTTTATTTCCCAAAGATTGATAATAAATTTTGTGAAACATAATTTATTATACTACAAAATAGATTCATTTATTGAAATAATAATCAAAAACACTATTGTGTTTATATTTTAAATGTTATTTTGATTCATCATTCTCAAACAATTAAAAAATTTTTTATTTTAAGTTTAATTTTTTCTACATAAAAAAAAGTAACAAACAATGATATTTTTAGTTTTTCAAATTGTTCTTTTATTACACTATCTTTTTTTTTTTATTAATGTTCTTTACTTTGGTAATAAACAATACATTTGTGTGCCATTTATGAAACAATTATTCAATTTCTATCGTTAAAGTAATGGTTGTTTGCATTATCTTCTTTTTGTTATAGATGTATATTTCACCAAACGATGACAAAATAGTAATCATTGTAATTATAAATAGTGTCAATTATGGGTTTAAAATGATTTTGTTTTTATAAACGATTATAAAGTTCTTTTTTTTATAATGAATTGATAATGTATAATTAAGTTTTTATTCTATTTACTGTTTAACGCATAATTTATTTAAATTAATAGTTTATTTTTATCATATTTTTTTTTATTAATATTTTTAATTTTATTAATTTTTAGGATCAAAAAATTGATTTTTTTTACTAACTTTACTAACATTATTTTATTACAAAATTACAAAAAAAAATGGAGGAGGAAAAAGTTGTTATGTGCTTTTTTTGTAGATCAATTCATACATTAATAGATGAAGATATTTTCAAAAAGTTTTACCACATACCATTAGATACAATTTCCAAGAATACAGTTGATGAAGATGGTTTTAAAATGCCATATATAATGGGATCACCATGTAAAAATTTTTGCATAGAACAATCAAAAAAATTTTTCTACAATATATTTGTCATAACAAAAAATGGTAATTTATCACGAATTCATCTTATTAAAGAGCAACTAAATGAAATTAATACATTTATTAATTTAATGAAAAATCAAAATATTCCTCAATCAGAAATTAACAATTTTAAAATTCTTGTATGTTTGGAGAAGAATTTATATGAATTATTAAAAAAACTTAAAAATTTACCTAAATATATGGTTAATTTTTTTGTTCAACAATTTTATTTAACTCATTTTCAAGATATGGATTATTATCACAATTTTTTAACAAGTATAGATTATAAAAGAAATTTATATGATGAAAAAAAACGTAGTATTGTAAGGCATTTTGGATCATTAATTGATAGCAATGATAGCAACTTATTAAATATTTCTTCAATAACATTGGAATAATGTGAACATTCTTCTTCAATCATCATTATTTTTATAAGTAGATAAACTTAATGTAAGTGATATGGTTAATGATTATTTAATTATTGTTATAGTTAAATATCTTTAATTACATTCTACTAATTATGGTGAAGTCAAAAAGAAATCTGTAAAATTATTTTTTAACACATGTCGGAAAAATAATATTCACAACTAAAAGATAGTCATAAATTATAAATGATATATATATTAACCATAAAGATATTATTATATACAAATTTATTTACAAATGGATAATACTAACGTTAAATTTTTTTTCAAAAAATTAATTTTAATGTTATAGGATAAAAATTGTCTTTTTTTTTGTAACATTTATAATTTTTTGTTGAAAAAATTATCTAAAAGAAAATAAAAAACACAATTTTTTTTTAACTTGTACAGATTGCAGTTGTATTTAAAAATTATAAATAAAATTTAAAAATTACAAAATTTTCTTATTATATTATAATGTGTTTTAAAAAAAAATCTAATTATATGTAACTAAATGACACTATTTTAGTTAAGCTTTTTATATTTTATACTCTTAGACATTTCGTTATTAACATCAAGAATATTTTTATATTATTTATTTAAAATCTTATATTTTAAAAATTAATTTTTATGTTAAAAAATTAATAAAAGAGATATATCTTGATTTTGTTTCATAAATTTGTATTTTATTAATTTTATAATCCAGGAAACTTCACAACTATTGGAGGTAATCTATATTGCTATTTATTTATATACTACGTAGGCAAAATAAATATAAAGTTTTACTATAAGCTTTAAGGGTAACAATGTACAGGTATAATAATAATAATAAAAATTATATAAATGGCATATAAATAATAAAAAAATAAATTGTAATAATATATTTAATAGAATGCTTCTTTTTTATATAACCCTAAAAGAGACGTTTCTGACATGGTTTTCATATTACAATTATAGTAAAATTTTATAATTATAATAATTATATAAAATAAAATTTTTAATAATATTTATCTTTTAAAATAAAAAACATTTAATATTTAATTCTTGGTCATTTGTTTTGACAATTATTTTAGACTACATATGATAAACAAAATTAACAATTAAAGATAAATTATAAAAGTACAAAAAATTATTACTATTGTTATAAATACCTTTTATTTTTAACGAAAATAAATCATATTAATTTTTTCACTACAATTTGAAAAAATTTTTTTATCATACTTATCTATAGATTTGCACTAAAGATAGGTTCCTTAAAAAACAGTATCAATCAAAATTTTGAATTTTGAGACGCAAAACTGAGTAAATAAAAAACAAATTAAAATGTGTATAATTCAATCATTCATTTCAACATAAAAAAAAGATATTAATAAGTTATATAAATTTTATATATCTCAGTAATTACGCTTTAGTTAAAATAAATTTTAAATTCAAAATATTAAAAAAGTTACAAATAAACCAAGACTACGCAAAATTCATTCAAAAATAAAAAGTCTTAATTTTTTATTTTTTGTATCAGTGTTGCTCAAAAAAAGCAATTAAAAAGTGATAAGAAATACGTATGCAGCAAAATTTTTCATTTTTACTAGTTATATTAAAAGTTAGGTATTTTAAAAAACCGTTTTAAAACAAAATTGTAAAAAAAAGTACTTTGTAAGTTGAAAAATAAGTGTAATTAAAAAAAACACTTTACATAAATATTTTAGATATATCATGTATCTAAAGTTAAAAAAAAATTTTATGTTTAAAAATTTCTATATAAAAAAATTCACATAGAGTAAACAGATAAAAAAAAATATATTTTCGTATGACAACATTTAAAGGGATTAAAGTCAACAATTATACTAAAAAAATAAAATTAAAATATATTTATACTTATGACATGTAAAAAATACCATAAATTGAAAATTTTATAATAAAAAAACAAATACAAAATTATAAGTCAATTTATTGTTATATTTTTTAAAAATTAAAATAAAATATAAAATTCTAACTATAAAATAAAACAAACAAAATTTTTTTATATATAAAAATATAAAAATTTCACTTTTATAAGTAAATATTTTTAAAAATTTTTAATAAATGTTACAGTTGATAGAATTTAAAAAAAAATATTTTTATTATAAAAAATTTATAAAAGCATTTGACAATTTCATATTAAAATATATTTTTAATGTTTTTTTATAATTTTTACTTTTTGTTTGTTTTAATATCTTTTTTTGATATTGCTGTAACTGACTTTTTTAAAAAAGATGATCTTAAAAAAGTAGTTTTGAACAATTCCATTAAAGAAAATGATTTACCTTTTGATTTTAAAAGTCAAAAATTTTTGGAGACTAAATATTTTAGAAATAATTTATTTGATTATGTTCAAAGACCGAAACGGCAATCAAAAAAGCTTAGAAGAAGATCACAAAGAGGAAAAAATATCCGTCAACAAAGAAGTAGATTTTCTCAACAAAAAAAAAAAAGACAAAAACAGTTTAATAAGCGAATACAAAACCAAAGACAATTTAATCAACAAAGACAAAAACAATTAAGAAAACAAAGACAATATACTCAACAAAAATTTTCAAGAGAACGTGCAATAAGGGAAGACGAAAGAAGAGAACGAGAAAGAAGAAGATCAATAGAGTTAAAAATGATGATAGAAAAAATACAACAGGAGGCAGCAAGAAAAGCTCAAACTACAACAGAAGCAACAACACCAACATCTACTACTATCAATAATCGTATTCGAAATAAAGGAGAAGAAGATGAACGTAGAATAAGAGACAGAGAGGAAGAACCAGAAGCAGAACGAGGAAGAGATCGTGATGGAGTCCCTGAAGTAAGAGGTCCAGATCGTGGAGAAGTACGTAATGGAACAAGGAAATGAATAAATAGTTATACGTAAAGAAAAATCTATCAATTTCATTAAAAAAATTGTAAAATGTCTATTTATAATGTCACAACATTTTTAATTACATTTTATTTTTTTTTATTTATAAACATTTTCATATTTTGAGTTTATATTTATTAATCTAATTTACTTGTTAAAAAAAACAAAAAAAGAAAGTAACATTTATACAATATTAAAATTGTTACGATTTATAATTTTGCTGTATTTTTTTTAGCAATGTGTAAAATTAAGTTATTTATTGTATAGTTTGTTTTAGTTTGCGTAGATCACGGGAATTCTTTAAAAAAAATTTCAAATTAAAAAAAGATTATAAACAATTAATTTAATTTTTATTTTTAAATAACAAAAGAATAACAATATGCTATAATTATAACAAATTTAAGAAAAAAATAAAATTATTTTTAATTGATCTAAAAAATGACTGATTGGTTTCCTTTTTATTCTTTATTTATACAGCATTCTTATTTCTTGTGTGTAATATAGCAAGGAAGGTTAATATTTCAATAGTACAATAATTCTAAATATTTTTTATTTCATTATACAAATTAAATTTTCTTGAATCTGTTGTGTAACAACCCCTCATACTTTGTCTCCATTGTCTAAATAACACTTTATTCTAAACATAAAAAGATAACAAAGTAACAATATATAAAATTTATATTTATAAAATACTACTCAGGTAACATAATATCTTCCTAGGACAACATCTCCCCTCCTGTAAAAATTCGGTCCCCGAATTTCTCCATAATTTTCATTTTTAACTCCCCAGGTATACATGAATTTTTCTTAATTTTTACTTTTGTTCTTCTTGTTAATCGACTAATTTTCATATCTGTTACCGTGTATGTTTTATTTCCTATTTTTGCAATGATAATGCAGTTGGTCCAATTAGAATTAAGATCTGGACGTATCTGCATATATCGAAAAGAAAATATGTTTTCCACTTCTGTTTTTTTTATTTCAGGAATTAAAATATCCACTTCCCTTATTTCATCCTTCATAAAAACTTGAAGTGGTGTTTTTCCATTTGTTCCTCTGTAAGGACTCTGGCGCAGATGTGTTACAGCCATCAATAAAGCTTCATTTTTGTTTATTTTCTCAATTTTATATTTTTTTAATAAATGCTTAATTGAACGAACTCCCCTTTAAGCCCTACCGTTAGAATAGTGCTCGTATTGAATCGCCAACTCCCATTTAATACCTGACTGTTTTAAATACTGTTGCAATTCTTTACTAACAAAACATGCTTGATTATCCATCATCAAACATTTAAATGTTCTAAACACTCTCTTCCAATAGTCAATAAACTGAATTACCTTTTTTGACGATAGTTGACTTACCAAACTTGCTATAACATAATTGGATTTTATATCAATTAAACAAATAAACCATGAATTATACTCGTCACAAAATCCAAAATCCATTACTCCTTTATCCATTACATCTAGCTCTGAATAATCTTTACAAGGTCTCTGAAGTCTCACTTCTTTATTTTTGTAGCATCACAAACAATTTGCTACAAATGACTGAACAATTTTTGACATTCCTGAGCAGACAAATTGTCTCTGGATTCTATCCAACATAATGTCTGTAGATTCATGATTTTTGTGTATTAACGGCAGCAGAAATTTCAACTTTGACGGCGGCAACAAAATCTTTCCGTTCTTATGTATAAGTATATCCATATTATCAAGTCTATAATCTTGTATATCTTTAAATTTTCCCAAATCAGATGATGACATGATATTTTCTTTTACATACACATAAACTTTTGATAATTCAGCATCTTCTTGTTGAAGTTGTTGCCACTCTTCTTTAGTGGGAAATGCTGTCCAATGACGATCTTTTTCCACTGTCACATTGCATATCAGTAGTTGTGGTGTTGGAAACTCTTCCACTTTTTCTTTTTCTAATTTTTTTGTATTATGTAAAATGCATCGGGACAACGCATCGGCTATAACATTCATTTTTCCTTCTACATATCTAATTTCTTTAATTTTAAATTCTTGTAGTAACAGGGTCCATCGCAGCAATCTTGGTGAAAGATCAGATTTTGATAATAATGCACATAATGGCTTATGATCACTTAACACCGTTATTGGAACTCCATATATTATTTGTTTTAATGCTTGCATTGTTGACACAATCGCTAAACTTTCTAATTCTGAAGAACAATACCTTACTTCTGATCCACGTAATACTCTAGAATAAAAACAAATTATTTTATAACGTTTATCTACTAGTTGCATTAAGCAACCACCAAGTGCTTGCGAACTCGCATCAGTTGACACAAATAATGGACCTGATCCATCCATCACTTTTTCATAATCTAATGAACACAGCAATGGTGCTGACCAAATGGCTTTTTTTAATGTTTGAAAGTTATTCAGTTGTACAGGTCCCCAATCAAGTTTTTGTGAACTTAGCATTAAATACAAACTATTTGATAAATTTCCAAAATCTTTCACATATTTCCTCACATAATTTGCAAGGCCTAGAAAACTTGATAGTTGTTTTTTACTTTTTGGTAATTCAAATGCTAAAACTTTTTCTAAAATTTTCCTTTGCATTCCTACACCTAAAGGTGAAATAGTGTGGCCTAAATAGTCCACATTATCTTGACAAATTTTACACTTGCTTTTGTTTACCCGTAATTCGTTTTCTTCTAGTAATTTACACACCAATGATAAAATTTCCCAATGTCTTTTTAACAATTTTGATGCAATCAAAATGTCATCGATAAATATGAAAAGTTCTTCAGGATATTTCCTCAACGCGTCCTGGAGGGTATTTTGTATTATTCTTTGAAAATAGAATGGTCCCAAACTTAAACCAAATGGTAATATATGGAATTTGTATTGTCTTGAAGCGAACGAAAATGTTGTGATATCTCTGCTCCGTTCATCTAAACGGATTTGCCAATAGCCTCTATCCAAGTCTAGCGTTGAAAAATATTTCCTTCCACATAATCTATTAAGAATCTCATCACTCCTTGGCATCGGACTAAACATTCTTTTTATACATTTATTCACTTTCTTGTAATCAATACAAATTCTTCACCCATTTCCTTTTTTTACTAGTACTATACAATTATTATATGCTGAAGTTGTTTCCTCAATAATTCCCAATCGTTCTATCTCTAAAAGTTGATCCTGAATAGCCTTATATTTTGCAATTGGTATTACTCTATTTTTACTTGCCACCGGTTCATGTGAAACCATCAGAATCACTATCGGAGGTATTTTTCGTGATGGTTTGAAAGTATCTTCTAATCCTTCAATATCAAATATTTCAAATAATTTCTCTTCGGAATCCACCACTTCTCGAATTTGATCAACTTGTAACAATTATATCAACTTTTTTTTAAGTTCTTTAACTCGTTTAAGTTGCTTCGCCCCTAAAATAGCATCATATCCATTTAATGTGTGTTCTACTACCAAGAATGGTATATCGACATTATAAGCTTTCAGTGTTATACCCCCTAATAGTTTTAACACATTTCCTTGTACATCACAAACTTTCATATTTGTTACTTTATGTAACTTAGTCTTAATCGTACATTGTTTAAATGTTTTATAAATTTTGGACGACAATAAGCACACATCAGATCCTGTATCTAACAATGCCATCAATGGAATTCCTTCAATACTAATTTTTGTGACGATCTTATTATTTTCAAACAAATCAACTCTATAAATATCAAATTCTTTATTATCCTCACTCGAACTAGAAACAATATTATTATTATGAAATTTATCATTTACAGAAGAATCAGAAGATGATTACGACTCTTCATTGATTTGGTTCACTCTTTTTTCTTTTCGAAAAAACTTGTTCTTTCCTTTCCAATTCTTATGCTCTTTGATGTTTGATGTTTCTTTTTCTCTAAAGTTATACTTTGGTTTCTTCAGTTCCATAGGTTTAACATATGATTCTCTCGCCAGTTTTAAAAATTCGGCAATCAATTCATCAATACATCCATCATGTATGGTATAATATTTTGCCATTTCTCTTTTGTATCTTGTTTTTTTTATAACTGATATAACAATTCAAATTTTTCATTTTTTGATAGTTGTAAATTATTTTTTCGACATAAATGTTCATACGAGCTTGAGCTCTAAGCATGTATATACGACCAGTTTCCTTTGACATCGGTAAAATACCTCGTATATTATTTTTTACCTCAACCAATGAAAGTTTACCCTCTTCCGGGTTTAATTTCAAAATGAATTGTTGTTTGACTGCATTCCAGTCTTCCTTCAATGTATTATCAACTGCTAACCATGCCATACGCGCTGTTCCTTTTACTAATCGTTCCAGGGCTTCAAGTCTTGCATCATTATCTTTATATGCATCCTCCAATTGTTTGATAAATGCTCTACAATCTCCATCTTTGAATTCCTTCAACTTGATTGCAACACTTGTCTGAATCGAACGCTGTAATGTTTCTAATGTTTCATTTAACACTCCTGATATATTGGATGAAGAAGCACCATATGGTCCACTTTTTTTCTTAAGTAGGGTAAATTCTTTCCCTAAAACCACCAAATATGGTAATATTTTTTTTGCTGTTACACTACCTGCCTTTTCTACAGATTCACATGTCTCCCGTATAGTTGAAAATAGCTTGTTTAGGTCTATGTCTGCATTTGCACCATATACAGGGTGTCCACGATAAGTCTTCCTGATGAATTAAATTTTGTACACACTATTCTAACACATATAAAAATTTGGTTATGTACTAAATTTAACTACTAGTACATTTAAAGGTCCTACAATGAAAATAGGTTTACATATATAGTTCATCAGGAAGACTTATCGTGGACACCCTGTATATCCATCGGTGGAACCTCCATGTTGTGTAACAACCTCTCATACTTTATCTCCATTGTCTAAATAACACTTTATTCTAAACATAAAAAGAAAACAAAGTAACAATACATAAAATTTATATTTATAAAATACCACCCAAGTAACAGAGTATCCTCCTAGAACAACAGAATCAATTTATATCCAATTTTATTATATAAAGAAAAATTTTATTTATAATTTTTAAAAATCTTTATTAAATAAAAATATATTAATATTAATTTTTATTTTACAACTATTTAAGTTTATATTTTAAAAATAACTTTTGATTAAAAATTAAAGACAATTTTTCTTATTATAAAAAATATTTTAAAAAGTGTAATTGATTAATATTTAGTATAAAAAATATAAACTATATATAAACAATCGTAAGAAAAATAATTGATTTAAAACACATTTCCCAAGAAAGTCGAGCAATTTTAAAAAGCTAAGACAAACAAAAATTTAAATTTTTACTTTAAGATGCTTAATATATTTACTTAATTGGCTATTATCAAATAAAAAATATTACCTTCATATTTTTCATTGCGTTTTTTTAGAGGTTTATAAAATTTTTGACTCACTTTGCGTATCTTACAAACTAGTGCATAAAACTATATTAATATAAATATCATTTTTTACCATTTTTTAATTCCATTTTTAAATTTGCAAATAAAAATGAAAAATTTATATTTTTTTAAAATGTAAAATCTGAAAAGTCATCAAAATTCGAGTCTTTAATTAAGCGACCAATCTCAGTAAATACAGCGTGTTTGAAAAGCTATAGTTACGTATTCAGTTTGTTGTAAATCGTGTGAGAACAAAGTTATTGATAAAATTTTTCTAGTATACTTTATATGTTGATTCTAGAAAGTCATAAAAAATCAAATTTTTCAATAAAACAATTTGTCTCAGTAAATTCACTATGTTTTAAAACCTATTTTTACGTTAAAACATCAATTTATTTAAAGTGATAAAAAAAAGTTATTAATATAAATATTTTTAACATTCAATATATTTCAAACTATATACAGAATGGTTTTTTTAAAAGTAGAGTAGACAAGATTTAGAATAAAAACGTCCATTTAAGAAAAATAAAAAAATAGTGATGCGCAAAAAAAAATTAATGAGGCAACAAAAATATTTAATTTTTTTTTTAGTACTCTTCTGAAAAATTTGATCGACTATCAAACGCTTTAAAATTTTTATCAATTTCGAAAAAAAATCTACAATATAATACTTTTTACTTATATTTTAATAAAATCTTGGCCGCTATACAGTGATCAGTTTATTACATAAATCTAATCTTGTCTACTCTACTTTTAAAAAAATCACCCTGTATATGCTTTTAATAAAATCAACAATCGATCAATAAATATCTTATTTATTAGCATAAAAATAAATTGCTTGATTCTTGTTATGTTTTAAAATTATGATTACAAAAATAAACAAAATTTAGAACCAATTGTCATTTGTTGTAAATGATGTTTGGATTAAATCCTTTTTATATTATAAGAAGATCAACAAAAATTAAAAAATCTTTTTTTATTCGTTGTGGTACCCAAAGCCACGCCTAAAATTTAAAAGTATAAATTAGAAAGTTGAATATGAATGATCCAGTGATGATAATTAATGATGATTGTTATGTTATTTATTATTTCTTGTTATTATTTGTGATTTGTTTATATAAAATAAAGATGTATTGAAACTAGTCATGTTTTTATCATAATTTATAATTTTACTAGCGTTGTGCCACCCAAAGCCACGTCCATGATTTAAAAGTATAAATTGAAAAGTTTAATATAAAAAATCTAGTGATGATAATTAATGACTATTATTTTGTTATTTATTATTTGTTGCTATTTGTAATTTGTTTATATAAATAAAAATGTATTAAAACTATTCTTGTTTTTATCATATTTTATATTCTTATTAATTATTATTTATCTTTACTTTTTAATAATATTGAGGAGAACTTACAAATAAACATAGCTACACCAAAACAAGGTTCCACCGAGATCCTCTAAAATATATACGTAAGATAATAACTTCATTGGGTCGGAGGATCCAATTAGAAAAATTAAAAAATTCTTAATAAATGAAGTAGATAAGAAAATAAGCCGATGGAGGTAGGACTTTTATCACAATACAAGGCTCGTCAAGTTAATGATATGCTACATCACGATTTAATTGAACCTTTGCGCACACCTAACCTATTTAATATTAATCTGGTAAAAAAGAAAAATAATGATTGGCGCTTTGTGGTAGACTTCCGTGGTATAATTAAGCTTATCCAACCACAAAGTCACCATATTCCGCACATTGACAGTATATTAACCAAAGCAGCTGGAAAACATTTTTAGACTTTTTTAGACCTCAAAAATGGTTTCCATCAATTAATATTAGATAAATCAAGTAGATATTTAACTGGGTTCCCCACGCACTTAGGAATTTTTCAGTATTAACGTATTCCTACGGACTTAGTTGAAAGTCCAGATTTCTTTAATCATGTTATGGAACAAACTTTTAGTTTTACAAATAACTTTGTTTATTTAGATGACATTTTGCTCACGAATAACACCGTAGATAGTCATTTTGACAACCTGACAACCTTCAAAGAGCACTAGCTAAAACTAAATTATTAGGTCTTCGTTTTTCCCTTTCCAAATGCCTCTTTTTCCAATTTGTTTTAGAATACCTCGGATTCTTAAATGGTTACGAAGGTATCAAACCCAATCTTAGTAAGACTGACGCCCTTAATAAACGAGCAATTCCGCGCAATAAAAAAAATTTCGCGCTTTTCTAGGAGCAGTTAACTATTATCGTAAACATATACCAAATTATAGTAGCATAGCTAATATACTTTATGACGCCACATCCTCTTTTACCTGGACGGAGAAGCATACTGATGCTTCAATTCAAGGGATTAAAGCAGCACTAATTCAAAATGACAAACCCATTGCTTTCGCCTCACGCACTTTAAAAAAATCAGAAATAATGTATCCTCCAGTACAACTGGAAGCATTAGGAGTCGTATACGCACTAAAACAATTTACACCTTTTATTTATGGCAAACGCACAACTGTACTAACAGATCAACACAGTTTTATAAGCTTGATGACTAAAAAAGATGTATCCAATATATTAGATTGATATAAAAACTATATAATGGGATACGACTTAGACATCAAATATATTAAAAGTAGCAACAACACTGTTGCTGATTACCTTAGCCGCACAGTTTTTAACATTAGCACAAACACACACACTGATAACATTACAGAGTTTGAAAATTTCAAAGATGTCTTCCCATCCATCATCAATTACCTTCAAATACCTTACAACATTAACAACTTTGGTAACCACATGGACGAAACGGAAAAACTTAATTACCCAAATGGAATAATAACATGGCGTGGCAAATCAAGATACTACGTACCGAAACAACTTCGCTTTCTACTTTTAACACGTTGGCACGAACATCCGTTACTAGGCAACCACTTTGCTTTTGACAAAGGATCCAGTAAATTCAAAAATGTGTTCTCCCGGCCAGGAATGGATGCCGACATTAAAAAAAATTAGACAGCTTGCAAAACCTGCATAATCAACAAACCAACTCCGCCACTCCAACACTCAGTTCAACCAAAGCAAATACCCTTGCCACCATATCCATGGCACACAATCAGTATAGATTTCATGGTTATCAATGAAAACAATTACATTTTGGTACTTATAGATGATTTTAGTAAATTTGTAGTACTCCACTCAACAACATCAATGGGAACATTAACAACAATCAACCACTTAAGAAATGCTTTTCTTCTAATTGGTTTCCCAGCAGTACTCAAATCGGACAATGGTCCAGCATTTATCTCTGATCAATTTAAGACATTCTGCCAAACATATGGAATCAAACAATACAACATATCTCCTTACAATCACCAGGGAAATGGAATAGTCGAACGCTTAAACAGAAGTATTCGTGAAAGTCATCGAATTTATAAAGAACATTCTTAACAGAAATCATTCAATATACACAATACGTACACAATTTCAGCTATAAGACAAACCAGGAAGGAAAACCCAGGAATATGTCTTATGTACCAAAGACCACCTTATCAACGAACAATACATCAATACAAACACTTCAGGAAGATTAGCCCTCCTCCAATTTATAAAAACACAACTAATCAACAAGGAGAGTCAACCGACGGCTGAATTTACCAAAATCCTTGCTGGAACAATCGTTTACAAGAAAATACAAACTGCACATAAGAATGACGAACAATACATTGGTCCCTATATAGTAATGGAACACATCCACGGTGATTCCTATCTTATCAACCGAATCACGCAATTTAAACGACCAACAGGATCTCCAGAGAAATTTTACGCTCGCTTTTTCAAAATAGCACCTGCTTTTATACAAGGACAGTCTAAAGAAATTCAAAATACAGCTTCAAATAGCAACCATCCTGAAATTACGGCTGAATCTTCATCAGGATTACCAGAACACTTTAAACGTCGTCGTGAAAGACCTCGTATTCACCCTTAAAATCTAATACATTAGTTAACGTCCAATCAAATACTCTACCTGAAACACACCCAAGAAGCAGAGGAAGACCAAAGAAATAAACCCCTTTAACAGCTCCTCCTGAAAACGCTCCAGTTCTACGTAAGTCACGTAGACGTCCACGAAAAAACTCCATATATTAAAAACATTGTCATCCTACTTATCTCTATCCTCCTTTCAATTCATCAATTGTAATCTATTTTACAATTCTCCTCCATCCTAATCATTCAATTCTAGTCTATCTTAACATTGTATTTCATTGTATTTCATTATTTTTCCTCACCGCTCATTAATATTGTACTCCATTCTTATTATATTGTATCCTTCAATACATCCTTTTCCCGATATAATCCCTTTAAAAAAAAAAAAACAACTTTATATATTTAAAATATATGTAAACCATATCACTTATATAGATTTAACACCCCTTTATCACAAAACTTTATAGAAACAAAAATTAAAACAAAAATAGATTGAAAACAATATTAAAATATTTAAACATTAAAGTAACAAATTTTTCTTATTTTTTTAACATAACAGTAACAAATTTTTCTTATTTTTTTTAACATAACAGTACCCTTTTCTATTGTAAAACTTCAATATTTACCCATTTTTCTCTTTTTTTGTGTTTGTAACATCCTAAACCAATTGATCCATTGCTGATTCCCTGTGACGCTTATACATTTTGCGTCTAAGTCTTGAATAAAATGTAAGTAAACATGTTGCAAGAAATGAGCCGCAGATACCGCCACCAACAAAAGCGTAATAAAAAAAATTATTGGTTTCTTATAATGATATTGCAAGCTCTTGAGGTAACACTAAAATGGAAAAACCAATTTCAATACAGTCATCAAAAAAAAAACAAAATTTTAAATATATACATATAGAAAATATCAAATACACACTATATTGAAACATATGTTAAAATATTAATTACTTTTTTTAAGAACAAAAAAAAAATTAACAGCAACATTCCTTCTTTTGAACAATATTTTTAAGTTTGATAACTGCAACAAATACATTAGAACATTATTTAACAATAACATATATAGAAATAACAATAACAAAACTAAATGAAAAATTATAATTATCAATAAAAGCAACTTTATATAAATTAAATATTTGAAACGTTTTTTTTACGAAATCACGTTTCCCTAAATTACAGGAGGCTAGTATGTTCTTCAAGGCAATTTTGCACTTTTTTTTGTGCAGGACCATACTAAATTTATATAAAAAAAATTTAAACTATTTTTAAAATAAAAAAATATTTACAAAAAATAAAAATGCATTTATTAAAATAATACATTATTTTTTCAAAAAAATTTAAAAAGTAAAAAATTTTTTTTTTAAAGATCTATTTAAATTAAACAACTCAACATTAAATAAAATAGTATAAAAAATATAATTATTCACGATCAAAACATTTTCTTTCTGATTTTGTTTATTTCCAACTTAACATAAATATAGTTATGTTAAAAGTACATATCACTTATGCTAACCTTCTAATATATTACTTGTAAAAGATTATTAATTTTAATTAAAAATGTATTAAAAAAAATTCTTCATGCTTTTGTAATCCTTTTATCATATAAAATATTCAATGTATCTAATGTTAAAAGTTATTTTCTTGGTAAAGGTAAAAGATAAAACAAATAATTGATATATCAACAATGGCAAAACAGATAGTTAACTTAAGATATTTTAAATATCATTTGATAAAAATAGTCTAAAAACTATTTTACATTAAATTTTTTTAATTAAAGACAAATATAATGAAAGTATATTTTTATTCTTCATTAATTTAAAATTTTTTTTTTTATTTTTTATCTTAAAGTTATTCATAAAACAATCAGTTAATTTGTAAAAAAAGAAGCAATAAATAAACATTCTAAATACTTATTTATGGAATTTACAAAGAATATACAGGATGAAAAATATGAAGATTTAGAAATAAATTTTTCAACATCTAAGGATATGTTAATTGTTAATAATTATTCTAAACTAAATAATTATTACAAACTTTTATGTTTTGCATCTCACACAAGATTTTTACTAACACAGTAATTATATTATATATTTTAGAAGTAAAAACAAATGATATTGTTTAAATGGTTATCATGAAGAAAAAAGATAGATAAAATTTGTTTCTTACTAAAAAAGCAGCAATCTTGTTGTATTATATAGAAAAAAAAGGCACATATTAAATTTATAGTAACTTTTATTAAGAATATAATAAATTAATTTTTTCCGGTTATTAATTTCTATATTATACTATTTTATATTTTTATCATTATTGTTTATCATTACTTTTATCTATATTTATTATTTCACGTTAAAATAAATATTAGGTATTAAAAAAAAATTATTCGTCGAAGTAAATGATCCTGCACAAAAAAAAATGCAAAATTGCCTTGACGAACATACGGGTCCCCCTACTAGTACATATTAAAGGTCCTACAACAAAAATAGGTTTACAAATATAGTTCATCAGAAAGATTTAACGTGGACACCCTGTATATTCCATACAGCTAGTAACCGGGATATTCATAATATCCGACATTTATTGTAGTGAAATATTTTGTTACCAATATTATTGGAATAATTAGTATACTTCTTCAATAATAATAAATTTATATTGTTTTGAATAAATAAACATTAATTTTCAACACTCCTTTAATATCTACTTAACAAAAAACCATAATATCTCTATATCATAGAATATAAATTAATCAGATTTGAGCAGTCAGCTCCACACATACTATCGCTCTTTTTGCTCCTCTATTTGATAAACACCAAAAAATGCCAAAATGGTAAAATTTTGATACAATTCTTAATGTTCGAATGACACAATGGAGAGAAGAACAAAAACTTCTTATCATTGGATGTACCGCTTCTCAAGATAAGAAAAAAAATTAATTAAGACTCAAAGCGCTGAGTTACAAGAATTGCTACGTTTGTGTAATATACCCAAAACCAGAAAATTACTTTTTCCTTTCATATGGGATACTAGAAAAGTTGATCCAATACAACGAGAATTAACCAAAATAGTAATGAAACACCTTAAAAAAGGTATTTTAATCAGACCGTTTAAAAAAGGCTATGATGTCGATTTCCATGTCTGAAAGGATACTCTAAAAAAAACCTAACAGCTATTGCTGGAACAGACTACGCTTTCGACATCGTCAATAAAAGTTGTATGCAATTTATAGATAGTCTAATTCTGCACTATAGCGACGCACGAAGATATATGACCTTAGTCATGCCCGAGTTTCTTGATGAAACTGGCAAAATTCGATTTGGAACTAAACTTACTTCCTTAGCAGATGCAATTTTGCTAAAAATGAAATCATCTCGTACAAAAAGCAAAATGCAAAGTAGTCCTGTGATATTAGGAGTTGATGTTGAGATATTTGGAGTTGATCTAAAAATATTTGAAATTCTGGATGGTACTTTGGGAGTAGATAATAGCATATTTGAAGTAAATGTTTCAACATTTACATTTGGTGTAGATTGAATTGATAAAGTTAATCCGCTTGGACCTGGTTTATCATTTGGTTCTTCATTTAATAAGAAAATGCCAGTAAAAGATTGATCATGCTAAAAAAATTATTATAAGTATTGATACATTAAAATTGTTTTTTTTTTAAATAAAATTTTTTAATTAAATTAAAATTGTTTTTTTTTAATTAAATTTTTTAATTAAATTTATTTTTTAATTAAATTAAAATTCTTTTAAAATTATTTAGTAATAATTTAAATTATAATTAAAGTAGTATTAATTTATAGAAAAAAATTGAATTGTTTTTGGATTAATATCTTTATATACATTATATGTCAGAATTGAAGTATTAATGTGATATAAATTTTTTTTTAATTAAATTAATTGTTAATTAATATTTTTTCTAATTAAATTAATTAATTGTTAATTAATATTTTTTGTTAATTAATATTTTTTTTAATTAAAATAATTTTTTTAAAATAATTTTTTAAGAGTAAGAATTTGGATTAATATATTTCTATATATTATATGTCAGAATTGAAGTATTTTTTATTAATAAAAAAAATAATTGTTTTATTTAAAATTCTTTTAAAAATTAATATATTAATATATTTAATATATTATATTTATATAGAATAATATATTATATTTAATATATTAATAATATATTAGAATATGGGATAAAATACATATTATTCGAAGTAAAAAACATTGATATCTTGTGTTTTTCAATTAATTTAAGTAAAATTATTTATATTATTTAAATAGAATTATTTATATTATTTAAGTAGAATTGTTTATATTATTTGTTGTAAATCAACTTAACGGGGACTATTTATTAATTAAAATCACTACAATATATAATATATAAATTACAATATTAAAATTTATTATTCATATATCACACTTCCCCTTCCTATAGAATATTACTTGTACTTGGGTTGTGGGTTTCTAGTAACTCTACTATTGTAACTTCTACTGAAACTTAGACCTGGCTGATCCCATTTTTTCAAACCTTTAGCTGGTTCTCCAGAAGACTTTAATTGTGAAGTATGCACCAACTTCTTTGGAACTGTCTCAGTTTTGACAAAGTACAGGTTTGGGGCATGTTGACTATCAATAATTGCTGGCTCCCAAACCTTCTTACTTGAAGCCTTATAGTTTCTAGTATACACTTCTTCCCCTTGGTCATACAAAACTGTAAATTTCTTATTGACTATATCATCAGCCGGCTCTTCCAAGAGGCAGTTAAGTGTTGTTCTGATCTGTCTTCTAAACATAGCTTCACTAGGCGAAATTTTATTGAACTTATTAGGCGTGATACGAAACTGTTGAAGAAAAATTTGCACTGACTCCTCAATTGAATATGACTCTGTCAATTTATTCATTGATTGTTTAAAAGTTTTGACAAAACGCTCGCACTGCCCATTAGACATTGGGTGAAAAGCTGGAGTCCTAATATGAACAATCTTCCGACTAGCTAAAAACCTTGACATCTCTCTGCTAGTAAAGTTGCGGCCGTTGTCAGTTACAAGTTGAACGGGGTTACCGTGTAGTGCGAAAAGTTCTTTTAAACAATAGATGATATTAACTGATTCTGTCTTTGACATTCGATACACATGAGGGAACTTAGACATTGCACAAACTATTAAAAGCCACATGCTCCCCATAAATGGCCCAGCGAAATCCATATGTATACGGAACCATGGTGAAGGCGCCTTCTCCCAAGAATGAAGTCCTTCATTTGTTTTCGGGTCCCCAAATTCTTGGCAAGTTCTGCACCCCTTAACCATGACTTCAATATCATTTGTGTAACCTGGCCAGAAGACATAGCTTCTGGCCAGCATTTTTATTTTTGAACTTCCAAAATGTCCTTGATGTAGTAACTTAAGAACTTCATTTTTCAATTTTTCAGGAATAACTACGCAATTATTTCGAAACAGTACACCTTTGATAACACTCAACTCAAATTGGTATTTCTTGAATTCCTTTATTTCTGCGTCTTTAATGTATTCTGGAAAAGTAGTTAATACTAGTTGACTTACAATACTAATAATTTTATCATTGGACTGAGCTTCTCTAATTCTTCCTAAGTCTAGCGGAACATTGTTCAACATAGCATCCTCCACCTCTAAAACTTCAACATCATCAGGTAATATCTCACTTGATGGCAAACGACTCAAGCAATCGACCTTTGAAAATTCACCTGTTTTAACATACTCGATACTATATGTAAAACGCTGCAAAATAATTGACCAACGGTCCACTCTCTTCAGAGCTGTAATAGGTAATCCTGCTTTATCACCAAACAAATAAGTAAGTGGCTTGCTATCAGTTTGTAAAACAAACTGACGCCCCAGCAAGAAATCTTGAAATTTTGTTACACCAAAAATTATTCCAGCTGCTTCTTTATCTAATTGTGACCAGTTTCTTTGGCTACCAGAAAAAGTACGTGAAGCATGAGCAAAAGGACGTTCCTTCTTTGTAACAGGATCTCTTAACAACAGTACAGATCCTAACCCAAATTCTGAAGCATCACAAGCTAAAACTACAATTTTCTTTTCATCAAACAACGTCAAAGTAGTAATAGTTTCCAGATCCTTTTTCAGCTCCAAAAATGCCTTATTTTCCACTTCAGACCAAATAAATTTTGTTCCTTTCCGGATCAGATTGTATAATGGACGAGCCTTTAGTGAAGCATTCTTAATATAGTCTGCATAGTGTAAACACTTTCCTATAAATGTGTGTACTTCAGCAGCATTTTTAGGGGTTTTCAAACACAAAATTCCTTGAATTTTTTCAGGACTTGGACGTCTACCTTGAGACGAAATAATATGACCTAAAAATAAAACTTCAGATTTAAACAATTCTAATTCCTTTGGGTTTACAACCAGACCCATATTATCTAAGATACCAAGAACCTCATCTAACTTTTTTACCAAATTTAGTTTAGAATCACTCCCAACTATTATGTCATCAAAATAACATGAACAGTTACTAACCAATGATAATCTAGAATACATAGCATTTTGAAAAATTGCAGGTGCACTGGCAACTCCTGGTTGAAGACGAAGCACAGACATCAGACCAAGTGGAGTGGATAAGGACAAAATTTCAGCACCCTCTTTATCCATATGCAGTTGATTAAACGCGTTTTTCAAGTCAATTTTTCCGTAAATTGAACAGTTAGAAACCTTATCTAATGCTTCATATAACGATGGAATTGGAAATTGCTCTATATCCAACTGCGGGTTTACAGTTTTAGAATAATCTCCACAAATTCTAACTGAACCATCTGGTTTAAGCACGGCACAAATTGGAGAACTCCATTTACTTGTTGGTACTGGTTTTATTACATTCATCGCAATCATTCGTCTAAGTTCCTCATTTACCTTATCCCTCAACGCATATGGATGTCTTCTTGGAGGTACAAACTTTGGGATATGATCCTTTTTAAGAATTAATTTCGCTGTTAATTTAGAACCATCATTCCTTTGAGTATCAAATAACCTAGGATACTTTTGGATAAACACTTGAGTTTGATCACTAGCTGAAAATCCCTCACCTTTAGTAATATCATCCATCTCATAAAACAAAGAATTAAGATCTAACTTTACTGCCATTATCAAATCCTTACCAATAAGACATTTATTTCTCTCAAAAACTCTTAACTCTGCAGGATACTCAACGTTCTTGATACTGATCTTACATCTCAAATAGCCCAAAATTTCCAATTTCTGACCATTAACATCAAAAAGATTTTCATTAATATTTTTTGTAACTAGGGCTGGTTTTCCCAACTGCTCCCATACATTCTTAGAAATTATTGACTTATCAGCACCTGTATCTAATTTAAACATGATATTTTGATCCATAATTGACACTCTAACGAGCCCTGACAGATTTTTATTTTTACCAGTACTTATTTCATCTAAATGATACATCTCTTCTTCTGATTCGGAATCATACTCAACATCAACATTTCCCATGGTTCCTTTTTTATTACCATTCTTACACATGTTTTTTAAATGCCCTTTTCTTCCACAACCATGGCATTCTCTATCTTTTAATCTGCACCTTTCCTTAGTATGGCCATTCCGGCCACAACACATACACTTAAATTGACTTTTCCTTTCATTCTTAACATACGCTACAACTGTACCTTTTTGGTGAACAATTTCATGACTCCTTCCAATTTCAATTAATTTATCTAAATTTAATTCTTTAGATGCCATCAGAACTCTTTTAACAATTTCATCTTTCAAACCATTTAAGAAAATTAAAGAGAGAAATTGTTCCTTTCCTTTTCCCCATTCTTCCAGGGAGCACTCCCTGGCAGATCTTCTAATTAACAGTCCAAATTCTCTCAATGATTCTTCTCCTTGCCGCATATTCAGTAATTCTAGCAGACTCACTGTTGGTGACGTCTTTTCATTGCTATAAATTTCAACCATGATTTTACGAATTTCCTTTTCCTCAACATCCTTCAATAACCTAGGTGCAAGCTTAGCTTTTACCTCACTAAAAGCTTTTGCCCCTAGATCACGGATCAAAATCAAACGACGAAGCCTAGCTTCACTAATACAACCCATATCCAAAGCCACGTCAAGTCTCTCCAACCAATCCTCCACTTTCTCTTTTGCCGGGCAGAACTCCCCCACTCCTTGAACAATAGAACCTCCACGCTCTCCCATTTTTCCTTCCGTAGCTGATTCAATTAGATCGGCCGTTGATGTAGATCCAGATGAAGATGATGATGACTCCGCAATATTGGTATCTCGTCCCAAACGCCACTGTTGTAAATCAACTTAACGGGGACTATTTATTAATTAAAATCACTACAATATATAATATATAAATTACAATATTAAAATTTATTATTCATATATCACATTATTCATCTATTATTATTACATTGAAATATTATTCTTAAAACAAAAACATTGAGTGATGTATTATATTTAATATATTAATAATATAATTATTTATATTATTTAAGTAGAATTGATATTAATACAAAAACATTAATCTATTATTATTGCATTGAAGTATTATTATTAAGACAAAAACATTGAGATATTTTTATATTAATTCAAAAAACTTGATTTTTAAGACAAAAACATTGAGAATTAATATGTCAGTATTTATTCTATGTCAGAATTCTATGTCAGAATTGAAGTATTAATTTATATAAAAAAAATTGATGTATTTATTTGAAATATTTATTAATTCATGTATTTATTTCAATTATTAAATTGTTATTAAATTGTTAATTGATGTATTTATTTATTTATTGAAGTATTAAATTAAATTGTTTATTTTAATTATTTTAAAATTATTTATTTTTTTTTATTTAAGGGATTTGGAATAAAATACAAAAAAATCCATGTAAAATACATTAATATCTTTGTCCACCTCTTCATCTTTGTACACCTCTTCATACTTCTAAAATACCTAATAGAAAAAATAATTAATCTAATACCTAATAGAAAAAAAAATTAATCTATTTCAGTTCATTTCAATTCAATTCATTATGTAATAGAAAAAAATTAATCAATTATTGTATAGAAAAAATTTCATCTATTTCAGTTGAATTGCTATTTAACTTCAATTGCTATTTAACTTCAATTACTATTTAACTTCAATTACTATTTAACTTCAATTACTATTTAACTTCAATTACTATTTAACTTCAATTACTATTTAACTTCAATTATACAAAAAAACTCATCTATTATTCAGTATTATTCAATATTAATCATTTAACTTCAATTCATTATTCTATTTATTATTTATTAACAAACAATCTATTTTAATTCAATTATTTTTATCTTAAGACAAAAACATTGAGGTATTTTTATATTAATTCAAAAAACTTGATTTTTAAGACAAAAACATTGATCTATTATTATTGTAAAGTTGACGTATTTTTATGTTAATAGAAAAACATTGAAGTATTATTATTTGATGTATATATTTATAGAATGATATATATATATATATTTATATATTTAATATACTATAATCATGTATATATTTAATATATTAATTTTCTAGTTAAAATATAATTAATAATATATTAGAATTATAATTAACATTGATATCTTGTTTTTTGAATTTATTTAAGTAGAATTGTTTATATTATTTAAGTAGAATTAATATTAATACAAAAACATTGATCTATTATTATTGTAAACTTGACGTATTTTTATATTAATAGAAAAACATTGAAATATTATTGTTCATTGAAGTGTCAGAATTAATATATTAGTATTACTATATCAGAATTAATATATATATATTATAATAAACTTACAAATACTTTATCAATATCTTCAAATTTAAAATATAATGAAAGAAATTTTTTTATAAAAAAGATTGAATCTTTAAGATTTCTTAATTTTTCAGCATACAAGATGTTCTCCTTATATCTAGATTGTAATATATTATTTATATTTGTAGTAACACCGTCTATGAAAGTTCTAAATCTATCTATAATATCTGGAAAACAAGCAAAATATCGTTCAAATAATTGTTTGGTAACACATTCTTGATAGTCATCTTCATGTGAATTACATAGTAAATAATTGATATTCCTCCATTAATATTTTTACAATCAACACCTTTTAATTTATTTTCTATTAACAATTTTAAAATGTATTTGAATTCGTTGCTTTTTATAAAACAGAGAAATGATATCATACCTAAAGGGGTATAAATATTGAATTTATTATATCTCTTCTGTATATTGATACACCATTTATCTTTAAATATGTTTATATTTATTGACGATTTCATCATTTCACATGGAATATGAAGACAAAACATGTAATCCTTATAATAAAGAGAATCGGAAATATTAATTATTTGATCTTCTTCAATATCTGTATAAAATTTATAACTGGTTATGTTGCTTTTTATATGGATTTCGCATTTTTCATAAAGTTAACATTGTCTTGATTTAGGTTAAAAATAGTTTTAAAGAGTCTTAATTTGGTATAGGTGGTTAACTTTTAAAACGTCAGATCCTCTTTTAAAGTTTCTAAAATATCCTCCAACAATTTATTATCCTCCATTATTTCAGATAATATGGGTTGAATCGTGGCTTTATGAAATATTTCATCGCCATCTTCAATAAATAATAATGAAAAAATTCTTTCAAAAATGTTGGTTAATGATGAAGGATTCAAATCAATTACAGCATCAAATATAAGATCAACACATTTTATAAAAGATGAATGTTCATCATTATTTAAAAAATTCTTATGTTTTGAATTTATAAAAGCTTGACATTCTTGATGTCTCATTCTTGTATTAGAAGTGGATTGAATTGAATTCAATGATAAATTTGACATATTCCTATAATTATAAATAATAAATAATATAAATGTTAATATACTTACATTCAAATTTTAACAAGCAAAATAACTAACGTATAAACAAACACGATACAATTTATATCAAAATACAATTTAGTATTTAAAATAATTTTCCAAATGATGATTATTTGTGTATGGTGGGTGTTAATTTTTTTTTATTTTGCTAAGATTAGTTCCTTGAGGAATATTAAGGTACAAAATTTAACGTTTGTGATGGGTGTTATTTTTTTTTTTGCTAAGATTAATTCCTTGAAAATATTAAAGTACAAAATTTAAACGTGTGTGTTGGGTGTGATTTTACTTTTACAAAAAATAATTTCATGAGAAAAGTACTTAAAAATCATCAAAATTATATAGAGAAATTTTTAATAAAGGCGCTTTTTCTTAAAATAAATATATATAAAATCTAATTGGTATTTGATATTTTATTAAATAAATAAATTCTTTCAATTTTAATAATAATGACTTCTAAAGAAGTTTTTATGAGCTTTAATTAAGCATTTAATCGTTCTGATAATTTTATAAGTGATATATTAAATGATTTCAAAAAGGAAACTATTAATCAAGCAAATAATGTAGAAAGTCTGCTTAGTTATGCTTTTGGTTTCAATTCATTTAAAAACAATTTTCAAAAAGTTGGATGTTGTATTTTGTATGAAGGTAATTAAAAATAATCTTTTTATTATAATAATTTTAAGATTATGATTTGATTTTTAAAAATGGCCAAACAAGTATTGGAAAAAGCATATGCTTTTTAGGTCCTATAATATTAGAGATTAATAAATCCTCAATAATAATTCTACCAACAAATGCTTTGATTTATCAGTTTGCTGAAAAATTAAAATTAGCTAATATTACATATTTAATATTAAATTCAGTAGAAAAGAAGACTTCGATTGATAATGCAATTAAATATGGCATTGACGATCCCAATAATTTTGCATTTAATAACAATGTAATAAGTACTAGACCGTAATATTTTTCTAAGAATAATGTTCAATCACTCATCGAAATATTAATAAAAATAACATTTTTAGTAGGATTATCATTGATGACTGTCATATTCCGTTGCAATGTGATGAAACATATTAGGTCTTTACATATGAAATGGGTTTTTTCTACTCTAAATTTTAAATGCGCATAACTCGGTCGAAAATAAATATTTTTATTAAAAATAAGAACCAGTAGAATCTATACATTGTTGCCAACGGGATACCATTTTATTTATACCATTTTGATAAAAATCCTGGCTTCTGGAAGCGATGAAATCTTCAAAGGCAGTTTTTATATCCTCCTCGTTGTTGAAGATTTTCTCATTCAAGAAGTGGTCCAAATGTTTGAAAAAATGAAAATCCGTTGGAGCAAGATCTGGTGAATATGCAGGATGAGGTAGAGTTTCATACCCCAATTCACCCAGTTTTTGGAGGGTCTTTTTTGAAACATGTGGTCTTGCATTGTCATGAAGCAAGATAGGCCCCTTTCTATTGACCAATGCGGGTCGTTTTTGGCACAATTTTTTATGCATTTCTTCAATTTGTTGACAATACGACTCCGCAGTAATAGTTTCACCAGGTTTCAAGAATTCATAATGAATGATTCCTTCAGCAGACCACCAAACAGTTACCATTACCTTCTTTTGGTTAAGTTGAGGTTTTGGAAAAGATTTTGGTGCTTCATTGATATCCAACCATTGTCCACTTCGCTTGCGGTTATCGTACAGGATCCATTTTTCATCACATGTAACAATTCGATCCAAAAAAGGATCATTTTTGTTTCTTAAAATGAGCGAAGAGCAAATTTCAAAACGACGATTTTTTTGATAGTCGTTTAATTCATGTGGTATCCATTTGTCAAGCTTTTTTGTCTTTCCTATTTCTTTTAAGTGGCGGGAGACTGTTGCCGTGGATACATTCAAAGCTTCTGCAAGTTGTCCTAGAGTTTGGCGTGGATCGGCTTCTACAACTGCTCGTAATTCATCATTATCCACGGTCGAGCAAGGCCTACCACGGTCTTCATTCTCAAGGTTCTCGTTTCCCTCGTTGAATTTTTTGAACCATCTTTGTACGGTGGAAGTACTAACAACATCCTCCCCAAAAGCTTCATTAATATTTTGAGTTGTTTTTGTGGCATTAGTGCCACGTTTGAACTCATAAAGCATAATAATACGAATGTCGCGTTTTGATAGCATAGTTTATTTTTAAAATAAAATAATGATAATTAGAATCAAATGCCATGATTTATATGCCAAATTGTAGCAAAGATTCTGTAGAATCTAACAGTATGTTTTTCTATGTAAAAACATAGCTACATATTTTAAATACAACGAGTCAAACTTTGCGCATCAATATAAACCCATTTCATATGTAAAGACCTAATATAAAGAAGACTACTTAAAAATTTATAATAAATTATCATTGATAAATAGTTGCACAAAGGTAGTTTTGTCAGCAACTATAAATAAATTAATTAAAAATTTTATAATACTTGAATTTGCAATAGCCTTTCCCTAAGGCTATATTAATAAGTTTAGCTGAGAAATCCATAGCATAAAACTGTTTATTAATAAAAACTACATTATTTTTATAATAAAAATTCAATTATAATTTTAAATATTTATTATTTAAGTATTACATCCCTCCAATTTTGTTTTAGCTTTAGCGATAATGTCCTCTGGAAGTGGATTTGTAGTTAATTTGACAAAGCGAGAAGTTCTCCTGGTCAAGGCTTTTCTTGGTTCCATGATAATGTATACATAATTGTTGACTTTTTGTAAAACATAACAGGGCAGCCAATTGGAGTTGATGTCTGGGCGTGGTTTATAATATCCATGTACAAAAAGCAGCGTAATATTTTTTTGCTTATTAGATGTAATAGTATTTGATAATTCACGTTCTTTATTATTAAAGAAACGTTGAAGAGGGGTATATTTTATTTTATTTTTTGTACAAGGTGTCTGTCTAGATTTTTCTAGAACTTTTTAAATGGCTTTAGTTTTTGTGATATTATCATTGTACATTATTTTAAAATCATTTTTAAAAGTTTTTATCATACGTTCCGCTTTACCATTTGTAAAATGTTCAAATGGAATTGAATATTGTGCTTCAATTCCTTTAGATTTTAAATATTCAACTAATTCTCTACTTCTAAAATTGGTTTGATTATCAAGCTGTATTGTTTTGATTGTTCCCGTGAATTATATAATATTATCTATAAACTTTACTATCTTTATTGCTTTCATGTTACTTATCCATGATGCGAATGTATAGTTACTATATGTTTCAACCAGTATGACAAAGAAGGACATAAAAACTTCACTATATCCTATATCAACGTAAGCTTTTTCCATTAATGAATATTGTATAATCCTGTTTAATTTAGGTATTCTTAACTCTTTATTTTTAAAACACGTGGGGCAGTTAGCAAGAAAGGACAGTAAATTTATAAGAGATTGGCGTATACTTCTATAAAATAAATCCAAACAGCTTATCACAATTTTTATTATCAATAACACAATAAAACAGGTAAACCCCTAAAATATACAAAAATATAATGACATATATAAAAAGAAGCATTACAAAAACAATATAGATTAATAAAATGACTTAGATTGTGAAATATCTAGGTATTTATACTACTTAATCAGCAGATACAAAATTCCAACTCATACTATATTTCACTTACTTTATTACTTTCAAAAATTTTTCCATCAATGCATATTTGCCAAACGTGTCTAATTTTTCAATTCCACATCTCAATAGTGGTTCTCTATAAACCGTTCCTAATGAAAAAGCATAGGAAAACTTTTTCGCATTAACATAATCGGTGTTGTTGCATTATAATGCTTTCTCGTATGTTATGACCGATTCCACTGCATTTCTGTAGGAGGCACTTGTATTGTACATGTAGTGAACGGCAATGTATAAATCCACTTTGTTTTGTCTGTAACCTGGTAAATGTATAGAAGCTTCTTTTCTACCAATTAAATTAACGGTATTTTCATTTAAAATGATATAGGTCGATCTATTTAAACGTTCTTCATATATTTCTTTAAATTCAATTTTCTTAATAAGATAGTTATTAAGAAGATTAAAATCATCCTTAGCCGGTGTTATTGCATTCTCCGGTATTTTATAATATAATCTTGGATTCTTCGTGGGAGTTATATCCAAGGGTAATTCGTCAGGCTTATCAACGTCATTAATATTAGTTTTGTAATTAATTCTAAGAGAAATGCAATCTCTGTTAATATTATTTTCCACATGTTCAATTAATAAATTTTTTTTGAAAGAAAAAATATGTAAATCCAATTTATTTGAAGAATCCTCACCAGTTTCATCAATATTGTAAAGTTTAATATTAGACTCAGGTCCTGTAAAATTTAAATATGGTGTGTATTCATTAATTATGTCGACACCTTTTCTTTTTAAAGTTTGTGTGGAAGTTGGATATATACTACTTGAGCCTGGTTGATCCTTGGCAGAAGATGACGTAATTGGAGTTCTCGCTGTGATTATTGGAGATGCTGATAATAAATTAGGAGATGCTGATAATAAATTTGGAGATGATAATAGATTAGGTGATGTATAAGTTTCAACGTTTGGATTGGTAGTAGGTGGTGTGGATACTCCTCTAATAGTTATATTTAATCCACCGGGTCCTGGTTCATCAGTAATATTTTCGTGTAATAAAAAAAATCAAATAAATGAATGATCATTCTAAATAAATAATATAAATAGTAATATATTAGTAAACTTACGTATACTTTTTCAGTATTTTCATATTTAAAATATAAAGAAAAAAACTTTTTTAAAAAAAATATGGAGTCCCTTAATTCTCTTATCAACTCGTTGTGTAAAATATTTTGGCCATACCTAGAATGCAAAACGTTGTTTACAATAGATGTAACATTGTCGACACAACATCTGAATCTATCAGGTATGGTTGGAAAACATGCCAAATATCTATCAAATAATTCTTTTGTAACAACTTTTTGTAACTCGTCCCTGTGGGATTCCTTGAGTAAATATCCAAAAATACCATTTTTAATATTTCTGCAGTCAATTCCTTTAAATTGGTTCTCAATTAATAATTTTAAAACATATCTAAATTCACTTGTTTTAATAAAGCACAAAAATGAAAATAATTCTAAAGGAGTTGAAATAGTGAATTTTTCATAATTTCTCATTATATCATTAGCCCAATCAAATTCGTATATGTTCATAATGTTTGAAAGCTTTGACATTTCGCAAGGTATGTGAAGACAAAATACAAAATCTTTAAAGTGTAATGAATCCATAACATTAATTATTTGATTTTCCTCATCGGTAGTATAATAACAGTAATTCGTGATTTCACTTTTAATATTTAAACCACATAATTCCTTCATTGCATTAACATTTTCTTCATTAAGGTTGAAAATTGTTTTGAATAAGCGTAACTTGGTGTATGCAGTTAATTTCTTAAAAGTCCTGTCCGGTTTTAAAGTTTCCAAAATCTTTTTTAAATAAATATTATCATTAATTATATCTGGTAAAATTTTCTGTATTCTAGATTTTTCAAAAATTTGATTTCCCTTATCAATATTTAAAAATGAAGATATCTTTTCAAAGATATTAAATAAAACTGATGGATTTATATCAGTTATTACAATAAATAATAAATTAACACATTTAATAAACGATGTGTACTCATCGTCATCCAAAAAAATCTTATGTTTGGCCTTTAAGAATAATTGGCATTCATGGGTGTCCATTCTTGTATTAGATAAAGATTGGACTGAATTTAAAGAAACGTTTGACATGGCACTATAATAAAATAAATTATATAGACTTAAAATTTTAATACACTTACATTCAAAAATTGTATCAGCAAAATAATTAGCCTACGATAGTAATGATATTAAAAATATCCAAAAAACAAAATTGTACAGAAAAATATTTTCAAATGATGAATGATTGGGTTATAGTGGGTGTGTATTTTTGTTTACTATTTTGAAATAGTATTTCAAAGAACATTAAAAAAAAACATAAAGTTTCAAAGATCATGTAATCACTTTTTAAAACATGGGAAAATACGCTTGAGGCATATTAAAGTACAACATTTAACGTGTATGATAGGTGGTCCCAAATTAAATAAATAGAAAATAACCATATTATTAATAAAGTACAAGTTTTTTTTATGTTCTCATTATTCTACCATCTTTATATATAAATAAATTAATTGGTATTTGATATTTGATTTTAATAAAAAATAATTTACATTTTTTAATTTTGGACAAATTAAATTTTATATTATACATTTCCTAATGACTTCTAAAGAAATAATTCTTAATTTCAATCAGGCTAATACCCTTTGTGATAATTTAATTAATCATATTCTAAACGATTTTAAATCGGAAACAATTCTTCAAACTAAGAATGTAGAATAGTTGTTGAGTTATGCATTTGGTTTCGACAGTTTTAAAAATAATTTTCAAAAAGTGGGATGTGCTTTAAATTACGAAGGTAATTTTTTAATTTTATAATATTCAAAATATTTTAAGATTATGATCTAATTTTCATTAATGGTCAAACCAGCATTGGCAAAAGCTTATGTTTTCTGGGTCCAATTGTTTTAGAAATAAACAAAACTTCTATTATTATATTACCCACCAACGCCCTAATTTATCAATTTTCGGAGAAGCTTAAAGTAGCTAATATAAGTAATTTAATCTTAAATTCTATTGAAAAGAAACAGGAAATTGAGGAAGCTATAAAATATGGAATGACTGATCCGAATAATTTTGCTTACGACAACAATGTTATAATCACAACCCCCGAATACTTCTCTAAAGATAATATTCAATCTTTAATAGAAATATTAAGCAAAAATAATATTATCAGCAGAATAGTGATTGATGAATGCCATATACCCATTCAACGTGACGAATCCTTTAGAGACGAATACTTGAAGATATATAATAAATTGTCGTTAATCACTAATTGCAAAAAAGTAGTTTTATCTGCTACAATTAATAAATTAATCAAACAATTTATTATATCAGAAATAAAACCAAATGCATATGCAGTTATCAAAATGACAACATATCAAAGGAAAATATTTATTTTCAATATTTCGAATGAGGATTTGATAACCAATTGTTTGGTAGAGGATTCAATAAAACGATTAAGTATTGTTAAAAAATGCTCAAATGATAATGTGAGTTTCAAAGGTATTATTATAATAAGAAGATTATCTGATATTTCTTACTATAAAGAAATGTATGAGAAGAATGGATACACATGTGTTGAATTCACTTCAAATATAGGTGAAGAGAAAAAAAAAGAAAACCTGAAAATGTTTAATAATAATGAATTCAATTTTTTGATAACAACCTCTGGAACATTGGTAGGAATAGATACAGTGGCATGTAACATGATAATTATGCATGCGTTATCAATAACAAGCACAAATTTTATACAAGACCTCGGAAGGCTCTCAAGAGCCGGCAATTGCTCATGGGGTTTGTTTACACAACAACAAATATATTCAGATCGTATAAATGTATACTGAATGAAAAAAGAACCCCTATCAGAAAATTGTATAATAATTTAAATACTCAAACAAGTTTGTCTTCTACACTACAATCCATATCAAGCAAGGTTAATAAAAGATTAAATTATTATGAAGCAGAGAGTAAAGTAATGTTAAAGTTGCTAGAAAAAAAGTGGATATGTGCATTTACGGATTATTTACAAATTTTTAAAATAATATCAATTTAAAAAATTGTATATTTTATTGTTACAACTGTTTTTTAAGAAATTTTATCTATAATAATACAGATAACATGAATACAATAATTCAGGAATATAATGTTTTGCAAATTGATAACCAAATTAATTTACATTCTGCAGAATTTAATGAAAAAAAGAATTTTTATTAAATTATTATAATGATTTAAAGTTATTAAAAGCAAGAAATGAAAACAGAAAACGATGAAATAATAATACTACCACATTAGATATTAATCTAATAAAAAAATTTAGAGGTTACGACACAACAGCAACCACTAATCCCAGTCAATACATCAAAATTAAGGATATCCTAAATAATTTAAAAAATTTTCAAAAATAATACATTTATTGACTGTCTAAAGGAATTAAGTATAAACATTCCCTTATCTAAGTCTACACAGGAATATATAGATGATTTGGATTTTAGTTTAAAGTATAACATATCTAATAACCATAAACAAATTATGAATGATATGCTTAAAGATTTTTTGGAATATTTTAAAAGAAAAAGTCTAATGCCTGAAAAACCAATTGACAATTTTTTAAATTTAATCAATGTATTAACTACATTCGATACAAAAAAAAATTGAGAAGAAACATATTTACTAAAATAATTGTATATATTTAAAATAATTTTTTATTAATTTTCTTTATATTTTTTTAAAATTTGTTTATATATTTTGGTTTAAATAATAAAATTTAAATTATATATGTTGTTTATGCAAATTATTCTTTTTATTAAAAATTAATATCTTTGTTCATATTTATGGATCTTTGTTGGCTTTTGTAGGCCTTAGTGAGCCTTAGTGAGCATTTGTGAGCCTTTTGAGTCCTTAAATTGTTAATTTAAGTAAATAAAATTAAATTTATATAAAAAGAGAAATTTATTAAAATAAAAAAAGAATATGTACAAAAAAAATAAATACTTTATTAATAAATAATTAATTATTTCAAAAAAAAATTCATATTATTTATAAATATTAATAATTAAATTATTGTGTTCCTTGATTATCAATTGTCGTATTTCCTGCATTTTCAGTTGAAATTGTCGTATTTCCTACCTTTTCAATTGAAATTGTAGTATCTCCTGCTTTTTCAATTGAAATTGTTGTATCCCCCGGTTTTTCAATTGTGATGTTGGTCTCATCACCTTTTTTTCTTCCGAAATTTTTTTCTTTTGGTTTAGGAGATTTTCTCCTATTTTCAAGAAATCTGTCCATATGGCATCTCATGTTTGACCACATTTTCTGTCTAGTTAATGGAGATAACATACATTTTGTGAAGTCCCTGATTATTTTTAGTAATTTTTCCATCAAAGCAAATTTACCAAAATGATCCAATTTTTCCATTCCAAATCTTAATAATAGCTCTCTATATACAGTTCCTAATGAAAATGAATATGAAAATTTTTTAGAATTTACATATTCCGTATTGTTACATTCCAAGGCCTTTTCATAGGTAATAACAGCTTCAACAGCATTTTTATATGGAGCATTTGTATTATATAAATAATGTATTCCAACGTAGATATCAATTTCGTCCTGTCTATATCCAGGAAGATGAATAGAGGCTTCTTTACGTCCTATTAAATTAACAGAATTATCATTAAGTATTATATAGATAGATTTGTTCAATTTTTCTTCAAATATCTTTTTAAATTCCGTTTTTTTATGAGATAATTTTGTAAAAGATTGTAATCATCTTTGGCAGGAGTTAATGCACTATTTGGTATTTTGTAATGTAACTTTGGATTTTTTGTAGGAGTTCTATCAACAGGTAAATCAGGAAAAGTATCCTCATTGATTTCATTCTTATAATTAATTTTAATGGATATGTATCCTCTGTTTATATTGTTTTCAACCTGTTAAATTAATAAATTATTTCTATACCTTTACAACTTTGTTAAGTTGGGACAGCTTCTCAGAGAGAAGTTGCCCAGATTTTTCTTCCACAGAAGACATAAAAAGAGAAATTTTATAAGAGAGCATTTTTTATTAATTTTATCAATAATTTATCATACAATACAAAATGTAAATATGAATTTAATATATATATATTTAAATTTAACATCCCCCCCTACGGAGGGAAGACTTTTTTAAAATTTTCTTGAATTTTTGAAGCAGTTTTTTCATCCAATTTTTCTGGAGATATTTTTACGGCGGAAGATGTTCTTTTATGAAGATTTTTATTGTCATCAAGTATATAGTAAGTTCGATTATTAATACGAGAGAGTACTGTGCACAATTCCAATTCAGAATTCAAATCTGGACGTCTTTTGAAATATCCTCTATGAAGTATAGGAGTGATTAAGTTGTTGATGTGGAAAAGGATAGGGTGGGAGTATTCTCTAGTTTCATCATTAAATAGTAATTGTAGTGGTGTAGGTGTTTTCTTTTTTGTAAATATTCCTTTTCTAGGAGGATATGGAATTTGGCGTAGTCTCATCAGTGTTTTGTACATTGATTGTGATTTTGATTCTTTGAGGTCGAAAAATCTCCCAAGTGAACTTTTAATTGATCTTATAAGACGCTCAGCACCTCCATTACTTTCATGTTGATACGGTATTGAGTAAGAATAAACTGTGCCTATCGAATCAAGATAAGACTTAGTCTCATCTGAGGTAAAACATGTTTGATTATCAAATTGAAGTTGTTTAAAGGCTCCTACTTGATGTACTACCATTTTTAAAAAATATATTATTGACTTACTTTTGAGATTTGGTATCCAATTTGCAAAAGGATAGTTAGAGAAACTGTTTTTTAGTACTATAAAAAAACTATTGACATGATTATCTTAAGCTATGTCTACATAACCTTTTTCTAACGGTGCAGGAGATGTGGAAACAGGGGACATTCGCCTGTCCATGGGCAGCCCTTTTTTTTAATTATTTTTTTTTTTTATATTTCACCTGACTATGGGCAGCCTATGGTCAGGCGAAAATTTATATCTTTTTTTTTTAAAAAAAACTATTTCGCTTGTCCATGGGCAAGTCAGCAAAAAAAAAATACCATTTCGCCTATCCATGGACAAGCGAATGTCCCCTCTCTCTTTCATTCATTATCTGATGAAAGATCATCCGTTGGTAAACATGTCATTAAAGTTTTTCTTGTTTCAGATTATCATCATAGTTAATATAATTGACTTGGTTACCATGACTTTTGTACTTATTGGAGGTAGCAGGAGGTTTCTTGTATTTTCTCTTTGATGGACATTACATATATGTATGCCTTTTTCCTTCACAATTACGGCATATTATCGAACTATAGTTGTTTGAATAAAAACAGATTGTTCGACTTCAACTTTATTATTAGGTAGCTTATCAAGTGCTTTCAGTCTCTAATTTATGGTGTTATAAGAATCCTTCTCACTTATAGATGATATAAAACTCTTGTATTTATCAGAAAGTGCTCCCAAAAGTATAAATATTTTATCTTCCTTTGATATTATGACATTCATTCTTTTTAAAGATCGACAAAGAGTGTTAAAGCGTGATATAAGATATACCATAGATTCTTCAGGCTCCTTTGAAAGTTGGTAAAGAGATTTTTGCAGTTTTATACGAGTTATTAGAGACGTGGATAAATATTTTGCTGTAACTTTCTCAATCAGTTCATCAGGTGATGAGAAATCTAATAATTCATTTTGTGAATTTGTGCTAATATACAAGTTAAGTTATCGCAGCATTACATCTTTGTTATGAAATGACAACTTTTCCGTTTTATCAAAGTTGACATTTACCATGCGGCAAAGAGTTTCCATATCATTTTTCCATTGTCGAAAATTATTTGGACCAAATAATTTTACAAAAGGCAGTCTTTTCACTGTAGTAAAGGCTTGCGCCAAGTCCAACTTGAAAACTTCAGTATTTTCTGGGCTTATAATCTGTTAGATATTAGTAATACAATAAGTTTATTAATAATAAAATTAAACAAGTAGATAGATAGATAGTTACCACATTAAACCTATATATAATAACAATTATAATAACAATCATTCTACAATTTGACAAGACAAAACCTAACACTTCACATGTTGTATCATTTTTTGTTATTATATCTAAAAAATTATTTAAATTATACTATCAATATAACTATTTTTTTTACATTGTAATAATTTAATTATATATTATTTTTTAAATATAATATCATTTCTAAAAATTAATCATTTAGAAAAATTGTAAAAACCATTGTACATTGGTTTAAAAAACAAATTGTTTGTATTTTTTTTTGTTGTATAATTATAAAATAAATTAATGTTTTAATTTTTATAAAAGGAAATTTTTTATTTCATTTTATTATTTTAAATACATTTTATACTTTTTTTTATTCCATAAAATTTTTTAATTGTAATAATATTTATTGTTTATAAATACATCATTGTATTATAAACAACGTAACATAAAATTTGTCTAAAACCCACTTCAGAATGACGGGCATTTTTTCTGTGATAGAGGTAATCTTTATAGGCTTATTTATCTTATTTACAAGATGAATTTTGGTAAATTATCATAAGAATTAGAAAAAAATGAAACAGATATAATGATGCAAAAATATATTTTTATGTCTGAAATTTCAGATAAATTTGATAATAGTTTTGGTTTACAAATAATTTTACAAAAATTTAAAAGAATTGAAATACCATGAAAAGCCAAATTTTTTAAAAATAATTGAATTTTATCAAGAAAACAAAAAAATAATCACCCAATGATGAGAGAATCCCAATAGCTCTTATTTATACGTATGATAAGATCGAACCACTAAAACAATATGTTTTCTAACTCAGGTGTAGGTTTCTTCATAATATTCACTATAACGGCTTTCTAGCCTTTAACCTACTGTGATAATACCTTTATGAATATAAAAGAAAAGTTTGCAGACGTAAAGAAAGATAATTTGATAATATTAAAAAATATAATTTATTAAAATTTTTTGTCAATTCTGTTAAATTAGATAGAACTGATTTTATTTGTAACATTGTACCCTTATACTTGTTAAGAGTAGTAAATAAATAGAAAAAATAGAAAAAATCAAGAAAACGATTATAAAATAAATTTTTCAATTCAAAAACAAATGCCAACACTTTGTGAAATGTTTAGTGAAATGAATATCATTAAACTCGTATCAAATTAAAATATAAAATTTATAAATATTCATAAAAATGCACATACTTTGGCAAAAATACTTCTTGATCAAAATTATTTAAAATTTGCTATAAGAAATAAATATACATATTTTTAATTCCATTGTTTAGTATGCTGGAGAAAAAATTGATGGGGAACCACTCAATAATGAAATTTTATTGAGATGTAATATTTCTCAAAAAATTGCTTTATCAAAAGGCCTTGTTGAGGTTATTTCAAATACTAATGAAAAACATTTTATAATTTTTACAAATAATGCTATTTTTTTTGAGGTTAGTTAATATATTTAAAAATTGGAGTTTGTATCTTTCAAACAATTAATATATTTTGGAATTTGAAGTTTTATTAATAATTTAATTTTTTAAAATTAAAAAATATGTTAATTAAAATAAATTTATAGACTATGAAAAAATTTGAAAAAATGGAAAAAAATAATTTTAATGAATTTTATTTTGATAAAGATATGGATATAATGAATTTATTAAAAAGAATACTTTTTGACAAGAAATACAATTTGCGTATACAAATGAAAATATGTGTTTTCCAGAAAAATTAAATAATATAAAATAATTTTCAATTTTTTTCTATGTAGTTTTTTAGAAATCAAGTTAAAAAAATTTTTTTTTAAAAAAATAAATTAATTAAACTATAATGACAAATATAATTATAAATAAAATATCTGAATTTTTTCAAGTATACTGAGTGGCAATTATAAATTCGACCATTGTAATCCTTTTGGATCGTTTGGGAGCCTGTTAAGGCTCCCGGTTATTTATAAGAATAATAATAAAACAATGAATAAACTTAAGATTTTATTAAAAGTAAAGGGAATTTAAATATTACAAAGTATACATTAAAAGAGTTTAGAAATTATATATATTATGTTCTGGTATATTTTCTGTCAACTGTCCTTTTCTGTTCCTCCATGTTCTTATATAGTATTGTTCATAAGGCGTGTCTATTCTGACATAGCCTTCCAGGATAACACCATTTTTAAACTTTAATAATTTTTTTTATATTTTGTATTTTTTATGATTTTTTTTTATCTGACATTAAACTATCTAAAAAATATATTAATAACATTAAATGATTTTTTTTAATGAAAACAACCAAAAAAAGAAACAATAAAATTATAAAAAAAAAACACAAAATAGAAAAAAATATTAAAGGTTAATAATTTAAAATGGTCAAATTTCATAACTGTTATCCAGTATTTTGTCCAACATAAAATTCATATTTAAACTTTTAACTTTGAATATCAAAAATGTTCAGTTTTCTACCATTTATATATATTTAGTATCACCTTCTTAATATCAATAGTCATAAAATCTGTTTTTACTATCATCATATCGACATTATATATTTTTAATAAAATCCTCTGATATAAGTTTTATTAATCCTTTTTTTAGAACTTAATAAATATAGGGACAAAAAACTGTTACTATATATATTTCATCGCGTAAAATAAAAAATATTGATTAATCATATTAGTGAATACTTTTTTAATAAAAAATAACTTTTTAAATAATAAAAAATAATCCACTTTTTGTAAAAATTTTTTTAATTTATTTTTCTTTATTTTTTTTTTTTTAATTTTACAAAACTCGTGTTTAAATTTTTTAAAATAATACTGTTTAATATATTGTTATATAAATTTTTTTTACAAAGATACAAATTTAATTAAGATTAAATACTTGTTTTATAAAAATATATGTATTTATTATAAAAATATTTCCAAAATATTTAGTTAATAGTACAAAAAATTACAAAAATATGTACAGCATATCTTTTCTTTTTGCACAATAATTTTTTACAATAAAAATGTATATTCTTAAATATAGATAAATTATTTAAAAAAATTTTATTTAATTAATAAAAATTAAGCTATTTTAAATTTATTATTTTATAAGATTTTTTTAAAAATTTCATTGAAAAAAATTAATATATTTGATTATGCTTTGTGGCTTTTAATTTTTGTATAATATTGACATATATCAAATTTTGTTTTCTTGAAATCAACGTATGCTATTAATCTTGTATTTTTAATTTTATGATATTTAGATGTTTAAACATTTTTAAAAAATAGTAACGATAGAGCATAACTTAGATTATTACTGGAGCTACTAGGATTGCATAAGTTATTTGTTGTTAAAATATTGTATCTTTTTATTAAATATTGTTTTCTTATTTTTGATAATACGTTTGAAATTCTATAATTTACTGCTTTACCTAATTACACTTCTGATTAACCGTAAAAGTTGATTATTATTTTACCCTTTTTACTTAAAGCGTTTAATATAAGTTATAAACATGCAATTTTATAGCATTCAAATATGTTAGTTCTTTAATAAACTTTTTTAATACTTGTTTTTTGTTTTAATATAATTAGTCCATTCATAAGTGATGCACAAATTGGGATAAAACTTTGTCTATCATTTTCATTAAAAACATTTGCAAAAAAAATTGTTGAGTATAATTTTTTTCATTTAAACGTGCCAAAACATATACTGAATAAACATTAATTTTTTTAAAGGTAATTTGTTTGTTTTTAAATGTATATTTGTAAAATTACTTGTTAAAAAAATCTTGAGTTAATAAGGCTTCATTTTGTTTAAAATATTTTACAAGCTTTTTTCTTTCAATTTCACTTTGTACACTTCTTAAAATATATCTTTTATATAATTGTAAGTTGGTATCAAACACTTTAACTTGTTCAATTGTATTTCCAACTAAATAATTTTAATTTTAAAAAACATTTTTAAAGTAGCAATTAATTTCATCAATTATAATTTTTGATTCGTCGCAACAAACACATTTAATTTGTTGTTGATGATAACAGTTTTTTGACAATAAATTCCTAGTTAATACATAGATGTAGCAATGATTAACAATATTAGATTTTTGCTTAACGTAAATTTTATTATCTGATTTTAAACAAGAAACTGCTGGATTGATTTTGTTAATCCAATTTTTTTCTTATTAAGTGGTAAAATATAATTTGAACGCCATATAATCCAACTACTTGTGAAAAATTTCAATTAAGTCTATTAAATTACTACAAACCTGATCGACAAAAATTTTTTGCTTTATTTCTTACGTCAGTTCAAGCAAAAAGAACTTATCATATAGTATATTATTAAGAAATTTTTAATTTTATGTCTCTGTATAAAATATTGATGATACATTTTAATTACTGCCGTACCTGAAGTATCTCTAATTAACATTATAATTTTTTTATTTGTATTATCAATTCTAGTTATATTCATTTATTTCTATAGTATATATGTTGTTATTAAAAATGTTGAAAAGGAGGCAACAAAATCTTCAACTGATTTTTTATCATAGTGTTTTATTCATTGTCTTTTTTTATTTCATGAGGTTTGATAGACATATATTTAGTTTGTGTGTAAGCATTATTAATATACTATTAATATTTTGTATTGTTTGATTGTACAACATACAACTTGCTAAAAGTCCAAGTTCCCTCATTTTTTTTATTTTACTTTCTAACTATTATAGTGTGCTAATATATTTTGCTATATAAGCTAAAGTTTTTTCATCTTTTATATTATGCTTCTTTTCTTTAAGAATAGTTATACATGTATCAATAATAAGTTTATTGTCATCTTTTATCATAACATTAGCAATTGATTCAATTATTCGTTTTAAAATATATACTTTTCTATTGTAACTATAAGAAGACACTTCAGCATCTGTAAATATATCAGAATCTGGTGTTTCTTTAAATTTTAAATGATAAAATAATTTTAAAACAATTTCTTTAAGTGTATTATCATTTTTTGAACATTTAAATATAACGTCTCTTGTAGTATCAACTTTTTGTGTAACACCTCTTGATAGTAAAGATCTACCTAAGCTTTCCCTTAATTCACTTTCATTAATTGAGCTAAACATATGCATGTGAATGTCACATACATCTACAAATAATTAATAAATACTATTATTTTTATTATTGGAATACTTACAATATCCTGGATGAAATAAAATATTATGTCTTTTTGAAACTTTTTTACATATATCTGAAGTTAAACGTTGATGTACTCTATTTTCTATATCACTATTGTGAAAACCAAATAGAAATGTTGAAGCAACACAACGAATTGAAATTCTTTTACTACCAGTCAACATATCTCTCTTTATATGGGAATATTTTGGCAAATCATAATCAGTTAAAAGTTCTTTAAGATGTGAATCACAAATATACAATTTTTCTAATTCACTAGGTATTCCATCACTCCAATTAATATCAAAATTTCCGGCTCCTCTTTGCATAATTAAATCAATTTTGTTTCTAGCTCCAAACAAATCTTGATCACTAGCAATTTTATCAATCACGCCAAATCTATAAATATTATACATACAAGAATATATACTTACCTATAAATTTAATTTCTTTTTTTTCAAATTTTCTGGGGAGACTCTTGATGAAAATATCATCCTTGTACCATTTTCAAATGGTGATAAACGTTGAATATTGAAAAAACATTCTATTTTCAAATGCAAAAATAATAAAGTAGTTGTGTAGCAAGTCAAAATTTTAAAATGAAGAATAAAGTGATTTGTAATATTTTTTTGATTTTATTTATATTAGTTGTAAGAAATTAAACAAAATGGCTATTTAAAAGATACATATCTTATTCTGGTTAATCAAAGTAAATATTTTTAAAATTATAATTTTTTTTCTATTCTTTTATAAAATACTTCATTTTATTTTTTACATTGTTTGGTTTAATTTGGCAACAAAGTGCATAGATTAAAAGTGCACTAATTATACTATATTAAAGTAATTAAAATAATTTCTATTTTATAAATATTTCATTTTCTTTGTTATTCACATTTTATTGTTGATTTAGATTTGATTACTTGATTTCTTAATTTTTTACAAAATATTTTTTTTTGATTTATTTAATAGTTAAATACAAAGATAATTGTTTAAATAAAACATTGTTAACAAAAAAAAATGAATAAATAAAAAATAGATTTAAACAAATATATAGAATGTGTTACAATTTTTTTACTAAATATTAACATACAATAATCAAATGTTTTGAAATTACTGTAAAATGTAATTTAATAAAATAAAAATTAAATAAATAATAAAAATATTTACAATTTTATAGATATTTTATTTTTTTTAAATATAAACAAATTATGGTGTAAAAAAACCATAATTTGATAAGAATTCATGTTTAAAGCTTATATTTTTAAATTTACTGTTTAAATTTGTCATTATAAAATATGAAATTCAAAGCTAATATTAAAGGTGTTATTAAAAGAATAAAAAAACATGGTAAGTGGACACCAGAACTTTTTAAATTTATAAAATATTATAGGATGAACAAGCAATATATTGAAATAGAAAAAAATTTTAGATGATATTTTAAGACCTTTATCTTGTAAAGGATAAGAATAATATAAGACATGCATTATAATATAATAATATTATAATGCATTCTTGAGAAAAATAACAAAAAAAAACAATATAAAAAAAATAAAATAATTATAAGATTTACATTTTAATATTTTTGTTAAATATTATATCATAAATGTATACATCTTTTACATTTATAATCTATTGAGTCAAACAAAAAAAAAGATGAAATAAATAAACAAGGAAAAGTGACTGTACAATTTTTATGAACAAACTTGAGCCATTTAAATCAAAAAGTTTGATCTCATTTAAAAAATGGATTAAAAAATTTGAATTTGCAATAGATATGGCATTTGCTACCGAAAATAGTGAAAATCTTGAATATTTAAAATTTTCCTACTTAGGAGAATTTTTAGAAGGTAAGAGCATTAGAATTGTACAGAAATGTAGTTGATCAAAACGAAAATTACGATCTTACTTACCATGACATTATTTTATATATCTTTAAACATCTTGATGTAATTACTATACCCTCAGAAACCAATAAAAAACGTTTGAAAAAATTCAACATTTTATTGGATGATATTAATTATCATTTTGAAAGTTTTGTTCACAATACAACTGAATTGACTAATATACCTCGCTCCGTATTGCTTGGAAAAACAGAAGTTGATTATACAAATGATGAAAATTTAAAAATTCAAAGTTATGAGAGAAGTATTCAAAGATGGGCAAAAGTAAAATTTATTGATACTTTACCTAAGAATATTGAGAAGGAGTTAGAGCAATTCGTTGACTCATTATCACTACTAGATCTCAAAAATGTTGCTTCTAGTTTAATTAGTCAAGAAAAAAGTTTTCATTCTGAAACAATTGACATAGAGGTGTTTTCTAATTCTTCAGGTAATCTAGAAAAAACACAACTTAATTTGTTTTATTTATTTTAGACAGAAAAATTTGTCATGATGATCTTAAAGAAACATCCCTTAATACTAGCGCTACTAATTTACAAAATGAAGCACAGTGTTCTTCGTTTTCAAATTTAAATATTACACAAAAACCAACAAAATTTGGTCTATCTTTAACACCACGAAATATAACCACATGGTTTAAATTTTCAATCATTATTATATTGTGCTGTTCAACAATTTTGGCATCGGATAGGATCAAAGATTGTAATAACAAATCACTTCCAATATGGAAAATGCCCGTTCCGAATTTAATTTCTTGTTATAAATCTGAACTTTGGCACTTAGAATGGAGGTATGTATATCATACTTCAGATGCAGGATGTGAAGGAAAACTTACTTTATTAGGAGTAAATAAACATTATGTTTTAAGGCTTCGGGACTTTTCAAACAAAATTTTGTTTAAAACACCAATAATAAAGGAGCATTGCGGTGAAACAGTTCGCGTTTTAAGTCAAGGATATTTAACACAATTGGAAGATTCGATATGGACAAAAAATATCATTCCTGATAATGTTAGTGATTCTCCTATAAAATACCCTGCCAATATGAAACCATCTATTAGGGGAATTGGTACTCAAATCATTTTATATACAGAAAAGAGTACTTTTTTTAATGTTAATGCTTCTGAATGGGATGAAATTTTTAATATTCATTTTAAAAGTCAGTATACGAATATAAATAAAATTGACAGTTTCCGAATAATTACAATTGAAAAAATACAACAATGGGTGAAACCAGTATTTGTTCATTTCTGCCATAAATTTGTTGATGAGTATGAAAACGTTAATACAACAACAAATCTTTCAAAAAAAAGTTGGTTCCTTACTGGGTTGGTATGATATCAGAGTAGTAAAACATGATGATTATTTTGAAATAAAAAAATGCAAATTTGTAGTGCCTGAGTTTATTTTTAAAAGCAAAATAATAGACAAAATTTGTTATTTGAACACGCCAATATATATTGATAACAAAATAAAGTTTATAGATGATGGTGGATTTGTTTTACACAATTCACCAACAATACCATGTGAAAAATCAGAAGAGAAAAATGTTGAGCCAAACTACACTAAAATAACAACATTGGAAAATGAAAAATCTATAGAAACTTTAAACACAAATATTTTTAATTAAGCATTATATGTCGAAGAATATCTAGAGATAGTTATAAATCTTATTAGGGGCATTATTTGTCTTATATTGGCTTTGTTTATATACATAATCACAGTTAATTTAATCCCCACTTTTAAAAAATTGGATGACTTTTTTTTACTTAACATTTTTTTATTATTTTTAACTGGTAAAGAATCATCTAAAAAACGGTAAACTTTATACTTAAAGATTGTTTTCTATATAAAGAAAATTAAAAAAATAAAACATTTAAAATGTTTCTAACTTTTTATAAAAATATTTTTAAAAATAAACTCTTTAAATTAGTAAAAGATTTCTAATTTTTATATTGTTAAATTTTATATAAATATCATAATATAGCTATATCTTTAGTTTAATTTAAAATTGTTTCTAGTGAACGATCTTGTAATATATTATACATTTAACATTTTTCTATTAGATTAAAAAAATCATAAAAAAAATATCAAATAAAAAAAAGTTTTTCAATTGTTAAAAAGTGGGGACTGACTTAATTGTGACCTTGTATTTATAAAAATTAGTTTTCATTGTCGGAGAAAAAAAAATTGGTATGTAAATATAATAAAAATATAAGAACAACAAATGTTTGTGAATCATTCCATAGAGTGTGCAAACAAAAAGGATGCTTGGATATTTATGTATTGGAAAGATCTTTAAAAAATTTAAAATCAATTTATGATAACTTAGAAATTAAACTCAAAAGACTTCAATTAAGTAATCGAGATCTTTCAATTTAGAAATTAAAAAGCAGAATAAAAAATGAAATATTAGAAAATATAAGGAAAAATTTCAGACTAGAAAATACAAAAAATTGTATTGAGTTTCTAGATCAAATTGGAAAATCCTTATTTATAGAAAAAGTAGTAGCAGACAACTATGGAAATTATAGAAGAGAAGGTATTCATACCATTTGTCGTGAAAATGAAGCGATGATAGGAGATAGTAACCAAAGATTTAACGATAATCAGTTTACAACTCCAACTAAGTCTCCAACTAAAAAGAAATCTAGAATAACAGAAATTGAAGACGAAGACTTTGTAACACCACAACGCACAATTTTAGATCGTGGTTTTAGAGGTCTCGAATCAAAAGGAACTCAGTGTTTCGCAAATTGTATTTTACAATTATTATTTATGTGCACTGATTTTATTGAGAATGTAAAACTGATAGAAGATGAATATGCAATAAAACTAACTAAGACATACACGAAGTTCAAACATTTAAATAAAAAATCATATCTTAAATTAATAAATAATATTTTGTTTAAAATTGATTGATTAGCTAAGTATGTCGATAGTGGAGCACATGAAAGTGCTGCTGAATTTTTATTACATATGCCTAGTGTGTTTAAAATGCGTTTTCCAAATGCAATAGCAATGTTAACGCATACCAAAGAATAAAAAAAAATTTGTGTGAATTGCAAAACAAGCACAGCTTTAGAAACATATGAATCTTTAATATTAAATGTCAAAATTAATGATATGAATAATGGAAAAGATATTAAAAATGCTTTAAAATTTATGCTTTCAGAAGAAATAATTTATGAAGAAAATTATTGTTATTTATGTTCAGTTACTTCACAGTATTATGTGAAAAAAGAGACTATAAATAAATATTCCAAATACTTATAAAACTAACAAAAAACATACAAGACGAAAGATATGAAGATTTGGAACAAGATTTTTTAGCATCTAATGATATGTTAATTGTTAATGCTTATTTTGAACCAAATAATTATTTTAAACTGTTAGGTTTTGCATCTCACACAATATTTTTGTAAACACATGGCCATTATATTGCATATTTGAGAAATAAAAATAGATGGTAATGTCTGAATGATCATCTTCATTCAAAAGAGATAGATGAAAATTTACTGCTTACTAAAAAAGCAATAATCTTGTTGTATCGTATGGAATAGAAGGGCACATATTTATTTATAATAACTTTTATTAAAAATATATTAAATTAATTTTCATCTAAGACCATTTTATATTTTTATCATTATTGATTAGCATTACTTTTATCCATACTTACTATTTTACATTAAAATAAATATTAGGTAATTAAAAAAAATTAATTAATTGCTAAAGTAAATGGTCCCACACAGAAAAAAAATGCAAAATTGCATTATAATATTTTTTCGAACGACAATATCTTTGTTAAAATGCTGTTAAATAACTAATAAAAAAATTCTTATATAGCCAATATTAATAATTAGTATTAGTTTAGTAAGAAAAAAATGGTTTTTTTAGTTATTCAATTTTTTTTTATTAAAAATTAAAGTAAATATTTATAAAAATATATATCTATTATACAAAAGCCGAATGTTTAATATCTATTATACATTTTTTTGGTCATAATTTAATTTTGATTTCTACTTTACTACAAATAAATTTGTAAAAATTATAAAAAAAGAAATAAAGTTAGAACGATTTTTTGTATGAATTCAAAATTTATCAATCATAAGTGATAGTAAATCAAAACATTAACGCTACACTTGGTTTTAAAACTGCTAACAAATGTATAATACAACATTAATTTAAAAGATTTAATAATTTTGTCAAGCAAATGAAAGTCTCGAAGTAGAAAAAAAGGTTAAGTGTGCTAACTAGTGGTAAATAACAATAATCTCAAAAACTTTGAGAAATAAAACGTTTCTCAAAAAACCTTTTTAAACTTTATCCTACTAGAATAAACAAGCTTGTGTATCGTTGACAAATGTGCCATAATTTTAATAATTTTTTTTTGTTAATAGAATTAATTTTAATCTAAGTTTTAAATTTTTAAACTAAGAAGTTAAAAACGACACTATTTTCTTACCAACCTGATAGAAACTTATCTTATAATATGGTTTTTATTATCTATATTGATCCTTTGAACTGCTATTTTTGTTAGATTAAATAATAATATTAATAACAAAAAAGAATATATTAATTAGGTCTTTACATATGAAATGGGTTTTTTCTACTCTAAATTTTAAATGCGCATAACTCGGTCGAAAATAAATATTTTTATTAAAAATAAGAACCATTAGAATCTATACATTGTTGCCAACGAGATACCATTTTATTTATACCATTTTGATAAAAATCCTGGCTTCTAGAAGCGATGAAATCTTCAAAGGCAGTTTTTATATCCTCCTCGTTGTTGAAGATTTTCTCATTCAAGAAGTGGTCCAAATGTTTGAAAAAATGAAAATCCGTTGGAGCAAGATCTGGTGAATATGCAGGATGAGGTAAAGTTTCATACCCCAATTCACCCAGTTTTTGGAGGGTCTTTTTTGAAACATGTGGTCTTGCATTGTCATGAAGCAAGACAGGCCCCTTTCTATTGACTAATGCGGGTCGTTTTTGGCACAATTTTCTATGCATTTTTTCAATTTGTTGACAATACGACTCCGCAGTAATAGTTTCACCAGGTTTCAAGAATTCATAATGAATGATTCCTTCAGCAGACCACCAAACAGTCACCATTACCTTCTTTTGGTTAAGTTGAGGTTTTGGAAAAGATTTTGGTGCTTCATTGATATCCAACCATTGTCCACTTCGCTTGCGGTTATCGTACAGGATCCATTTTTCATCACATGTAACAATTCGATCCAAAAAAGGATCATTTTTGTTTCTTAAAATGAGCGAAGAGCAAATTTCATAACGACGATTTTTTTGATAGTCGTTTAATTCATGTGGTATCCATTTGTCAAGCTTTTTTGTCTTTCCTATTTTTTTTAAGTGGCGGGAGACTGTTGCCGTGGATACATTTAAAGCTTCTGCAAGTTGTCCTAGAGTTTGACGTGGATCGGCTTCTACAACTGCTTGTAATTCATCATTATCCACGGTGGAGCAAGGCCTACCACGGTCTTCATTCTCAAGGTTCTCGTTTCCCTCGTTGAATTTTTTGAACCATCTTTGTACGGTGGAAGTACTAACAACATCCTCCCCAAAAGCTTCATTAATATTTTGAGATGTTTTTGTGGCATTAGTGCCACGTTTGAACTCATAAAGCATAATAATACGAATGTCGCGTTTTGATAGCATAGTTTATTTTTAAAATAAAATAATGATAATTAAAATCAAATGCCATGATTTATATGCCAAATTGTAGCAAAGATTCTGTAGAATCTAACAGTATGTTTTTTTATGTAAAAACATAGCTACATATTTTAAATACAATGAGTCAAACTTTGCGCATCAATATAAACCCATTTCATATGTAAAGACCTAATATTTTAGGAAGAATAAATTAACTAATGACTTTTCTAACAACCGACTTAAATATTATACAAAATGTTAATTTATTTGATATTAAATTTCTCCGCCTATGACAATATTTAAATAGAAAACAATGAACATTGTTATCTAAAAAAATTTATCAAAGACATTAATATAAACACCATTTTATTTTTACTTGATCATTAAATGCATGTAACAAATTTTGTTACTGTATTTGTTGTATAAAAAAGCACTTATTTAAAATGATCTTTTAGATATTATATATAAATATATATATCATATATTTTAGTTGTTAATGGTAAAGATTATAAAAAAATTAGAAAAATGTTTTAAATAAAAATTAACGCATTATTCTATTCAAACCAATAATCAGATAAACAAAACTTTATTTAAAAATTTATGTAATATTTTAGAGATATGATGAAACATTGGATATTCTTTGTAAAAAAGCTGAAAGCAATAGAAGAATGCTAATAAATGAAAAAAAATAGCAATGCGCAGAAACAACGCTATGATGATGAAGTCGAGAATCTAGAAAAACAACTATCAGAAATAAGTTTGGAATCAACTCAATGTAAACAGTCGATTTTGGAATCAAAAACATAATTACAAAACAAAGATTTATTTAAATCTGATTATGAAGGTGCATTTCAAAGATTCAAAACTAATATGTTAAAAAAAGATATTGAAATAAATGTTGTTAAAAATGAATTTAATGTTGTTAAAAATTAATTAAAAGTTTATCGTGAATCTCAGAGAGCTATGTCAAAAACTGGAAAGGAATACGGGCGTGAAAAAAAAATTGTATGTATTTTCTTTACTACAAAAATGTGTTAGTTATAAAAATATTATTTATACATTAAAAGAAGCTACTAAGTATTTTCTAAATGTTGAATGAGAAGATAAAATTAGTATAAATACAATTTATAACTGGACTAAGCTATTCAAAGTCTGTTCATTTTTTGTTTCTGGTTATTTATTAAAAGAATTTATTTCTAATAATGGAAAAGGAATTCTTTTTCAAGATGAAACAACATTAAAAAATGAAGAACTTCAAACATTTATCTTACGTGGTAATGCTAATAATCAATATTATGAAATAGTATTAGGAACATGTGAAATTGAAGACAAATCAGCAGAGTGCTTAATAAACACATTTGAAAAACTTATTGGCATACTTGCAAAAGTTACCAATAGTTTCAAAGATAAATTGTTAGAAGATACATATAGTTGCATTTATGGTTTTATGGGCGATGAGACTACGACTGGGAAAAAGTTCTATCGTTTGTTTGAAAAAAAAATTGTTCGTTGTAGAGATATTGGTTTAAGATATCAAATTATAGAGTACTCATGTGTTGCACACATTGGAAGCAATATTTCAAAGCAAATTGCTAAGTATATTGACTGCTTTAATAATGGAAAAGAAACTTTACAGTTTGTAAAACAAGTTTCAAAAGAGTTTTGCATAAGAAGTTGTGCATATCATCCACTAGCAATTGCGTTTCAAACTTTTTGTAAAGACAAAGTAAATAAAGAAATAATTGGTATTAAATCAATGCCAAAAATAACTTCAATTGCAGGAAACCGTTTTCAAGTTTATGGGGTGATTTGCCAGGATATTCTAAATGCATATTCTGAATTATTAGAGTTTTCAACATCAATAGGAACACCATTTGACATCTGTCAAAAAATTAATCATATGCTACAAACCGAGGATGTTACAAATACAATTATATTAATAGCATATCTACATGAAATATTTGTTTATCCAATTATCCGATCTGCTGAAATACATAATATGAGAGATTTTGTAAGTTATATAAAACACATGTTTTCGGTTTTTGAAACAAACAATTTTACAAGAATCATTGAATTAGAAGATATTAAAAATGAATATGCTGATGCAACGAAAATATCTAATATTTCTTCATTAAATATGCTTTCAAATTTAATGGAAAATAGAGTTCTTCAGGCAACTTCTGATTCATATAAAGAAAAAATAAAAACCGTATTTAAAGAAACTATTAAATTTGTTAATGAAAGATTTGTAAATGTATATGAAAACATTTTTGATGAACAAGATAAAACACAACATGTTTCTTTAAAATCTTTTACTAATATTATCTCGGAACGTGTTTTTGCTCAACTTAAAAAAACGTCTCAATTAGCACCGTATAAAACAATTACTATGAGATGTGCTCAAATATCAGCAGCACATAATAAAATGGATAAAGTTTTGGAAAAGATGCCTCCAGACGAATTAAATAAATTTTTTAACAGTCTTCCACAATTGACAAAAAGTGTAGAAAATGATTTAAAAATTTGGTCGCACAACATTACTGAAAGCAAGATAAAGAAATATAGCGACCTTGCTGAAAAATATGAAAAAAAGTAATGAAAAAAAATGCAAAAACAGAGTTAGAGGAACAACTAAAATCAACAAGAACTATAAAATCTATGAATGAAATTGTTCAAATTATTGCTAAATTTAGTTCTGAGAATCAAAAAGAAAAATTTTTAAATCATCAATTAAAATTGTGGAAGTATGAAGTTAAAAAGAAAGAGCCTAAATTAGAAAAAGGTATTGAAAAAGATCAAAAAAGCTATAAAAAACTAGAATATTATGTGAAACGTTTCAGTGAAACTAATGATTTAAATGAAATTATATCAAATCTTTATGATGATGATAGAAACATTTCTTTTGAATCTACAATTATAGACGATAGCTTGCAAACATTAGACTATATTTTAAAGCAATATGATACTAGCGATGAATCATTAATAAGTACAATTATAAATAAAGAAGATAAAAGTAATGAAAATGATTCAGAAGAAAATACTCAATTAATTATTAAAAGTCCTACAATGTCTAAAGAAAATGTAAATGATTTGAAAGCTACGTTGAAAAAGTTTTATTAAATTTATAAATTTAAAAAATATAACGCTTTAAAAATTTATAACTTTAAAAATGTGATTTGGAACAATATTCTTTTTAATAAAATCGCTTTTTAAATAATTTCTTAGTTAAATTTTGTTCAAAATATTTAATCAAAATAAAATTTTTTTAATTTTTAGGAAGCACGTATGTTTGTCAAAATGCTGTTGAATTACTAATAAAAAAATTCCTATATAGCCAATATTAATAATTAGTATTAGTTTAGTAAGAAAAAAATGTTTTCATTTAGTTATTCAATTTATTTATTTAAAATTAAAGTAAATATTTATAAAAATATATATCTATTATACAAAAGCTAAATGTTTAGTATCTATTCTACATTTTTTTTGCTCATAATTTAATTTTAATTTCTACTTTGCTACAAAGTAAATTTGTAAAAATTATAAAAAAGAAAAAAAGTTTGAACAATTTTTTGTACGAATTCAAACTTTATCAATCAGAAATGGTAGTAAATCAAAACATTAACGCTACATTTGGTTTTAAAACTACTAACAAATGTATAGTACAACGTTTATTTAAAAGATTTAATAATTTTGTCAAGCAAATGAAAGTCTCGAAGTAGAAAAAGAGATTTAAGTGTGCTTACTAGCGGTAAATAACAATAATCTGAAAAACTTTGAGAAATAAAACGATTCTCAAAAAACCTTTCAAAACTTTATCCTACTAGAATAAATAAGCTTGTGTATCGTTGACAAAAGTACTATAATTTTAATGGTTTTTTTTTGTTAATAGAATTAATTTTACTCCAAGTTTTAAATTTTTAAACTAAGAAGTTAAAAACGACACTATTTTCTTACCAACCTGATAGAAACTTATCTTATAATATGGTTTTTATTACCTATATTGATCCTTTAAACTGCTATTTTTGTTAGATTAAATAATAATATTAATAGCAAAAAAGAATATATTTTAGGAAGAATAAATTAACTAATGACTTTTCTAACAACCAACTTAAATATTATACAAGATGTTAACTTATTTGATATTAAAGTTCTCCGCCTATAACAATATTTAAATAGAAAACATTAAACATTGTTATATAAAAATTTATCAAAACATTAATATAAACACTATTTTATTTTTACTTGATCATTAAATGCATGTAACAAATTTCGGTTACTGTATTTGTTATATAAAAACGCACTTATTTAAATTAATCTTTTAGATGTTATTTATAAACATATATATCATATATTTTAGTTAATGATAAAGATTATATAAAAAAAATTAGAAAGATGTTTTAGATAAAAATTAATGCATTATTTTATTTAAACCAATAATCACATAAACAAAATGTTTTGATTTTTTTTTAAATATAAATAAAAATATAAAAAAGATAGGATCAATTAAAACAAAATAATTTTTTCAAACTTAAGAAAGCAAAATTAAACATCATTATAAATAATGTAAATATACTAATAAAATCTTTTTGTAAATATAAATATAAATGAGAAAAATAATTGATATTTATTTTTATTTTTTTAATCATGTTAATGATCATATAAACAAAATGTTTTAATTTATAAAAAAAATAAAAAACTTTATTTTAAATAGTGAGATCATACTTAACTAAATAATGAAAAATAAATTTTTTATCTTTTAAAATTAACAAATTGCATATATAAAATAATATACAAAAGCATGTTTATTTATTAAATTTCCATATTAGTTTTGTTGCCATATTAAAAATTTTTTAAAGAAATAAAAATCTTTTAAAAAAATATTATGTAAGCGTTTTAAAATATAAACATATAATATTACAAAAACTATGGAAAATTATCTTTAAGTATGAAAATGATTTTTCATGAAACCATCATTTGAATTTGCAATAAAATACTTATAACAAAGTTACTTTATCAATTTTTAGTTTTTTAATTATTGTATATTGAATATTTATTAAAAAGTAATATTATTTTTTTATATATTTTTTATTTAACTTCAAAATAAAAAATGTATCATGAGTAACTGCACAGAAAAAAAATCACATCATTTTCCGTCGTGTTTTTTTTATAATATGCAAAATTGAATATATCAAAAAAAAAAATTTTATATTTAGATTTTTGTCTAATTAAAAAAATTATCTCATTCAAAGTTTGTCATAAAAAAATAGTAATTAAAAGTTTATAAAAAGTATTGTTAATTTGAATATGGAAAAAAATTATTTTTTTTGAATACATGCACACACACTCATACAATATCCTTATTTGTATAAGTTAAATTTTTATGTAGTTTTTTTTCATCTACTATTATTTAAATTTATGTAGATGAGTTATACTTGGTTTATGTTTAAACTTTAATATTCATGAAAAAAAAATGAATATTAGCAATGAAATGATAAAAAAAGCAAATTAATTATAAAAATTATTTTTTTTACGACGGAAAATGATGTGATTTTTTTTCTGTGTGGGTATTTTTAAATTTTTATAAGTTTTTTTCTACTTTGCATTTTATTTCATTTTTTTTTTATTTTAAAACCATTTGACTATCCAAACTTACGCCTGATCTAAAGTATAACCCATTTTAATGCAATATCATAAGTCAATGTAGATATAACGTACCTAATAAACACGCCTTAAGAAGGATCATATATAAGAAATTTTTCAATCAAAACAGTCAATGTGTCTGAATGCCATACCTCATTAGCTTATGTTTTAATACCTTTTGTTTCTCTTTTATTTTCCCTTTTTGTAATAAATAAATCATTAATATAAATTGATGTAAATTGCTTTCTTAGAAGATATTGACTATATTTGTCAATGCACATGAACTCATACCGCTACCCACAAAATAGGCCTTTATAACGAATGCAGAAGGTTCTATTAATCAGAGAAAAAAAGAATTTATTAGAATTTTGTTATTTTTAAAAAATTTTTAGCTAATCTGTACATTAGTGGACGCATTTTGTATCTCATATTTTTTGATATATTAGAAAAAATATTTATTTTTATTGGCTTATACACTTACAGATAAGTTCATCTTTTTATTATTCAATTTTAAAGCCAAGCCAATATCACAAATTCTAATTTACAATAAGATTATACAATAAAATTATGCCATAAAATTATACTATAAAACCCTGAAAAAATACATTTTGAAATAGGATTACAAAACTTCTAAAGAAATGATGATTTCTGAAATGACAATATCATTAAATTTTTTCCCCTTTTTATACTTTATTATTATCATTTCTTTACTTATTAAATACTTTTGAGTAATTTTAAAATTTATAACTGTTAAAAAAACATTATTTAACATATTTTATATTAAAAAAATTTTTTTTTGTTTTATATTTTTTTTATTACATTAAATATTTTTCATTAAAGATAGCAATTTATTAGATCATTTAGTTATAGTTAATATAAATGAACGTATTGTTTCCTCTAGTTTTTAAATAATAATGTTTTTATTGATTTTAAAAGATTTAAAAACGGGTTGCTCTAAAGGTAACCTAAGAATTTTAAACTTTAATAATTTTTTTTGTCTAATAAATATATTGATTTTTTTTGATTTCAGAAATGTTTCATCAAAAAACGGATGAAGAATTAAGTAAACTTTTTGGAATCGGAGATCCGAGTTCTATATGTATGTTTTTTTTTAAAATAAAATTGTTTATCTAAACAACATAAAATTGGGGTAAACAAAAATTCTTATTAGAATAAAAAACTACAAACCCTTAATCCCAGTCATAGGTAGACGAAGGCATACTTTATCACTAACAGTATGCTTCAAGAAAATTTTTAATCGACTTTAATTTAATCCAACTATATCATAGTCAAGAAATAATATTAGAAAATTTCAAAAATTTTAAAATGTACTAGACTAGAATTCCTTACTGATTACAAAAACAAAAATTATTTTCCATAAAAATTTTAGAAACATTGCGATTTTGCTCCAAACTAAAATTTTTTAAACCAGTAGAAAAATGCAGCAAATAAAACATTTTTTTTAAATAAATTTAGTATAAAGATAAAATAACTCCTAAAATAAAAAAATTAATAAAAAATTTTAAGAGTAAATATATAAAAATTTTATTTAAAGTAATTATACTTAAAGTAATAATTTTTTATTTATTACAGATTATAATGAAACTTTTATAAAAATATTGCAAGGGAGAATGGAAGATGAAAACCAAATATGGACACATATTACAAAATATATGCCTATATTAGTTTCTATAATTGGCATAATTACCATATGTTTTTTAATTTTTTGCCTTTTTAAATTTGTAAAAAAATTTTTTTTTTATTTAATATAAAATAAAATTTTTTAATATAATAGTTAAAATATAAGCATAATAATTCTTAAGAATTCTCTTCTTATAAATTATTCTCAATTATTCTTTTGTAATTCTTGTGGATTGTTTGAGAGCCAGTAAAGGCTCCCGATTATATAATAAACACAATATAAGTTAACTTAACAATTTATTTATTAAAGGTTATATTGATAACAAAGATAAATAATAAAAGTAAATATTATATAAGTTTTTATATTCTTATAAGTGAATGTCCCAATGAATGAATGTTTTTTTGTTAATTTCCTTTTATACTTGTGGTATTGTAAATGTGTCAAATATGCCGTAGCCATTTCTAAATTACACTTCCAACAAGATTCTGTATACTTGTCATATTCTATTTCAGCATTCTATGGTAATATTTCATGTTAGCAATAGTTAGTTATATAATTTTTTTCCAACACTTTTTTTTAAATTTTGTTTATATTTATTATTCTTTTTTTAGACAAAACTTTTTGTTTTTACTGTTGTTTCAATTAAGAACATGAAAATGAACTTACTACTATAAAACAAAATGGTCCAATACTTTGAATATCCAATTAAAAATAAACATTATTCCTTCAAAAATGCTCAAATCTTTACAAATGTATATAATAGGAATTAATAATATTATACATATAACTATTTCATTTCATACGATAATATCTATATAATTTAGTAATTTAAAACTCCACCAACCAATGTTTATGCTTTTATTGTACAAATGAAGTTTTATTATAATTCAATTTATTAATAGTTCATAAAATGATTTTTCTTTTTCATAATCAAAAAAATTTTTCTTTTATACTTTATCAGTGATAATTCCAGAACAAATTCTTGACTCTGAATAGTGATAAGCATAATTATCACTATCAATAAACATAATTTCTCCATTTTTTGTTTTAATCGGTAAATAACTATTAGGTCTTTACATATGAAATGGGTTTTTTCTACTCTAAATTTTAAATGCGCATAACTCGGTCGAAAATAAATATTTTTATTAAAAATAAGAACCAGTAGAATCTATACATTGTTGCCAACGGGATACCATTTTATTTATACCATTTTGATAAAAATCCTGGCTTCTGGAAGCGATGAAATCTTCAAAGGCAGTTTTTATATCCTCCTCGTTGTTGAAGATTTTCTCATTCAAGAAGTGGTCCAAATGTTTGAAAAAATGAAAATCCGTTGGAGCAAGATCTGGTGAATATGCAGGATGAGGTAGAGTTTCATACCCCAATTCACCCAGTTTTTGGAGGGTCTTTTTTGAAACATGTGGTCTTGCATTGTCATGAAGCAAGATAGGCCCCTTTCTATTGACCAATGCGGGTCGTTTTTGGCACAATTTTTTATGCATTTCTTCAATTTGTTGACAATACGACTCCGCAGTAATAGTTTCACCAGGTTTCAAGAATTCATAATGAATGATTCCTTCAGCAGACCACCAAACAGTTACCATTACCTTCTTTTGGTTAAGTTGAGGTTTTGGAAAAGATTTTGGTGCTTCATTGATATCCAACCATTGTCCACTTCGCTTGCGGTTATCGTACAGGATCCATTTTTCATCACATGTAACAATTCGATCCAAAAAAGGATCATTTTTGTTTCTTAAAATGAGCGAAGAGCAAATTTCAAAACGACGATTTTTTTGATAGTCGTTTAATTCATGTGGTATCCATTTGTCAAGCTTTTTTGTCTTTCCTATTTCTTTTAAGTGGCGGGAGACTGTTGCCGTGGATACATTCAAAGCTTCTGCAAGTTGTCCTAGAGTTTGGCGTGGATCGGCTTCTACAACTGCTCGTAATTCATCATTATCCACGGTCGAGCAAGGCCTACCACGGTCTTCATTCTCAAGGTTCTCGTTTCCCTCGTTGAATTTTTTGAACCATCTTTGTACGGTGGAAGTACTAACAACATCCTCCCCAAAAGCTTCATTAATATTTTGAGTTGTTTTTGTGGCATTAGTGCCACGTTTGAACTCATAAAGCATAATAATACGAATGTCGCGTTTTGATAGCATAGTTTATTTTTAAAATAAAATAATGATAATTAGAATCAAATGCCATGATTTATATGCCAAATTGTAGCAAAGATTCTGTAGAATCTAACAGTATGTTTTTCTATGTAAAAACATAGCTACATATTTTAAATACAACGAGTCAAACTTTGCGCATCAATATAAACCCATTTCATATGTAAAGACCTAATATAATATACATTTTCAATTTGATAATCATTATATATAATATCAGCTTCAATTTTCTTACATATTTCAACTATATAATCTCCAAATTTATTTTTTCCTAGTGAAGTACCATATTTCCTACCTAAATAAGAACAAACGTTTTCTTCAGAGGTATAACTATGAAATAAATAATTTAATTGTTTATTTTTCTCATTACATAAATATTTAAAATATTTTCTTCCTCTTAAACTAATTTTTTTCAAACTTTTAAATCCTTATTGATTATTAACTTCATTATTATTAAAAGGTTGTTATGTTAAAGCATTAAAAGTATCTGATAAATAAGAATATTTAATTACTAATATTTGATGATACTAAGCTAATTGTTTGAGAATACATAGTTAAAAAGCTTCAAATAGCTAAAAGAAAGGCATTATTGGATAAATTTTTTCTCTCAAAAATATTCAAAAAACGATGATCATAAATTCTATCATTTAATTCATTATATGCACAATATTCTTCTTTGTTGACCTCTAGATATATATCATTTTTAAATCTGTAATATAATTTATTACTTGTTAACAATCTGGATATTGAAAAATTTGTTATTCTTTAAATACGTAAGTAATTTTTATGTATCATTTAATCTACTATTATGGTAAATATTAACATATTTTCTACTGACGAATAAATTTTTAATCATTTGCGAACATTTATTTGTAGTTTCATAATAATGAATTACAAATTTAACTTCTTGATAGCATGTTAAAGTTTCATTACAATTTGATTTTTCATTAATTATAAAGAATGTTTCATATTTTCATCATTACAGTTTCTAAAAGTAATATTATTAAAAAAATAAATTATTTTAATTAATAAAACAAAAAATAATAATAATTATGTATTGTTATTAGTTAAAATAAGCATTATGATAATTTTTCTGTAATTTATTTGATTTAATTAAATTATATATTATAATTAAATAAATAATAAATTTTTAATAAGATAGATATTTATATAGATAAAAAACTTTTTAATATGATTATTTTATATGTAATAAAATAATATTTATCAATTTATTAATTAATTAAACTTTTTGAACTACAAATAAAATTATGTACCAATTATAATATATATAAATTATAATATTTTTACGTAAAAATTAAAAATTCTTATAATATTTACAAACATATTTTTTTAATCATATTTACAAAAATTATTAAAAACCCTATTCTAAACCCTAAGTAAATAGTAGCATCTTTATTACTTCTATAAACATAAGTGTATTATCATTAAAATTATAATAAGTAAAATTCATTTTAAAAATAATAGTAGTAATAATATATAATATAAATTTTCAAATTTTATTTGATAAATTAATGCTCCATTTCATTTTCTAGCTTCTTATATATCTTACAAAATATTAAAAACCTTAAAACTTTTCATAAACAAAACAAATGTTAGTTAATTGCTTTTTTACAAAATTTGTTTATGTTTAATGTTAAGAAATGATCTGCATTGCATAAAAATTTTTCTTTATTAAACTTTACACTGAGCTTTGTGAAAGTTTCAAAGTCCTATTTATCACTAATTTCTTTACAAATTAATCTTCATATCTTCATTTTTCAAATTTTTCTATTTATATTTATATTTTCATTTTTCTATATTTTCTATTTCTAAAATATTAAACTTTAAACTGAGTTTTGTGAAAGCTTTAATGTCCCACTTTTTACTAATTTTAAAACAAATTCACTTTTATATTTTCATTTTTTGCATTTCTAACATTCTTTATAATTCTAACTAGGAAGGCTTCGCTCCCTGTTTACTACCCCTGAGACATGTATACAGCATTCTCCAGAATTAACCTGAAAACTTTGGATATTAATAAATTTTTTTAAACTTTATATTTCATCAAAATATTAATAATGCACAAAAATAAAAAAAAATTTTTTTTAGAATTATTAAATGCTAAATAAAAAGATACTCCAGTTTATTATTAACAATCAACAAATTTACAAACACAAAACATTTTTTTTCTTTTTTCTATTACTTTTTTTTAACTATGGCAAAAATCACAATTGTTAATAAACCAATAAACGTTCATTTCCATGGTAATCTCTTGATCCCGATTTGTTTTCATTTTACAATTACATAAATACAATACAAATGATTCTTCTTTTTCTCTATATTTGCTCACAAACGAATATATCTTTAAACCGACTTTAACAAAAAAAAAAAGAAAATACTTCTGATGGAATAGATAGATAAAAAAATTCATTTTGGCATAGTCAACCACAGAAAAAGTTTCCCCGTCATATCAACGGAGGGTGTAAACTATGAACATTTTATTGATTTTAAAATATTTAACACAAATAAATTAATTAATTAACAGTCATTTTATAAATTTTTACTAATAAATTAAGACAAATTGGATGAATATTAACAAATAACTTTTGTATTTTTTATAAATAAGCAACAAGTTGTAAAATAAAATTTAATATATTGGAAAATATATACATCTGAAAAAATAATTTTTTTTAATAATAAATAAAAAAAACGAACTTTTAATTATTTATCTATATTTTTTATATTATTCATTTAAAAGTATAGTGATTATGTTAAATATTATTTATAATTGTAATCATAAAAACAATATAATATTTTTTATGATAAATGATAATAGAAAAATATTACCATTAAAGTTTTAAAATAAGTCATTGTGTTCAACTATATAAACGATATATCTTTTTTAAAAAAAAGGCTATGTGTTTTACACGGTAGTTTACATACTTTTTTTATATAAATTTTGATTAATTTTTTTTTTATTTTTATATTTTTTTTTTTATTTATTACTAATTATTTTGTACAAAATTTACTTGGAATTTTATTTTGTATTAATTTAAAATCTTAAAACATAAATTTAATTATATTTTAAGTTATAAATTTATTAATAAATTTATCCTTTCTTTATAAAAATAAATTAATGTTTGTTTAAAAGACGTTTCACCACTCGATCGGACATTTTTTTAAAATTTTGTACAACTCAAAATCCTAACCCCTTATTTTTGTTTATAAATATGTAGACCTATTAAAGTTATGTATACTGGCCAAATATTTCCGCTTGAGAGCTTCATAGAAAGCTACAACAGCAATTCAAAGTTTGAAAAATCGAATTTTTTAACTCTCTGGAAAATGAATATTTTTTAAAATAAATATTGTATCTAGGGGTATCCGGCCATGAAAAAACAAATAAGAATATTTAAAAGTTTGTAAAATTACGTCTTTATTGTTTTTTGACAATTTTTTTTCGTTTTTTGCCAATTTTAGGCCAAAAATCTAAAAAGCGCATGTTTCCACTAGATTCATTAGATTCCTCGTCTAATTTTACATCTATTTTTAATAAAATTAAAAATTTAAATTGGGAGGATAAATGAGTTTTCATGTAAAATATTAACTATGTTCCAATAAAAATGTCAATATACTTTATTTTTCAACATTAAATTATCTCAAAAGTATAAAATGCATTGATAAATGTAACGTAGAGTCTATTATACTATTTTTCTTACGATAATTTTATAAACTAAAATGATAATTATTTGTAGATTCTTAATTTTTCTATAATAAAAAAATTATATTTTTTGAAAAAAATTTTTTTAATTGAAAAATAAAGCGTAACAACATTTTTTATTGGAACATAGTTCATATTTTACATGAAAATTCATTTATCCTCCCAATCTAAATTTTTAATTTTACTCAAAAAAGATGTAAAATTAGATGAGGAATCTAATGAATCTAGTGGAAACATGCGCTTTTTAGATTTTTGGCCTAAAATTGGCAAAAAACGAAAAAAAATTGTCAAAAAACAATGAAGACGTAATTTTACAAACTTTTAAATATTCTTATTTGTTTTTTCATGGCCGGATACCCCTAGATACAATATTTATTTTAAAAAATATTCATTTTCCAGAGAGTTAAAAAATTCGATTTTTCAAACTTTGAATTGCTGTTGTAGCTTTCTATGAAGCTCTCAAGCGGAAATATTTGGCCAGTATACATAACTTTAATAGGTCTACATATTTCTAAACAAAAATAAGGGGTTAGGATTTTGAGTTGTACAAAATTTTAAAAAAATGCCCGATCGAGTGGTGAAACGTCTTTTAAAAAAAACGATTGGTTTTATACATAGGTGGAAAAATTTAATATAATGAGAATAATTATATTTATTTATAATACATTTTTAATAAAATATTTGTAGTAAAATAAAAATTTCATTAAAAATATAAAAAAAATAACATATTTATTTTTATTTAAAACGTATTTCGCAAGTCGATTGGACATTTGAGGTACAACTCAAAAACCTTACCCCTTATTTTTTGTTCATAAATATGTAGACCTATAAAAGTTGTGTATACTGGTAAAATATTTCCGCTTGAAAGTTTCATAGAAAGCTACAACAGCGATTCAAAGTTCAAAAAATTGAATTTTTTAACTTTTTGGAAAATGAATATTTTTAAAAATAAATGTTGTATCTAGGGATAGTCGGTCAAGAAAAAACAAATGAAAATATTTAAAAGTTTGTAAAATTACGTCTTTATTGTTTTTTGATAAAATTTTTTTGTTTTTTGCTAATTTGAAGCGAAAAATCAAAAAAGCGCATGTTCAAACCATATTTATTAGATTTCTCGTCCAATTTTTCATCTATTTTGGGTAAAATTAATAATTTAAATTGGGAGGATAAATGAATTTTTATGTAAAATATGTACCATATTCCAATAAAAATGTTGTTATACTTATTTTTCAACTTTAAATTATTTTAAAAGTATAAAAAACATTGGTAAAACTAACCTATAGTGTATTGTACTATTATTTTTACGATAATTTTTAAAGTTCAAAAAATTATTATTTAAAGAATCTTAAATTTTTTATAATAAAAATAATTATATTATATAAAAAAATTTTTTTAATTAAAAAAAAAGCAAAACGACATTTTTTATTGGAATATGATACATATTTTACATTAAAACTTTTTTATTCTTCTTGAAATACCAAAACAAGGGTATTGTAGTAGTTCTTTATTACACAAGAAGTATCATTAAAGCTATAGATATTATGATTAAGATAAAAAGACTTAAGTTAAACTTACCCTGTAACAAACAGGCCAAACGTAAAGGATATACACTTACTTTACTGTTTAAGTTACTAGGGCAATCTCATGTTATTTGGGTTAGGTAGATCACTTCTAATTAAAATTTTTAATTTTACTCAAAATAGATGTAAAATTAGATGAGAAATCTATTTAATCTAGTGAGAACATGCACTTTTTTGATTTTTGGCTTTAAATTGACAAAAAACAAAACAATTTTGTCAAAAAACTATAAAGACGTAGTTTTACAAACTTTTAAATATTCTCATTTGTTTTTTCATGGCCAATTACTCTTAGATACAACATTTATTTTAAAAAAATGTTCATTTTCCAGAAAGTTAAAAAAATCAATTTTTCAAACTTTGACTCGCTATTGTAGCTTTCTATGAAACTTTCAAGCGGAAATACTTTACCAGTATACACAACTTTTATAGGTCTATATATTTATGAACAAAAAATAAGGAGTTAGGTTTTTGAGTTTTGCCAAATTTTAAAAAAATGTCCAATCGAGTGGTGAAACGTCTTTTAAAAAATGATTAAAATTGTCAAATATATGCATCTTATAATAATAATTGTTTTTTTAGATTATAATAAAAAGTTTGTAGAAGAAAGAATAAAAGGAAATTTAAAAAATTTAAATAAAGAGATAGAATTGCCATGGAAATGGATGTTTATTGCGTTAGCTGCATGTGTGATTCTTTTTATGATATATAAATTAAAAAAATGTTTTTGTAATTGTAAATAAATTTAGTAAAAAAAATAATTATATTAAATATTTAAAATAATAAAATAAAATTATGTACCATATTTAAAAAAAAATGTCGTTATACTTTATTTTTCAACTTCTTAATTATTTTTGAAGTATAAAAAACATTAGTAAAACTAACCTATAATGTATGAAAATTATTATTTTTACAATAATTTTGAAAGCTAAAACAGTAGATGAAGTGGACCACTGTTACAAAATCCAGTTTTGCATCCGAAAACCATGTATTAGCCTTTAAACTAACTTTCTTGCGACAGGTTCTCAAGTTGCAATTCCATTAAGTTCTTTCTCCTACGTATAGCTTCATTTGATCACCTTCTTCATCAAATTTTTCTATTGGAAGTATACCATGATTCATTAAGAATTCAATGGCATCTTTTTCAGTTGCTGGAAGTGTTCAAATAATGAAAACCATATTAGAAATTTAACATAATTTTTTTAAATATTTTAATAAAATTTAATAAAAATTTTTGGTATAGTAATTTTAATTGGACTTTTTTTATCTTTTTTTTACTCTTTGTCAATTACCTTTAGACTTTTTTTTATCTCTTTACCTTCTTATCAATTACCTCATTATATTTAAGTTAAGTCATTTAAAAATTATTATTTTTTTTTCCGTAAAAACGATAAAAATCAAGTGGCCTTACCAAAATGGAAAAATACCGTTTTATATTGATATACAATTGTTATTGTACCTTCTGGCGATCCCAATACAAAATCCAACTTAATTTAATTTAAAAAAATTTTATTTATTTTTCAAACAATCTATAAATTTAAATACATAAACAATATTTTTTTTCAATTTACTTTCTTCTGAAGATTTTTACAATTTTCTAATATAATAAATATAATAATAATAAAAATATAAATATTATATAAGTTTGTATAGTTTTAGAAGTGAATGTCCAAATGAATGAATGTCCTTTTTTATTTCTGGTATTGCAGGCGTCAAATAGGAAAAATAGGAAATTATATATGTGTCATATTCTATATTAAGCATTCTTTAATAATATTTCATGTTATTTATAATTAACTATATGATTTTTTATTCTAACTTTCTTCGTAATATTTTTTTTTTATTCCATTTCAGTTGAAACATTTTTTTCTGCGTGATGGTCAAAAGAAAAACACGTAATTATACTTATTATCATAATGGAATATGGTTTAATAACATTATTATATAGCCAATGTAATTTTTTAAATATCCATGAAAATAAAGGCGTAATTTTTTTAAAAATATCTAATTTTATACAAATATATATTATTGGTGTTGATAACATTATACACAGGACTATTAAAGTCTAAATAATAATATCCTTAAATTTTAATAGACTAAAATTCCACCAACCTATTTTTATTCTTTTATCATACAAATGAAGTTTTTTCATAACCCAATTTACAAACATTTCATAGAACAATTTATCATCTTCATTATAATCAAAAATATTTCCTTTTAATACTTCATCGGTTATGATTCCAGAACAAATTTTTGACTCGGAATAATGATGTGCATAATTATTATCATCAACAAACATTATTTCACCATTTATCGTTTTTATTGGTAAATAATTATAACATACATTATCAATTTTATGATCACTAAATATAATCTCAGCTTTCATTTTTTTGCATATCTCCACTATATAATCCCCAAAATCATTTTTTCCTAAAGATGTAACATCTTTTCTTCTTAAATAAGTTCTAACTTTTTCTTCGGGGGTAAAACTATGAATTAAATTGTTTAAACGTTTGTTTTGTTCATTACATAAATATTTGAAAAAATCGTTTGCTAAATCATTAGTTAAATTTTGTAAAATTTCAAATCCCCATTGAAGATTAACTTCGTTGTTATTTAAAGGTAAAAGTGTTAAATCTTTAAAACTATCTGACATATTAATATATTTTATACTATTTAAACTATTATTAGATGATACAACATCTATTGTTTGAGGATACTCAAAAAGAAAACTTTGTATACCTTGAAGAAATGCATAATTAGATAAATTTCCTTTTTCAAACATATTGAAAATATGATGATCATATATTCTATCATTTAATTGATCATATGTCCAATAATTTTCTTTGTTGACATCTATATATGAATCGTTTTCAAGTTTTTAATATAATTTACTTTTTTTGTAAACAATCTGGATATTCAAAAAATTTCTTTTTACTTTTAGAATATGTTAATAATATTTGTTTAACATTTAAACTACTATCATCGAAAATAATAACATATTTCTTACTGGCAAATAATGTTTTAATAACTCGGGAACATTCATTTCTAGTTTTACTATGATAAAAAACAACTTTAACTTCATGATGCCAAGTTAATTTTTCATTACAATTTAAATTATCATGAATTGTTAATAAAAATTTCTCCATATTTTCATCATTACAGTTTAAAAAAGTAATATCATCTTTAGAATAAATTTTTTGAATTAATAAAAAAAATATTAATAATATTGTACTGATATAAGTAAAAACAAACATTTTTATAATTATTTCTCTTTAATTTTATTAATTATTTATTAATTTAAAAAAAAAATATTTTTTATAAATTGATTAATTAATTAAAAATATCATTATTATTATTAAATTTACAAAAACATATTTATGAAATAATATTTACAAAAATTTTTGAAAACTCTATTCTAAAACATAAGTAAATAAATTATAATAAAAATAATATGTAAACCTATTCACAGCTATGTCATTATTATTATTTTAATTAAAAATATTTTTTAACTTACATGTATAAGTATCATTTATTAAATTATTAAAATCATAATTATTTTGGTTTAAAAACTCTTCTAAAATTTGTTTGTTTTTATCTTAACTTGATTTCATATAATGAATAGTTTTTCTTAAATTTTTCAAAAATAATTAAAATTTCTTTTTCAAAATTTTTTAAAATATTATTTTGATTATTAATAATTATTTCTTTAAAATTATTTAAATATTGTAGTTTTTCTTCAATTTTTATAATTTTATTTATGATACTAATTGATTTATCATCAATTAAATTTAAGACATCTTTATTTGTTAGCTTACTTTTTTCATCACTAACATTTGAATCATCTGAATATTCTAAAAAAAATATTATATATTATATATATATAAATAAAAATAAACAAATAAACAAATTAATAACAAAACAAAACAAAACAAAAAAAAACATAGCAATTATCATTCGTTTTGGTGTACTTGGATTAGATAAAGAAGATGTATCACTATTAAAATCTGTTCTACTTCTCTTTTTACTAATTTTATTTATTTTTTTTGAACTTTTAAAAAAGTTTTGTACTTTATTTATTTTATTCCTAATATTAAAATCTAAAAAAAGTTATTTTATGATATAAAAAAAGTATGCATACCTATGTTTATTATTTTTATTATTCTTGAAATATCAGAATTTTTTTTATTTAAAAATTTCAATATTTGTTCATTATCTGTATTTAAGTAAAGAGATAAATCTTCTTCTTCTCTTATCCACTTTTTAAAAACATTTTCATTTTTTGAATTTAAGTCTTTCTTCATAGCTTTATATTTATTATAATTTGTTTTTTTTAAAGAATCATTTTTAATTAAAATCATTTTTTTTTACAGTATCATAAACAACATTTTTTATTCCTCTTTGTTGGCTTGAAATAATATTTCTGACTTTTTTATCATTAAAATCTTTATCAGTTAATTTTTCAATAAAATTGTTTTTTAATTCTAACTTATTTGAAAGAAAATTGATAACATAAATGATGTCATCTAATTTTTCAAATAGCACAATCAAATCAGAATTTCTTATTTTTGGAAAACTTTTTGATTTAGACACTTTTAATAGTTATTAATATATAAATATAATATAAGTTAAAAGTTGAAATAATAAAATAATAAATGTAATAAGTGATAAAGTTTTTTTTTAAAAATTTCATTATATACATATATTTTTATATTTTGATTTTTTTTTTATATTTTATATTATTTGACTTTTTAGTTTCTTATATATCTTAAATATATATCTTACAAAATTTACAAACATTAAAACTTTTTATAAACAAAAAAAAATTATACAAAATTTGCTAATTTTCAATATCTTCATATTTTCATTCATATTTTCATTTTTCAAATTTTTCTATTTTCCAGATGAGAATTTCTAGAAAAATGTTAAATCTTCTTAAAAAAAATATTAAACTTTTCACTTTATTTCTGTGAAAGCTATAAAATCATTTTATTACTGATTGTTGATAAAATATGTGATCAATAAGTGATCAAGAGTTAAAGAAACTTTTTGAAGTTGAAAACCTTAATTTATTATGTATGTTATTATTACTATATTAACTTTGTTTGATTTAAAAAATGAGTTCAAGTTTGATATATATCTTAAAATGTAGAACACATATATGCCCCCGGAGGTATTTTTTAAATTTAAAAAAAATTGATTTTTAAAAAAGTTGTGCTTCATTAAACTTTTTTTTTCAAAATGACATTTTCAAAATTGTTACCGTTTAATTGACCATATCTAAGTTAAAAATTAACTTTTTTTTTTAATTTTTTTACTAAAAGATAAAAAAGATATGTATTTTTATTTATTTATAAAAAAAACGTTTTAAATTTGTTTTATTACACACAAAAAAATGTTATCAAAGTATAATTACTGATAAAAAAAAAATTTTTTTTTTATTTTTAAACTTATCTTAAGAACGGAAAGAAGTTCAAGTTTAATTTATACCTTAAAATGTAGATCTCATAAATGCCCAGAGGCGTTTTTTTTTAGATTTTTAAAAAGTTGTTTTTTAAAAAAGTTATGCTTCATTAAACTTCATTTTTGAAAGTCAAAAACTTTGAAAGACCATATCTGGAGAAAAAAAAATTTTTTTTTTGGATTCTTTATTTAAAGTGTCAATTTATCTTTATGCTAAATTTTAGAAAAAAAAGTTTAATTTGCGGCAAGTTATTTAACTGGTTTATAAATCCCAGTTTGGAGCAGAATCTCAATGTTGCTAATTTTTTCGAAAAATGATTATTGTTTTTGTGGTCAGCGAAAAATTCTGGTCTAGAATACGTTTTTAAAATTTTAAAAATCGAAAAAAATTTACACTCTTATTTTTCTTGCTTAATATTTTTGATTGCTTAATAGTATTTTTGATAACTGATAGAGAATCATCTAAAGAGTTATATTAATATTATCGAAAAAATTTCTTTATGTATAAACAAGTAAAAAAAATGAAAAATTAAAAATGTTTTCAATTTTTTATTAAAACACATTTTACCATTCGATCGGACATTTGATGTGCAAGTGAAAATTCTAACCTAAAATTTTTATAAAGATGTAAACCTATTTAATTAATTATACTGGTCAAATATTTCTGCATGAAAATTTCATATAAAGCTACAACAGTAAGTCGAAGTGTGAAAAATCAAATTTTTTAACCTTTTGGAAAATAAATATTTTTTTAAATAAATATTGTATCTAGGGGTAATTGGACGTTAAAAATGAATGAAAATATTTAAAAAGTTGTAAAATTACGTTTTTATTGTTTTTTGACAAAATATTTTTGTTTTTTGTCAATTTGAGACCAAAAATCAAAAAAGTGTATGTTCTCATTATTTTCATTGGATTTCTCATTTAATTTTACATCTATTTTTAGTAAAATAAAAATTTACATCAGATGAATAATTGATTTTTTTTTTTGTAAAATATACGCCATGATCAAACAATATTTTTGACTTTAATATTTGTTGAAGATAAAGATCAAAAAAATTTATTCTAACAAAGTTTTAGATCATTTTGTTAAAAAATTATTTTTAGTAAATATTATAAACATTTGAACTGTAATAAATATAAAAAAAAATAAATGATTGTTGGGAAAAGTTTTAAAATTACAACGTGCCAAAAAAAACATACAGAAATGTATATAAAAAAATGATGAATTAAGTTGATATAATTTAAACGTTTTCATATTTTTATCACAACCAATTAATATAAGCAATATGCTTTGTTGTTTTTTGAAAAAGAATATTTGGTAGACGATGATGTATTGTAAAACATAAAATATATTCATGTGAAAAATTTTCAACTAACATTCAATCATTTAATGATGTTTTAATAAAAAACGTATCAGATAAATTTTATAGAACAAAAGATATGTATGTTTTTGTTTAATATAAATAAAAATAAATTTTTAGCGTTGATCATGTAATGTGTTGTGGTGCTGGTATATTGAATGTTTCTATAAAAACATAAGAAGAATTATAAAATAAAGGGATTTATTAAAAACACATTGATGAACTATAAAAATAAAACATTATCGACATATAGAAAGCAAATTAAATATGAAAAAATGTGTGACAAAAAAAGGAATTATTACACATGTTTGTCAGTTGAGTTCCAATGAAGAAAAATGTATGAATTATTCTTCGAATAAAAATTATTATCTAGTGATAAAAGAGCACGATAAATGTATAAAATTTTTTAAAGAAAAGTTTTTTTTTTTGTGATTACCGCTATGCAAATATCATTATGACTTATTTCTTAAAAGATATAATATTGCGCATACAAATACAAAATCACCAGAAAGAACTATCAATATAAGAAAAACACAAGAATTTACAAATAACAGTATGAATTAATGTAATAGAGAACTTAATAGTAATACTGAAACTTTAGATATAAAATGCTTGAGGCATGAATCTGATGTTGTAAATAATTTTAATAATGCTTCATTCCATACTGAAAATCAATTAGATATTTCAATTATAACTACTTCAGATAATATTTTTGCAACCTTACAATCTAATAATTTTTCTAGTGTGCAAATGTTATTAAGAAAATTATTTCAAAAATAGAATATTGATCTTCATTTTTTAATGAGAGAAAATGACAAACGTAGTGACCAGTATTTTTCTAGAAAAATTAATAATTTATGTACTTTTTTAATAAAATTAACTAAAGAATTATTTGTGAATCAAGAAAAAATTACTACTATTGTTTTTGCAAAATGATTTGAACAAATATTTCAATTTAATGAAGAAAAAAAATAAATATTTGGATGCTTTCAAACATCATTGTCTTGATGCTGAAAAAAATCCAATTTTAAGAAATTTTGTATTGTTTATATTCTCATCTACATTCAATTTTAAAAAATTAAAATCTTGAATTGATAATATTTTAAAATATCAATTTAATATTGGTAAAATAATTAATGCAGATTCTTAAATAAATGTTACAAAAAAAAAATAAATTATTCAGAGAGCACCAAATAACAAAATTGAGCATTTTGTTGATTTTTTGACAAGAATAACAATTAGTACTGTTTTTCCATATGGCAAAAGTTATATAAAATACAAAGATGAAAAAATTAAAGTTGGTGCTGTAATATTGAATTATTCAACAAAAGATTTAACTGATCTTTACAAAAAATATTGTAGTGATCAAAATATAGATATAAAATTAGGTAATACAACAATGTACAAAATTATAAATTGTAGTTATTTAAAATTTAAAACACTTAAAGTATGTGTTAACTATATCAAACAAGTCCTTGAAGATAGTTTTTTTAAAATCTTGGATAAAATAAAAGATATTTCAGATAAAATTATTTGTAAAAATGAAATAACAGTCATCAACAATTTTTTAAAGTTTGTTAAGTGAAACGTAATTAATAAATTTTTATACTCTAATACATCAAATAATGATTCTTTAATTTATAGTGTTGTTAATGTACTTAAAGAACACAATAAAAATGAAGATAAAATAAAGTCGGTTTTTGTTTGATCAAAAAAAATAATTTAATGATATGTGGTATACAATATTATACTAATGAATTTAAGAAAAAATTGCAAAATTTTGAAAAAGAATTTAAAAATTCAAAAGTAGTTGGAGATTCTCGTTATTTTATGCTTAATATCATTAAAAGTTTAGAAATGCTAGCACTGTACTTTAACGATTTAAATTTAAATAATTTTAATTACTAGGCACATTCTATAAGATATACTATAGTGTGCTTATAAAAAAAAAATATATTTGAATATGGAAAACAACTCTTGTATAATTATTGTTGATTAAGCACAAAAATATTTATAAAAAAAATGAGGTAGAAACGCAACCCAATTTTTTTGGCAAAAGAGGAATATTTTGAACTCCAAGCCACGCTATTGAAAGGATAAATTCAAAAAAAGTTTAACATTCTTTTATGCACATTATAAACAATAATACAAAACAAGATTCTTCTAGTATTTTGGCTATATTTTATAATCTATTTTCTGAGTTAAAATTATTTGTAATAAAAAAGATATACAAGGTGACACAAAAGTAAGGGCCTTTCTATTTTTATAAACTTTTATAATTTTTTTTTGTATTTTGTATTTTTAAGTGATTTCTTTTTATTTGATAGATATTTTTTTTTATAAAATGTAATGTTTTATTTTATAAATAAGATGAAAAAAAAGGAGTAAATATAAAAAAAAATATTCTTTTTATATAAAAATTAGGAAAAAAACTCATAACAATCAAGCAGTCACAATGATTGCTTAATTATTATATAACACTTCCCTTCTTCAGGTTGTGTATTACAATTATGAGGAATAAACATATAAATTTAAATAGTAATTAAGACAATATAAAAGTGTTATGCAAAAATTAAACACAATAAATAAAAATAAATTTTATTAAGATTATTCTTACAATATAAAAATCATTTTTATTATGATTATTTTAAAGTAAAAATATGTTTATTATAACATTCTTGCGGGGTCAATAAGAACCCTCTAGTATTTTCTGCATGAGCTAATTTTGGTCTACCACCCAAGTTATTCCATATTTCATCTAATCCTTTCAATATTGTTTCACCTTTTGCCAATAAATCAGCACAGTCATGGAATTTGTATGAATGTCCAAGGACATGTTTGGTGAATATCCCTTTTTCTAAATCCATTAGCAAAGATTGTATCTCTTTTTACTGATTAAGGTGAGCACAAGGCTGATTATTAGCATTTTTTCCACTTAAAATCTAGTAACTTATCCAATTTTTATTGATGGCATTAGTTACGTATGATTAGTCTGATATTATTAAGGTATTGGTATTTTCCTTGTCCTCTTTCGTCAAATTTGTTGATAAAATTTTTAATACCACCAGGTGAGCTTTTACTTCTGCTCGTGGTGCTGTCGTTACACCACGTAGAGAATTTCTTTTTTGTATAACCAATTCCATGAGAAGACTCATTGTGGGTGGCAAATACTTCATGTAAAGCTGACTTTACTCTTGATAGACAATGTCTTGAAGTATGACCATCCTCACCGCATGTATAACAAGTCATAATTTTTTTATTACTTGGATTTAGCAATTCATTTGAATCAGCTTGGTCAATCTTTCTTACAACTGGAAATGGTGTTGGATTCATTTCTTTATTTAACATTGAATTTATTTTTTTTTCTTTTATACTTTGCGTCCAAGCATGAATTAAACAAATTTCTGATAATTCTTTTCTTTGTAATAGGAATTTATGTGCAGATTTTGGCATCTTAGATGCAAATAACAGTAAAACATCTCTTGGATCCTTTCTTCCTATTAATACTGTGGCTCTATTTTGTAATCTTCTAAAAACTCCCTTGAAGTTTTACTCCATTGCTTCTTCATCTTTAGGATTTCCACCAACTTCATCTGCCACCTTTTGGCGTTGTTGATGCGATACTTCTCAACATAATTCTCAATCTCCTTCTAGGTAGGTTCTTCTGACATATATTCTAACATTTCACTTTGCCTTTCAGCACTCTGCTGCATTATTGTTTGAATAGGAAAATCTTCTTTTGGAACCTTTCTCATTGTGAAGACCTTCTAAAGGTAATTAATATATAAAGTACCTCTGTACTCCTCCAACTTCAAAACATTTTTCAACTCAGTCGTAACTGAATTAACAGTTTCATTAAAGAATCCATTTTCAAAACTTTCCATATCACCGGTTGAGCCCCCAAATTTGTTATGCAAAAATTAAACACAATAAATAAAAATAAATTTTATTAAGATTATTTTTACAATATAAAAATCATTTTATTTATGATTATTTTAAAAATAAAAAATATGTTTATTATAACAAAAAGTGACAAAAAAAAAATATATAGAAAAGTAAAAATAAAATAGACTTAATGACTTTTCTGCAAAATTTTTTTTTATAATTCAAAAGTATTGATTTCGCTGAAACAAGAGCATCTTTTGGGTTATTTTACCAATTTGAAAATAGATATCATTGAGAAACTTTTAACTTAACGCGCATGCCATAAAATTAGCTATCTGATTATTATATGTAGAAATACATTTATGTGATTCTACTAGTAAAATGTAGAAGTTAGTTTTCTATAAATGTAAAACTTATTCTCATTCTGATATGTGAGGCTAGTGATATTCAGTAGCTAGTCTATTACTCTAGCTATAAACAATGCATTTGTAAATATAAAAAGAATCTATACATATAAGAAGAAGAAATTCAACTTTTTTAAAAAGGTAAAATATGGATGAGAGTTTTTTATTTTACCATATCAGAAGAGCAAAGAGGATCAATTACAGCACTACCAAAAAATATTGGCTGATTAATAAACAGAAAATATTCTAAATCTGACGATGGAGAGTTTAAGTAAGGTTTTGTGGAACCATTAACAAAAGCATATGAAAATTTATATTTAAGGTTTTAGAGTAGATAATTGTTAAAGTCTTGTTCAGTTGATAAAAATGTCATTGCTTTATTGGAAGCTGGACTTGACGATTGAAATATTAATTTTGACGTTTCCAATAATAATTCGTGTAAGGCATCTAAAGAAACGGCTTTTTCTTCGACCGAAGGAGAGGGTGAAAATGATGTAGAATTATCAATTGGCAAAAATTCTTTAATATCTTTGGAGATATCACTTCCCTATTTCAAATTAAAATTTGTAGTTAATTTGGAAAGACGCGGAGATGAAGCAGTTATGATTTATTGTAACGAAGAAGAATTACGATTCAACTTAATATCCGAACCTATCGTTAGATTTACACAATTACTTGTAAAAAGACAAAAATGAGAATCATCATCGATAAGCAAATATGTGTCCGACCCTAAATTCTGCTCAACAAAACAAGGTTTCTCTATCTTATCTTCTAATTTAACTTTAAATAATTCACTTTGATTAACAATTTTAACATCTGGAGTATGACAAACAATAATTTCAGAAGCAATGTTAATATCATTGAAAAACAACTTTTTCAAAGTGGAATTTTTATATGATGAAGTATGATTCTTTAGCATAGTCAAATAAACTGCAGATTTAAAATTCTCTGTTGCCATAAATTTAATCAAAGATGTTTTTGTGAAACCAACCATATTTTCACCAGAACTATTAAATTTATTTTGATATTTAATATAAAAATGATAAAAAATATAGTGTGACAATAAAAATTTCTTAGTTTTCTTAGCAAAAAAAGAATATTGATTATCAAGAACCAATATGGTAGGTTTATAATATTGAGAAAAAGTACAATTAAAAACTTCTCTTAAAATTGGAGTAGACAAGAAAGATAAGTGTAAGAATATCAAAAAATTAGAATAAACGTTAGTAATGAATAATAAGTATTTGTTTTTATAACATAAAAAATCACAATGCGATCGTTGACGTGGTGTAGTGCAAGCGGACCAATGGAAAAATTTACAAAAACAAAGCGTTTATACATCATGCAAATAGAACAATTATGATAATAAGTATTAATTTTAGAAGAATAATTTTTAAGAAGAAATTGAGATTTATATAGAGACATCATAGTAAATGCACTTTTATAATATTTGTATAATAATTTCATTAAAGTGTCGGAATAGGTTGAAGTTATACAAATTTTGTTTTTAATTTTAATTAAACCATCATTATCAATCTTGATATGATCAGTATGAATATATCGATGTAATAAAGAAGATAGGTGTTTAAGATCAGATTTTTTTATATTTAAATCGTTAACTAACTTATGAATAATACGTGCATTAAAATCTGAGGAATAAACTTTGACAATGTCAGTGACTTCTAAGAATTTCAACGTAATATCAGCAAGTAATTCAGAAAGAAGGCAAATGGATGATTCATTAATTACGTGATTATCTAGTTTAAGTTTATTAAACACATCAATAGATTTAGTAAAAATGAATTAAATATTGTAACATTTTAAAATGAGACAAAATCTTTGAAAGGTAGTTTGAGCAGATGTAGATTCGTATGTTTTTGAAAGGACAGATTTTAAAGATACATCATTTATGAGAATTTTTTTAGAAATATCAAAAATAATCTTGTGATTATCATATATAATTTCTTTCGCAGCAAGTAATATTTTAGTCTGTGACAAGTATCTTGCTTTGGATGTTGATAAAGTACGACCAGCTAAGTCAAATAAGCCAAAATCAACTTCTTTGTGTTAATACATAAATGATAAAATAGCCCTGCCAGCAACAAGGGTTGTAACAGAAAAGTATTCAACATTAGACAGTAACAACTGTAAATAGGTATGCTGTGATAAATTTTTAATAATTTTTTAAAACGGAATTCTTCAAAATCAGATCATTTAAAAGGTTTTATTTAATATAAATGTTCAATAAAGATGCTCAACTCAGAAATAATTGATCGGTAATAATTTAAAAAGTTACAAAAGAATATTAACTGTTTCAAAATTTTTGGTCGAGATAACTTAAGAAATTTAGCTTTTTTAAAATCTAAGATACTTATACCTTTAGGTAAAATCTGAAAATCAATATATCCTAAACTATCAGTCATCCGGACGGATTTGCCATACAAAAATTTTCCAATCAACAGATAATAATCTTATTTATTTTTTAATTATCACCGATGCATGATACTTACGTTCTATAACAACTAAGCCATCATTACTATATAAAATGATATTATTTGTGTAAAAAACTAATTTCTCAAGCTCACAAATACATAAATGGCAACTAAACTTAAAACCAAAAATTAATGTTTGTGGTTCATAAATACCAAATTCTGTTTTAAATCTCATATATTTAGCTTGGTCAAGGTATAATCTACAGTTATAATAAGCTGATTTAATATCAAATGGAGAAAAACGATAATCTTTAGAAATATTCGACTTATAATATTTAGAAATAAGATTGAAAACATATCTAGCAGTAGGTAAACGTCTAACAATATTATTTAGTTAGGAAATCTGTGAATTTAAATGTTTGGGATTAATGACTAAGTAAGGGTTCTTACCAATTTATGGAGTAGTGAAAACATTACTAAGCCAAGGACTACACTTTTCATCGGGAATTTTTCTAAGTATACCTTTTTTTTACATCGTTGTCAAGGATATCTTTAAAAATATTTTTTAAGTTCTTAGCAAACTTAATCAAAGGTGCATTAAATGGTGTTCCCCTGGAAGGTAAAAGTAATTAGACAATGGTTTTGGATTCAACTACAATATCATTATAAAGAGTCGGGTCATTATTTAAAAATTCATGAATTTTAGAAATATCAGACTTATCATTAACAGATTCTAACGCTGAACAATTGGTCAATAAAAGAGATTCCATTTTAAATAGTAATTAAAATTCAAAACATCAATTTAAACCCATATAATTTCATTGGAAGTTAAATACAGCAAAACAAAATATAGCATTATGCATGTTAGCAAAGAAACAAGAAAAAAGTAAATTAATAATGCCCAGGTATGTAGCAATATTATTGTCTGGTAGTTTAACGGTGAAAGTATAATCAAAATTACACGTGGATTTTGTATGGTAACTCAATCTATCAAATGTTTGTTTTGAAAAAATATTTATTTTACAACCACAGTCAATCACGATGTAATCAGAGATATCACCAAGTAAAGCGACTTGTGAACTAGCGATTGAAAGGCCAATTGAAGCAACAGGTGGCTGGTCAACTTCTTTTTTTGGGATTTTTTTTTAAAAGAATTGAAATGATATGAATTTCTAACTGCTTTGAATAAATCTGAATTAACATTCTTATCCCATGTTAAAGCTGTTTGAACTCAACTGTCAATGACAAAATCAGTGAGTTGTGCATTTTTAAACTACAATTAGTCGCGAATTTTTTGTGAAACTAAATTAAGAAACTTATGAATAACAAGCTCATCAAAATTAGAGAATTTTAAAAAATTAATACGCAACTCAACATCTTTAAAAAAGGTGGATTAGGTATTGCGAAGTGAGAAGTCAATAGATAATTTGTCTAAAATAAGCAAAATTTTATCATAATGTTCAAACGCATCTACATAAGATTCATTATATTTAGCAACTTTAAAAAAACATTCACTAACAGATAGGTCTTTCATGTCTTCTAAGACAAATTTTTAAAAAAAGAGGGGTCAGGGAAATCAAATAAGGTGTATTTTTTTACATCTTCTGACTGAGCTTTAAATAAAGCCATGTGTAAAGCTTTTAAGCAAAGATATAGATTAAAAGAAATAAAAACCTTAGACGGGGGTGCCATGTTATAAAATTTAATATTTTACTCTATAAATAAGGATAAAAAAATGAGAAAATATATATAAAAAATATTCCTTTTATAAAAAAATTAGAAAAAAAACTTATAACAGATAAGAATATAAGAAAAAAAGAAATATTAGGTATAAAGTATTAAACATAATAATCCTATTCTAACTTTTGTGATATAATTTTAATTGTTATATATTTTTCAATACCTACGCTAAGGCGTGGAAACAGTTACTGTGTTTTTTTGTGTTGTTTCTACTTTAAAATGAGATTCTTTATTTAAAGGTAAATTAGTCTCTGAGACTTTACTTTTTATTTGAGCATTAGGATAATGATCACATTGAGTACATCGTTTCCAAAATTCTTCACGAATTTCTTTAGTTATTTGTGTATAATCAGCTATTTCATTATCATTTATTTCTTGCTGTATGCTAAATCGTGCATAATGATCCCCATTTTCTAGTTTTACTACTTCAGGTAATTCGCAATAATTCTGAAGTATATCTTTATAAAAGTATTCTGTAGGTGTTAGGGGTACTGTCATACTCCATGTTATAAATATATTATTATATTCAATACCTATCAATGTGATCATATCGGTTAACGGTGCGCAATCGTCTCCTATAAGTGTTAAAGAAACTGCTGTTCCCACAATTGTTTCTAAATGTTTACTTGGTAAACGATAAAAGTAAGGCAAACGTGGGTTATTGCAATCTTCCCAATTATATCCGGTTAATTGTCCATTTACTGATGGTACCATTAACATAATTATGGATAATATTATTAAAGCCGACATTTTTGCAGTCAAGAGCATATTTTGAACCTGTCTACATATAGAACGTGACAATTCTTCTATATCCACAGTATTAACAAGATTATTTTGATTTTTATTATTTTGTTTCCCATTATTTAAAATAAATCTTTTATTATTTCTATTCAATTTTGTAATGCGAGTATTATTACTATTATTATTGCCTTTTTTTTGTTTCCAAGAGGTATTCTGTAAAAACTTATCATTATATTTATCATTTGTTTTTTGGTTATAATAATTTTTATTACTTTGATATGGTGTGGTCTTTGAATAAAAATTATTTTTATGATAATAATTTTTATTACCGTGATTAGTACGGTTATGATTTTTCTTATTAGTAATATGATGTAGTCTATCCCATGTTTTCATGAAATCTTCTGCATCTATAAATAATTTAAGGAATGCATCCCAAGCTACATCTTTATAGATGTCAAATTTTACTTCTTTACATATACTACTAGGTATGCAAAATTGATAATTCATATAGTATTCGCGTCTTAATACCTGATTTCCATCCAGGAATGCGCTAACTACTTGTACTCCTAGTCTTTGACAAAGATATTTGTTGTACTTTTTATTAAAAGTTTTAAGAGTATCCTTGCCATGAAGCCATTTGGGCTGTTGGGCTAACATTTGTGAATTTCTATTAACATTAGATTTTCGCATGTCATGCCACATTTCATTGAATAGATTTGAGACCAGAAGTCCTTGTTTGAGTCTTCCTTCTTCATTCATTCTTCGTTTCATCGCTATATCAAAATAGGATTTCACTTCGCTACTTTGTAGTATAAGTTTACTTGCCAATGACATACATAACTGGTTATCAATTTGGTAATCTTCTTCATCAACAGTCAGCTTTTTAATGAATTTCATAATATCGTCTTTCCATAGACCAAATTCAATATTGCTACCTTTCATAAAAGGACGGATGTTACCATTTTTTGAGATTTGGTTAACTATGATGTTAGTTAATTTCTCTAATCTTGGATGAGTTTCAGCATTATCCCATTCATATGGAATAAGGTATGATGTCTCATCTTTTATATTGAAATAATTGAGCATACTTTCCAACTCTTTAGCTTGGTGTTCAAGAAGAACTTTTTTGTCAGTTGATGTCGAATGAGGGTTCTTCATCAACTGCTTTTGTTTACGTGACCATACTTTCTTAGCTACTTTATAAGAAGCTAAGAAGACTTCAAGTCTGAAATTCTCATCATTCATAATGATGTAATAAGTTTTATCAATACCAGTTAAAGATGTTTAAGATTGGTTTGTGGAGATGTTATTAATATTCAAATTAATAATGTCTTTGTATATAACTGATTTTAGTTATCAGGCTTATGTCTGTTAAGGTAATAAAAAAATAAAAGAATAAGCAGAAATTTTCATTTTTCGTATTTATATAATCCGTTTATTACAACAATTTTTTAATGTAGGAGGGAATTATTTAAATTGTTATCAGTAATGTGTGGGATGAAAGGTTTTACTATTTTGCGTTCCGCAATTTTTATAAAAGTGCCTATGCAACTCTGATTAGTACTTCTTTGTACTATGTGGGCGATAATTGTAAAAAATTAATTTTATTTATTATTATTGTTAATTTAATGAACAGATAAAAAAGTAGAACATATTCTTTTATATAAGTTAAATTACTATAGTAATTTTTATTGGATTATTGATATCATATTTTCTCATTAATTTATTACATCAAAGTTTTTTTTATTAAAATCGTTTATTATAATAATGATATTAAAGTATATCATTGCATTTGATACGTACATATATTATCACTTTAATATACATATAATTTATTTAAAAGGTCAGTCAAAAGTCATGCCTATTTTTTAAAAATTTAGTAACTTTTTTTTTACTTTGAATTTTTTTATAATTTTTTTATATGATAGAGAATAGTTAGAGGTATAATATATTACAAGATCATGCTTTAAAAACAACTTTAAATTAAATTAAAAATTTAGCTATATAGTAAATTTATTTATTGAATAAGGCTCTATAACAAAAATATTAATAATAATAATAAAATAATATATTAAATTAAGTTTAAGCCCAACGCAATAATGAGAATAATGAAAAATAATGACATTATTCTAGCTTATATATTGCTAGATTCTTTCCTCTTGAAACGATTGTTTTACTCTTCCTCCCTCAAATTCTGGGGTTCACAGAATTTCAGCTGGGATACATGAACTTTGAACGGCATCATTAACTTATCGACCAAAGACTTGACGATAACAACGTTTCCTTCCTTAATATCAACTATTTCGAATGGTCCCATATATGCTTTCTTATATTTATCATAATAAGTCTTCATCATGACCTTATCACCAATATTTACTTGTTTGTTGTTCGGAACTCCTCTTCTTTCGAATGCTCTTTCATTATAGATATTTCTTCTTCCGATATTTCTAGCACTTTCCATCATATCTAGTTGATTGATGTTCAACAACAGTCTCAGTATATCATCCTTACATAACTTCGAATTCATTAAAACTGATAGGTCTCCTACCTTATCATCAGACCTTCCAAACATCAGAAAAAATGGTGAGAATCCGGTAACTCCATGGATGTTCAGATTCAAAATTCTTTGAAGTTCAGGTAAGTATAAATCCCACTCACTAACTTTATTATTTAGAACTAGCTTCTCATTAATTATTCTATGTATTCTTTCTACTTGGCCATTACTATTATGTGTATTCGCACTTGTGAAGTGCATCTGGAACCCATATTTGGCTGACAATTTTTCCATCAGTTCATTTTTAAACGGTAATCCACAATCAGTTACAAGCAACTCAAAAACACCAAAACTAGGAAAAACTTTTTCTACTAACAAATTTCCAATATCCTCTGCGGTTATATGTTGAAGTGCACTAAGAATAACAAATTTACTTAAGCCGCAAACCATGGTAACTATATATTTATTGCCAGACGAAGTAAGCTCCAACGGTCCTAGAATATCACAGTGAACTCTTTTCCAAACTCCTTCAGGAACCTTCCATGAATGTAACTTGGGTTTAATGGCTAAATGTGCTGGATGCTTTCTCAAAATACATATTTCACAGTTCTTTACAATATGTTCCACTTTTTCTTTCATTTCCTTAAAAATACAAACTTTCTTTAATCTCATCAGTGTCTGTTCTATTCCTCCATGTGCAGTAATAGCGGGATGTTCGTGAACATACTTTATAACTTCATCTTGTTTATTCATAGGTATATATAGTAACTTCCAATCTTTAACATCTTTACTATCTTTGTAATAAAAATCATTTATTAACTTTAACTTATTTACTTTTACAAATTCATAATCACTTTCATTTAACTCTTTAAAGTCATTTAAACTAAACATTCCATAATCTTTCCAATGTGTTTCATCAACATCATCATTGGATGATGTAAACTTTTCAACTTTTCTTTTTCGACCTCTTTTCTTTCCCACTTTCTTACTTTCCTTCCCCTCTTCTGAAGAAAATTTCAAATTTTCTTCAACAACAGTGACTTTCTTGCGAGGTCTACCTCTACCCCTTTTAACTGGTATTTCTTCATCAACCAAACAAACACCAATAACATCAGTATCCTCCAACTTAACAACATCTATTTCACGGGATAAGTAATCAGCTACTACATTACGGCTTCCTTCTATGTGGTGAAACTGGATTTGAATTGGCAGCTCCATTATCCATGCCAGAAATTGCTCATTGTCCGTGTATCCTTTACGAAGAATTGCTACAGCAGGTGAGTTGTCAACGTACCATACTATTTCATTTTTCCCCAATAGACGATGTTTGTTGCTTCTATAAAACATTATCACGCTCTGCATTTCCAAGAAGCATGCTGAGCGAACTCTCTTGTAATACTTTCTACCACTGGACCAGTACAATAGTGGAACTTTCCTTCCATCTTGTTTCTGCATCAAGACCCCTCCGAAAGCATAGGTGGATGCATCTGTGTATACTAACAGTGGCAGGTCACTTCTCTCAATACCTAACAATGGTTTCTCAATTAATATTTGACGGATTCTTTCAAAATTAACATTTGCTTCATCACTCCATTCAAACTTTACGTCTTTCTTTAGAAGATACAAGATTGGCTTAAGTAAGGAACTCAATCCAGGAATGTACTTTCTATAGTACGAGATGAAACCAAGAAACTTTCTAATACTTTCAACACTAACTGGCTTCTTATAACTCTTCATAATCTTAACTGCTCTTTCGGATGGTGATGTGCCCATCCTACTAATACTATGCCCTAATACTTCAAGTGATTCAGCACACAGGATTGACTTATCCAAATTGATCTTCAAATTTGCCTTGTGGAGATGTCTAAGGATTAACTCAACTGACTTCACATGGTCTTCCAATGACCCTGAAGTTCCCTTGAAACCATCATCATAATAGAACTTAACAATATTTGGTGGAACTCTTTTTTCTAACAATTGTCTGAGGATGCTTGGTGAGTTTGCAAACCCCATTGGAAGGCGTTTGTACCTCATCGTTGGCATATTCGGAAAACTCACACCAAAGTATTCTCTATCACCTTCTGATAATTCAAACTGGTGAAAGCACTGAGTTAAGTCTATTGAACAAAAGTAATTGTAATTTTCCTTAAGTAAAATAAAGTCCTCTATTTGTATAGATCCAAAATCAACACGCTCTACCATAACATTGGTTGGCCTTAGGTCCACCACCGCTCTATACAACTTATTCATATCTACACCACTATCATGATCCCCATGCTTGCGCACTATGATTACATTGTGAATGTACCTAGCGCTTCCTACTTCCAGTATATCACTTCTTAGCATATCTTCTAACAGGTTCTTACCAATATTCCATAAGTGATTTGGATATCGGTATGGATAAAACTTTCTAACCACATCTTTCTTCCATACTATTCTTGGCACGGTATCTACAAACCGTCCTATATCTGTTGGTCCTTGACTGATAACTTCATCCACTTTATCAAAACTAACTTTAATTCTCTTTATCATTTCTATATTACTAACACAAGTAGTACCAACATTACCTACTACTATCTCTTCTGGTACTTTCTTCTTCAAACTATCGAGACAGGAAATATTCATCAGATTTAACTTCTTAATTAACCCAATACCCATTAGCATGTCATAGTTCTTCAAACTTCGTACTACTACTATTGTACTTGTTACCTTCTCATCATTGTAACCTATCTGTACTTCACACCATCCTTCAGCTTTAACATTCTGACCAAAGGCTCCGACGAGTGTCTTATCATACGGATGTAATCTAATTTCTTTATCATTGGCTAAACATATTTCGGCAAACTTATTTGATGAGATGAGATTGGTTACACAACCACTGTCTAATAAAGCTAACACTTCTTTATTCTCAATAGATAATGGTACAACAATTAATTCATCATTCGTATTATTATTACATGTACTTGGCTCCTTATCAGGAAGATGCATGCCAACATTTACCCCATCTTTATCTCTATCTTTTTCGATACTCAATTGATTCCCAGCCCTGTTCTTACACTCTGATGCATAGTGTCCCATATTCTTACACAAGTAACATCTAACTTTAGCTTTGTGATTAGGTTCTTTGGGCGAGAATGATCTATTCGAGGATCTTCTATGATCCTGTCTTCTATTACTCTTCTGGAAACCCTTCCAGTACGTATCAATATCCAAGGCGAGCTCTTCATATCCATCATAATAGTCAAACCTATCGTTAACTCGTTGACTTAACATCGGCTTAAAAATTAATTTTTCAATTAATTTTTCTTTAACGGTACACCTTACCTCCTCTGGATCTTTAACAACAGACCCTTTTTTAACATAATCTACATATGCCAAGATTGAACTATATAGATCCTCCAATACTATTCTATGGTCCCTAGCCTTCAAACGATACTCGTTTCTAACCCGACTACCATCATACTTCTCCATCAAGACTTTCTTTATAGATGCATAAGTAGTTCTTGAATTATCCTTAAAGTAAAGGTTCACATACTCCCTTACACTTCCATCTAGCTTCAACATCAGTATCGGCTTCTTCTTAACCTCTTCTACCTCATCGATCAGAAACAACTGTTCCAACTCCTCCACATATTCACTAAAGGCTTGAATAGCAGGATCAAACTTCTTCCATTGGTTCCAAGAAGACATGGCTAACGGTCTTCTCTTTTCTTCAACAACAATATTTTCTATTGCACTAACGTCTCCTCTATCAGACGTAATACTTGAATCGTTATCCGATACCTCTTCCAACGATCTTTCCATCAACTTCTTACTCACTTATACTAAACCTTCCAGTAAAAATAGGTTTACCGTATTTCTTGAGATTTACTTGAAGTTGATACAGCTATAGCTTCAACACCCAGTCTACTACTCCGCTATATTCACTCAAAATCTATGAGTCGATTACCCTACTGTAATCCCAAAAATTTAAAATTTTATCCTAACACGATAAAATCTTACCCCAAACCCAAAAAAATCCTTTTCCTTTCACAAGAAATTGAAAAGTCCACAAATCCACAAAACTTTAGGCTATCCTAACAATACCAAACTGTCCAAAGAATTCTCCTTAACTTAAGCAACACAAAGTGCTTTCCAAATTCTTGACTATCTAACAATAAAACACGATCCCAAAAAACCGACTCTTCCCTGAACGGCAGGCGATCCCAATCAGTTATCCTCAGCTGGAGTAGACTATCCTTTTACTCTATATAGAGTAAATTTATTTATTGAATAAGGCTCTATAACAAAAATATTAATAATAATAATAAAATAATATATTAAATTAAGTTTAAGCCCAACGCAATAATGAGAATAATGAAAAATAATGACATTATTCTAGCTTATATATTGCTAGATTCTTTCCTCTTGAAACGATTGTTTTACTATATTATGATATTTATATAAATTTTAATAATATAAAAACCTTTTTTTTAAAATAATATTATATTAGGTGTGAATCACAACATCATTCAGGTGTTTCTCACGTATTTAAAAAAATTTTTTTAATTTGCTACAACTATTCTTGATAAAAAAAACAGTCATTAAATATTTTTAAAACTATAATATATTACTTTTATATAAAATCTATTTAAATGATCATGAAATGAGATTACAAGCAGAAAAGCAAAGAAAAAATTTTTTTGTAAAAAAGTGTAAAGAAAAAAAAGATTCAGAATAAAAACACGGTTTGAAGATGCTAAAATATCTTTCAAAACAACAATTTTCTGTATTGCTGGTTTTTTAAAATGCCTTAAATAAAGTTTTGTAAGAGAATGTTGGAGATAAATCAGAATTTAGTTGTGTATTCAAGTAGCACTCTTAGAGAAGTGTAAGAATTCAGCCCAATATTCAGTAATAATTTTTTTACCACTTTATATTAAAAAAAACACACACAACAAAAAAGGATAAAATACAATATTAAAACATAAAAATATATTTAAAAATTTTGAATATTTATAAAAAGTATGTCTGTTTACCAATAAAAGTGGCGGAGTATGATTGGAGGAAAAAGATTTACGATGGAGATTAAACAACTTTTTTTATACGGAGAAAATATCATTGTAAAAGAATATTGTCACAATAGTAATATTTTGGAGGCATCTGTTGTAAAACTAAACAGTGTTTTATAAAGCAGTTTCCAAATGGGAGTTTGGTTGCTTTCATTAAAATGTTGAAGAAGAGAGTGAAACACAAGACATTGATTATTTCTAATATGTAAAAGATATATTACCAAATAGCTGAACTTAACTATAAACATTTAAAAGTAAATTAATAATAGAATTTCATGGATACACTAACAAAATGTTTGTACTTAGAATATTAAAGAACTTTAAAACTAGTGAAGATAAAAACCAAAGAGCAAAATAAAATTTTCAAATCAATGCTTGAAAGCTACATGTAAGAGTTTACATAACGAAAAAAGAACAAAAAAAAAGAGCCTTTGTATGTCATTTTAAAAGACGTTAAGAAGTTTTATTGTTTTTTAATTAAAAAATAACATTGTCATTTTATACTGCTTCAATTAATTTAGAAAAGAAAAAAAAAAGTAAAATTACCAAAATAAGTTTACTTAAAATTGGAGAAATTATAAACATTTTGTTCAAATGAATGTAATAACTTAAACTATTTTATTTTTTTTACATCAAAACTTTAATTTTTAAAAATAAAATTAAAAAATAATATTAATATGTTTTTTCTTTTTGACAAAAATAAATTTATTTTAAGATATAAAAAAGTTGTTTAAAAAATAGAGTTAGGTTTAAGTTAAACATAAATTTTATAAATGAAAAATATGATATATTAAATAAAGTAAAAAACATTAATTAATTAATTAAAGTGAAAATGTTTTAATTAATATAAGCACACTGTAGTAGAGTTAAATTAATTTAATAATAAACATTTTAAAAGTGTTTAAATAGAAAATACTAATAATTTTTTTAAAAAAGTTTTTTTATTGTTTATAATTTATTTAATGAATAAATTTTTTTAATAATCTTCTAAATGAAATAAATTTATTTAGAATAAATATTCTTAAATTTTTTAAAAATATTTTTATTATTACATGATTTTTTTTCTTTTTTATTATATTTTTTCATTTGTTTTGCATAATTATACACAGTTAACAAGGGAATATCATAAATTTCGTCATTTTTTAAAAAATTATTTTCTATATTATTCTTGTCATCTTCAATACTATGAAGAATTTTTTTGTAATAGCAATATCTGCAATCATCACAACAATTTAATATTTTTTGTTCTATGTTATTCTTATTATTGTATAACTCTAAGTATTTATCTTTGTTTAACTACAAAATAAAAAATATACATAAAATATAATGTAAAAAAGCATTTTTTAAACTTACTTTCAAATCATTATACATATTTTCCAACTCAACACAATTTCCTTCCATAAAATTGATTGTATTTTTTTCAATCTCAAATGCTTTCAAAGCATGCATAAGATGAAGAATAGCTACTTCATATAAATTATGATCCCAATAATTTGAAAATCGTTCCATAGCATAGTAATATTTGAATCTTAAGAAAAGTCTTAGATGAAAAAATTCATCATTTAAAGATGGTTTATTACATTTCATATTACTTTAAAAAATCCTTGTTAATAAATAATAATTACTAAAATATTTTTATACTTTCATTTAAAATGATAATAAAGGTAAAAAGCTTTACAGTCATATTCTGAGAAATTATATTTCTTATCTTTATTGTCTATTTTTATTAGATTTTTTATGTTGCACTTAGTGTTTTTTTATCAATTATTATTATTGATGGAAACTTAAATATTATTTTTTCTGATAAAAAGTAAATGATCATTTAAAATAAGATCCAAATAAATAAATTTAGATAACAGTTATATTATATTAAAAATGAAAATAAAAAAAAAGAATTTTATCATTTTTTAATATCTCACATGAATAGCACAATATGAATTGTTATTTTATAATGATTTTTACTAGCTAAATTTATAAATGTTTTATTTTTATACAATATAATAATATTTACCTACTAAAAATATATATTTTTTTAAAGTTAATATTAAACTGTTAAAAGATTTAAAAAGAAATAAAAAAATTATTTTAATTGGACTTTATCATATAATTAATACAATAAGATTAAAATTTGTTTTATAATAATATATATTTAAATTTATTTATTTTTTTCTTTTTTATTCTCTTTTTTTTAAATATCTCTTTTTATATCTGGAAATTGACACTAGTTTTTTGTCTTCCTTTTCTTCAGGATTTGTTTTAATATTTGTAATATTTAATATGTTTCCTTTAACCCTTTTTTTACTGACGGTACTTTTAAGTACCACTTTAATTAATTAGTTCTAACAAATTAAATTTTGCACCGGGGAGATTTTTTTTCTTGTATATTCTTTAATTATCAATATGGCAGCTAAAAAAAATATATTTATGAAAAAATTTTCAGTAGTTCATAATGCAGTAGATAAAAGGTTAATTGTAGCAAGTGCATTTACAGATTTATTGTTTTCAATTTTTCTATAAATAATTTTTTTTTCAAATGCTTCATGAATTTCTTCATTTAACTGGACTTGTAATTTTATATTAAAATTATTTTCCAAAGCTTAACCTTCTTTTTTGTTGTAGTTGTAATTAAATTAAATGGCTTTATCCCACTTATTGAGTGTTTTGTGATATAACAAGCTTCCTTAAGCTTGTTTTTGAATCCTGTTTTATCTTTATGACTCATGTTTGTTTCCAACTTTTTCAACAACGCTATCAGAGTACGTATGACTCTCTTCACCTTAGAATTTGCATAATGCTCGTAAGATACTGCAAAATTCATCTTAACGTTTTTATTCTTAAAAAAATTTGTTACTTTTTTAGATTTAAATACTAAAGCTTTATCAACTCTTATTTCTTTTATATTTATTTGACATTAGTCCGTGATTTTTTAAACATTCAATAATAATATTTTTATCAGATTTGTCCCTTTATACTGCCCAAAGTTAACGTGAATATCCATTTTCAGCTACTAATTTAATGTACTTGTCAATATATGCAAAGTCCAAATATATTATTTCTAAAACATTCTTTGGACTAGCACAATCTATTGTTTTCTAAATAAAGTGTTGTTTAACTTACAACTCTTGCAATTTTTAATTAAATTAATAATTTTTAACCTAAAACATTCTTTTATAATTTCATCTTTTATTTTTGCAATTGCTACGTGTCCTTTTTTTAATGTAAATTTTTGAACAATCTTTTTGCTATTTTTGACAAATTTTATTTAATATGAAAATTTTTATAATTTTCATCTACTTCCTTATTTTGAGAAATTTTGTTAATTCTACTAAAAAAATCAGCACAAGTATTTGTCTTTCCTTGAATATATTTTATTTTATACTCAATTTCTTGTAACGGCAAAATAAATTCTAGAAAGTTTGTGTCCTTAGTTTTCCTTAATCCACATAACGGTTTATAATTAGTCAAAATTACCAAACGATAAAAAATTAAAATTTGTTTATATTTTCTTACACCTAAACTTATAATATACAATTCAAGATAAGTTATACATTTATTTTTATAACAATTTTTTAATTTCTTATGTAAACATTATTACCTCGTTAACATGTTTATCGGATGTTCTATAAAGTACTTCTCCAGATGCCTCTTTGACTACAATCAGATTCAATATAAATAATATCATTAGGTTGAGCTTTTACTTAATTTTGTGGATATAACATAGCATTTTCAACTAATGCAATAGCATTTAAATATTCACTAGTTTTATCAATTTTTGATAACTTAAATTTTAATAAATTTACAACTTTTTTTAACGAGTAACCAATAAATTTAATTTTAGTTCCTCCAATATTTGTTTTGTCATAATTTGCACGCATATCAAATTGTTTTAATTTTTCCAATAAATTTTTAACTTTTTTACATGATCCTCCAATGTATAATTTGAACATATTGCAAAATCATTAATGTAAACATATTACTCTTCTCCTAAATCACTTATTATATTATTTGCTAAACATTTAAATTAAATTGGTGAAATTTTTCCACCTTGTGCCATACGTTTGAAACAATGAACTTTAACAAAAACTTTTACCCCCATCAGTGTATTGGACTTTTTTTAATATTGCACTTAAAAATATGCATTTTTAAAATCTATTTTACTGTACTATCTGTATCCACATAAACTATAAACATATTCATAAGGTTTACTTTCTGGTAGAAACATTGACTTGGTATAAAAATTTACATAACGAAAATGCCTACAAAATTGTAATTCTTCATTTTTTTTGGTATTGCAACTAATGGATGAATAAATTTAGCTTTAGGTTCATCAACAATTTTATTTTTCTCCACTTTCTTTTAAATTTTTGTAAATTCTTTCTTGATATGCATGTGGAATTCCATAGGTAGGTGGTTTAAATTCTATTTTTTATCAATGAGTTTAATATTACTACATTGTAATATTCCTTTCCTAACATCATATTTTGACTTTAGTATTAAACAATTATAATTAATAAATATTTCTTTCTTTAATTGATCATTGTCATGTGGTACTTCAACTTTTTTGTATTTTTATTTTATTTTTTTTTTTGCCACGAAAGATATACATTTTCTATCACGAATGTTAAAAACTTTTCTTTTTTTATAAAGTATTTAAAATGTCACACTTTTAAATTACATCTTCACCAATTAATAAATATTCTTGATTTAATATAACATTATTAACTAAAAAATCTTTTTTTTTAGTTTCAAAATTACTTAAAAAGTTTATAATCACATTTACCATTTTATTAAACATCATCGTAATATTATTAACCATTTTTGCAATTAATGGTTTAACAGTATCTACAAGATGTTCAAAAAGTCACCCAGTGGTTTTTTAAACTGTAATAACTTTTTTCTACTTTTTTCTACTTTATTTTTTTTATGATTTTTTTATATGGCATATAATTGTTTACAATATAATATATTACAAGAACGTTCTCAAGAAACAACTTAAAACCAAACTAATTGTTAGAGGAAAAAGAAATAGATTCCCAAATGATGACAGTTTTTTATATAAAATCATCTAATTTTTATACACAGGGTGTTCAAAAAGTAACCCGTCAATTTTTTAAACTTTTTTCTACTGGATATTTTTTTATAATTTTTTTTGTATCTTGTGTAAAATTGTATAAAGTATAATATATTAAAAGAACGTTGTTAAGAAACAACTTTAAACTGAAGTAAAATTACAGCTATATTATGATATTTTTACTAATTTTTATAATATAAACATATTTATTTTTAAATTTTATTATATTAGGTATGAACAATAACGTCATCTTTATGTTTTCCAGGTAATTGGAAACATTTTTGTTCCTTTTAAGAAGCACTTTTTACACTTTTTTTTGGAGTACCTTATTTTATGTATGCAATTTTTACATAAAAAAATGTTTTTAAACTATTAAAAGATAAGAATTAGAAACATTTCAATAGTTTAAAAAATGTATTTTTAAAAATACTTTAAAAAAAAATTGAAAAAATTTTAAATGTTTCATTTTTCATCGATTGTTTATGTTAAAAAAAATCTTAAAAATTGTTTATATAATTCTATAGATAATTCTCTATAAGATAAAAAAAAAATCATCTAAAAATATTAAGTAGAAAAAAAGTTATTAAAGTTTAAAAAATTGACGGGTTACTTTTTGAACACTCTGTATAATATATTGTCTCTCTATTAATTTGCTTTTTCTTTGTCATCTCTTGATTTTATAAATTCTTTCTATTAATATTAATTGTTTCTTTATTTATTACTACTAATACTATTAAGTTCTTTTATTGACCATGCCAAAAAGGAGAAAGAGTGAGGAACATCAATTAGAGAGTCATGAATCGATTCTGCTGAAGACATTTAACACTAATTATACAATTATATTATGATATTTATATTAATTTTTAGAATATAAACGACTCTATTTTTAAATTTTATTATATTAAATATGAATAATAACGTCATCTTAATGTTTTATATGTAATTGAAAACATTTTTTTGCTTTTTAAAAAACACTTTTTACAATTTTTTTTAGAGTATATTGTTTTATAAGTGCAATTTTTTTTCTAATATTATTTTTAATATTATCTTAAATTTTTGACTAATTTCTTAAAAATCAAAATCAGATATTTGGCAATCACAATGGTCGGTTAATATCTCTTTTTTTAGATATTAGTTTGTTATCAAAAATAATATTTTATAAATTATTTTTTTAGCTATTTTCTTAACAGTTTACTGTAACTGTTTTACCATCTCAATCTTAAAAAATATTGACTAACAATTCGTTTTGATGTAATACCACGTCATACAGTTACTTACATAACTTATAGTTATTAAAATTAAGAGATAGGAGAAACAATGCAAAAAAATATAATTTTAAAAATAAGTAACTTTAACCATTTTTATGTTAAAATATTCTCTTTAAAATTTTTTTAAATACAGTCGTTTTTTATAGTTAAAATTTTAAAATAAAATTTTGGTTGGTGAAAGGAATAGTAAAAAAGACAATAAGAAAAAATAGATTTTATTTAAGTAATCAATTTGGGTTTTATAAATCTTTTTATATAAAAAATTTTTTTGATGAAAATTAAAATATCATCATAATTTTTACTACCGTCACCTCAAAACATTTTCATTATAGATTTTTTAATTTTTTCTTTCTTTATATAATTTTGCTTGAGTTTTATGTACTTGTATAGAACCAGCTTCTCTTCTTCTTTTTTCTGTCTTTTCTATTATTGAGGTAGGAAGTACTTCAGTTACTATATATGGACTTTGAAATTATAGTTCAAATTCATTTCCAAAGTTATTGTCAAATCTTTTTATAAGAATTAAATCTCCAACATTAAATTTATAGTCATTTTTAAATTAATTTCTTATTACATGATATCAACATCATTTCTTTGAGCTTTTGATATATAATCTTGAATACAATCATACATTAATTTTTTTTCAAATACTATTGAAATTCTTGTTAAATCTGAATCAACCATATATTGAAAGGATTCATTTAGGAATCTATCTGTTATTGTTCTAGGTTCTTTTCCATACATTACTTAATAAGGAGATATATTTTCACCTAAAGTATCATGATATGAAGTATTATAAAAAAATTCTGCTGCACAAATGACTTCTCCCCAATTCATAATTTCTTTTCATCATTAATCATGGTCATAATTTTAGCGATAATTCCTTGAATACTTTTAAATACTCTTTCAATAAGTGCATTTGAATTGTAGTATAGGGGACATTTAGTTATAGCTTTTGAATTAATTAAATCAAGCATCTTTATCCATTTCTTACTTGTAAAATTTGAAGCATGATTAGTTTATATTAATTTTGGAACTCTTAATCTGTATAATACATGTTAGAAAAAATTTGGCATTACAGTTTCATATTTGAGATTTTCAACACTAAAAAAATAAGATATCTTGAAAAATAGTCCATGCATCCAATTATGTATTTCATCTTTCCACTTCCATGCTTTTATGGGCCTATTGCATCCAAACATAAACATTCTAGTGGTGCATCATAAAGTATTGGCTTAAATTGCATTGGTTTAGGATAAATCATTTGCCTCTTTTGACAAATTTCACATGATTCAATATAATTATTAATTTGTTTTCTTATTATTTTAAAATATGATTTTTGAATTAGATTTTAAAATACCTTTTTTTTTTACATGACCTTATAAATCGTGTGTTAAATGTAGTAATTCCTTAACCTTATAAGATGGTACTACAAAAATATATACTTTACAAAAAAAAATGCTTTTAAACTATTAAAAGATTAAAATTGGAAATATTTTAATAGTTTAAAAAATGTATTTTTAAAAGTATTTTTAAAAACAAATTGAAAAAATTTTAAATGTTTCATTTTTCATCAATTGTTTATATTAAAAAAATTTTTTAACATTGCTTATATAGTTTTATAGATGATTCTCTATAAGATAAAAAAAAATCATTAGAAAATATTAACTAAAAAAAAGTTATTAAAGTTTAAAAATTTGCAGGTTTATTTTAATACACCCTGTACTAATATAATCATATTTATCATCGTTATGTTTATTATAAAAAGAATTCAACACTTCCGGTACTAGAAATCTTTTTAGAGTGTTTCTTTTAATTAACTTTGTTAAAAAAATTGGCCAGTTGTTCTGAAGTATGTTTGTATTTATTTTCAATATGATTAATTGATTTTTTTATCCATGAGATATTTTACTTAAAAATGATGTGTTTTAGAAGTTCTTGCTCCATCCTTTTGCAATGACTGAATCAATGGAAGATTATCAATGTAGATTATAGAAGTTAATTCATTCATAGTAAAAAGATGTAAATATTTTAGAAATGTAGGATTAATTACAAGCTTATTGTTGATTTTCAAAATTCGAAAGGATTGATCTTCTAAAGAAAAAAAAGTTTATTATTTATTTTGCATATAGTAAAGATTTCTTAAAGTTTTTCAAGAGAAAGGATGTTAACATGAAATTCATAGACATATGAAACTTCTGTTAATTCATGATCAAGAAAAATAAAAGAACCTATTTTATTTGCTTGAATTTTGTTTCCTTCAGCAGTTGTGAGAAATTTAGGAAAGACTTGGTTTTCATTTTTAAGTAAATTCCTATTTAAAAAAACATGTACGCTAGAGCCAGAATCTAGTATTTTAAAAATGATTGCATTTAACGTTAAATTCATTTACTGATCATTTAAAATAAATATTACAAAGTATTAATCAGTTTAAATTTTAATTGCAGCCACTTTTTTTTTTGAAAATCGTCTTTAAGAAATTGTGTATAATTTTCTGTTTTCTTAGTAGGGTATTGATTTGCAAAGTACCAAAATCTCTGCAGTTATAGCATCTTTTAAAAGAATAGCTTTAAGATCTTCTATAAAAATATCTTTTAACAAATATTGTTAAATCTTTATAAATATCATTAAGATTCGAGATATGTAAAAGACGCTATTAAAAAAATTTTTAAAGAACATTCAAGTCCAGAGAAGAAATAAAGGTTTTTTCAAAAGAGGTAAAGTAGCCAAGATAATAAATATTTCATTTTTAGATATATCTTGGTTTAATTTTCTTAGTTGTAAAATTAGTTTATTTGTTTCTGTGATTAAATCTTACACAGTAGTAAATGTTTAAGAATAAAGTTTTTTTTTGATAGAGATTATTTGAGTAAATACAAGCTGTTTAATCTATTTTTAATTGCATCTGGTAGTTCATACAAATTATCATAAAAGGCGTAATCAAATTTTATTTCTTTTAAGATGTTCTTAACGATGAATTTGCAAATATAATCCAGAAGAATTTTCCTATTGTCTGAGAGTTTGAAAAATGTATTTCAAGAGTTTCTAAGAATAACGTAACATCAGCTTTTCATAATAATAAATCTTCCTGTCTAATTAGCTTAACAGTAAAAAGATGTTTAAATAAAACTAAAGCATTGGAAAGTTTAAGGAATGGTAACATGAAGAAAGTAAAGGATGACCCAAAAGTAGTGTCACATTTAAAAAAAAATTAAATAACTTTTTTTCTATTTTATATTGCTTTATGACTTTTTTTATCTAATAGATTAACACCTAACAAATTTTATTAATATTATTAAGAAATTGTTTTCTATATTAATAAGTAAAAGTAAATAAAACATTAAAAAAGTTTCCAATTTTTTTTTAAATGTGACACTACTTTTGGGTCACCCTTTAGATTGTAATCAAAATAATTTGTTAGTATAAGGCACATAAACAAAATAAATTTACGTAGAAGTATACATAGTTTCATAAAGAAAAAATACTAGTCTACACAAATTCACAAAGATTAAATATGGGTCTACCAGGTTTTCATAAATTACGCATAGAAATAATAATTAATAATATGTCAGTCTCATAATCTGTTAAAACACTTTATTCTTTACTAACTCTAAACAAATATAAATTTTATTTTTACAGAATAATATGATCGTATTTATTATCGTCATGTTCATTATAAATAGAATTCAACAATTAATATTTTAAATGTAAAGATTAAATATAAATAAAATAATTTATTATTTTAATTGTGGAGCCAATCTTTATAATTAAGTTATTAATAAATATTAAATATAGACATAAATATAAAACTTTATATTTTATTAAATTACTAAAACCTATTAACACTTGGTACCTTGATCTATTATCATCAAATTTCTTTTACTGAATTCTTTTCAGAAATCACTTTTCTCTTTTTCAAGCTTTAGATGGCTAAAGTCTCTAATTAAATATCTTGCTTTTCCTCTTTTGCTAACCTCATAAGTTCAACTATCTTTTGATCTTTTTTTAATTATGTAACCTCCTTTTTAAACTATATCAAATTTATTTTCCTTTGCAAAATAAACTCCAACTTTAGCTCCTGGTTTTAAATTTTTAATTTTCTTGGAAACTTTTGTTTTCTTCTTTTTCTCAATTACAATTTCATAATTAATTTTTCTTCTTTTTTATCTCTTTCTATTTCTATTAACAACTGAGCTACTTTATAGTTTAATTTATGTTCTAACTCTGAATGTTTTTCAACCGAAAATTTTAAATTCTTTATATTTTCTTCTCTTTTATCTAAATTATACTTAAAGGGGCTTTTATATATATGTAATAAACAAAATAGAGATTCTTTTACAATTAAATGTTTTGAATTATTAATATAATATACTACTTCAGCAAATAAACAGTGTGACACTAAAGTAACCTGAAAAAATTGAACTTTAATAACATTTTTTTTACTTTTTTATTTTTTTATGATTTTTTTTTATCTGATAGAGAATCGTCTAAAGAATTATATATCATAAGATCATTTTTAAGAAACAACTTTAAATTGAACTAAAGATATGACTATATTATGATATTTTTATAAATTTTTAAAAGTTATAATCTTTATTTTTAAAGTATATTTTTTTCAGGATGATAAAAATCATCTTCTAGATGCCTTCCCTGTAGTTGAGAACAATTTTGAATTCTTTCGTAGTCACCTTGCATGACCTTTTTTAAAGTTATTGATCCTATATGATCAATTTCTCTTTCAATATTGTTCTTAAGTTTTTCTACAATTTTAGACTTATCTTTATAAGCCCAAGCCTTAAAAATAACTCCATAAGAAGAAATCTAATGAAGTTAAATCGAGTGATCATGATGGTCAAATAATACAACATTTTTTACTATATAAATTGCTACAAAAAATTAATTTTAATAAATCGATTGTTTCATTTGCTGTGTGAGGAGAGGCTCTATCTTGCTGAAACCATATTTCTTTTTCAATTCTAATTTGTGGCACTAAAAAATCCGTTATTATTCTTCTATACCTTACACTATCTATAGTAAGTATTCTTTTATACTCATCTTCAAAAAAGTATAGACCAATGATTTTACTCGGCATAATTCCGCATCAAGCGGATACTTTTTTAGGTTGTAAAAGTTTTTCTATATAGGCATGAGAGTTTTCACTACTCCATAGTCTAAATTTTGTTTATTTACTTAACGTTCCAAATAAAAATGAGCTTCATCACTCATAAAATGTTTATCTAAAAAATTTTCGTTCTGTCTTACTAATTGTTTAAAGTCATTTGCAAATTTTTTTTTCTAAAATAACAACAGCTGTAATTTTATAAACAAGCTGTATTTTATAGGGTTTAAGTTTTGAATCCTCCTTCATTATTCTTCTTAATGTTTCACTATTAAGGCACAAATCTTGTGCCCGTTTTATTATTGATAAGTTTCTGTTTTCAAAGTAGTTTCGTTTTACTAACTCAATATTTTCTTTTGTACGTCCGCTTTTTGTTCGCCCGTTCTAGATAGATCCACGATGCTTCCAGTTCTACTAAATTTTTCAACAATTAATTTTGTTGTGTTATAGGACGGAGTTTTGTAAAGTTAAATTCTTTTTTAAATGCCTTTTGCGTAAGGGATATTTGGTCCCCCTTTTCTCTGTAAAGCTTAACTATTCTGGCTCGTTGTTCTATAGTGAGTTGATGAGTGTTATATCCAATAAATAAAACAACCAATATGAGATTAACAGTTTTAAAATTAGCAAATTGAATTATTTTGAAAATAAAATATTCTCTTAGAAATTTCTTTAAATACAGTCATTTTTTATATAAAAAATGTTCTTTTTATCTAATAAAAGATAAAATTGAAACATTTTATTACCTAAAATATTGTAATTTAAGGCTTATAATGATAAAAAGTACAAATGTTTTCAATGAATTATTTTTTTTAAATTTTTTATTAAAAAAAATCTTTTAATATTGTTTATATAATTCTTTATCATATGACTATAATATTGTAAAAAAATATCATGTAGAAAAAAAGTTATTTAAGTTCAAAGTGTCCAAGTTATTTTAATGTACCGCTGTGTTATCCCAGTCTACTTTACTGTTTAATTTGAGCTGAGCTACAATTTTTGAAGTTAATTGTTCAACTGTTCTTATTGATCTTTCCACAGATTCTTGATTTATATGTTTATATAGTACATCCAACCACATTTGAGTTTTATGACTTTTTTTTAAAAAGTTTTTTAAATTAATAAAGTACTTAGCATTATTACATTTAAAAAAAACAATTTTTAAAAACATAATATCAAGATAGTTCCAGTGCTTTTAATACTGGTTCAATCTGAGTATTTGGAATTGGTAAGCCTTCTAAATATTGTGTAAATATATCACACCATACCACAGCAAACTTATTTTTTTTTCAGTTAAAGGTAAAGGTTCTAAAAACATCTAATTTAACAAATTGTAGTGGTCGTGTAGCCATGAAACATTCATGTTTTAGACACCAATCTGCTTTATGTTGTTCATTTCTTCTTGGCATATATTATCTGTTTTTATATACTTTTTAAATTCTAACTTTGTTGTATTATAATCTATAACATTTAAAATTTGTAAACGTTTAACTAAATCATATACTCTTGCATTGCTGTGTGTATGTCCTATTTCATCATGTAACTCACGAAACAACTTCAATTTCTTTTCAATTACATCTAAATTTTTATCAAAATTTTGTCTAGAATCATTTTTCTTTTCTTTTGAAACATTATATTTTTTTTTCTTTATTTTTTATTACTGATTCATAATTTAAATCTTCTATAAAAAAATTGCTATCTTCTGCTTTTTCATTTTTTTCTGCAAAGGTTTCTTCTTCCTCATTTATTTCACTAATATTTATTTTATTAACAACAATTATTTCACTTTTCTCTTTATTAGCCTTAATATTAACTACATATTTTCTAGTATATACTCTTTTACTAATTTCTCTCTTTAACGTATCAACTATTCCATTCATCTCACCTTTTAAATATCTTATGGTTATACCTTCTCCATATGTTAATATACGATTAACATGTCTCATATGTTTTTAAGCATTTATACATTCAGATAACAATTTTATAATATTTTTATATTCTGTATAAATTATTAACTTTATACTAGAACTTATCATAGATCTAAAATGTATTAAAGCATTATCTAAACACACGAAATTTTTTTCAATCAAAAAAAAACTAAAAAATTAATTAATTTTTGAATATAAATTTAAAAACAGAACTAAGAGTTTAAAAATACAACTAAGGATGCAAAATTAGAACTTAAACAAAAAAATAATAATTTGATTGGTAAAATATACATTTAATTTTTAATTAAAAATAAGTATATTTTTTTAAATAATTTTCACTTTTTAAAAACAGAAGAATTTGTTATTTATACAATTTTTTACTATGTTTTCATAAAAAAAGTTATTATTTTTAACATTAAAAATTTACAGTCAATTAAAATGCTTATTTTTTGTTTTAATTGTAAACAAAGTTACAAAAATACAATAATTACAAACCATCTTGTAAATTGTAATCTTAGATGAATTTTATGAATTCTAAATAGTCATAATCTTAACTACAAAATGAGTCAAATATCTTTTTTTATCTAAAACGATAGTAAAATTAAAATTTAAAAAGTGTAACGAGCTACTCTCTGAAACCCTTTCTATAATTTTACAATAATTTTTTTTTAATCATAAAATTATGTTTTTTTAGATATGGCATATTGGTTTAAAAAGAAATAATTATAACCTATGGTGACAAAATAATAGATATAAAATTATACGTTATTTATATATTTTTTATTGATAATTTTTTTGAGACCTAAAGTTACAATTAATAAACCATTATAAAATAAAATAAAAACACATAACTATAATAAAACTTATATAATTTAAGATTTTTACATCGTCAAAAAATATTTTAATTTTATTAATAACTTAGTACCTCTTTATACTGCTTAATACTTATTTTTACTCTTCAGTACCATTTTTAAATTTTTAGTACTGTTTTTGATAGCTTAGTACTACTTTTAAATTTTCAGTACTTATTTTAGCAATGTAAAATTTTTTTAATTTTTCAGTTCTCTTTTTCATGGAAAAAAATTTTTTGTATAAAACAAGACACTCTAAAAAGAGTGGTAAAAAATGTTTTCTAAAAAACAAAAAAGTGTTTTTAACTATGTAGAAAACATTAAGATGACATTATATTCCACATCTAATAGAATTAAATAAAAAATAGGGGTTTTTCTATTATAAAAATTAATATAAATATCATAATATAGTTATATCTTTAGTTTGGTTTAAAGTTGCTTCTTAAAAACAATCTTGTTATATACTATACTTTGAAAAATTCTCTACTGAATGAAAAAAAATCATAAAAAAATATTATTAAAAAAATGTTATTAAAGTTTTAAAAAATGACCGACTAATTAACGGTAATTTTTTACATAAGAATCTAATTTAAGAACTATATATTATTAGTAAATTACTTATAAAATTTAAAATAATCATGAATTATTCCATCATTATAAAGATTACCAAATTATTTGTTGTTCGTTTTCCAATTTTAAAATGTATAACAACGTTGTAATTTTAAATCTTAATTTTAACATTATTATATGATAATCTATTACATAAAAAACGTTAAATTCATGCTAAATACTTGGAATTTAAACTATAGACAAGGTTCTTTTACAGAAATAACATAGTTTACTAATAACAAGAAACTAAAGCAATTTTTAATAATCATTAAAGATAGGTAATTTTGACTAATAAATACATATAATTTAACGTATATATATTTTTTTTATGTCTTTAAATGAAATAATTACTAGCTTTTTATTCTTTCTTGTATGTGTAAAATTATTATCAAATAAATATTTAACTTCAATTTTTACTAAATATTTAAAATTGAACAATTTGTATTATTTATAATAATAATACAATTTTATAAAATATATATTTTTGTTCAAAAAAATATTTATTAATTAAAATTAAAAGTATGTAAAATGCTGAAGTAAATATAAATGTAAAAAAACGACAATTATCAAAATTAATATGATCCAACACAAATTAAATACACTTCTTAGCATAAACAATTATTGTACTAAAACATACTACAAAAATACAGAAAAAAATTTCAATAAAATTAATCATTCCTAATCCTAGTAGTAATGATAATGTATTTCCTATATCTGAAAATATATTTGCAGTGGAACCAATTACAACTTGTTGTTTTATTACAATTTCTTTTTCTTTGATAAAAAGATTGACAATAGCATAATTTGCTTCAATGTCTACTTTTAAATCATCATAATTCCCTTTTAAATTAAATTTTTTTATCATATTTTTTGTGTGAAGTTTTGCATAACTTGGTGATGTTTTATAAATATAATAATTACAGGGATATTTACAAGAACATGACTTTATAAACTCTGGATGAACAAGTTTACTTTCCTTTCTTTCTGGAAATATTAAGTTTGATGAACAATTTAAACATTCATTTGTTTTACATGTACAGTCATAATCTAAAAATTATAATATCAGTTAAAAATTTTTTATTAAATTGATAAAATAATTTTTTTTATTACCTAAACATTTGTTTGGATTGAATGGTGTTATTGCTGGACATTCATTTATTTCTTTGTCTCTTAAACAATTCATATAACATGTTTCAAACGAATTTGAATTTTCATCAAAATAGTTCTTTCCACTTTGTTCATTATAATTATAGCATTCTGATATATCAGAATTTCTTATTTCTTTTGATATTACAATTGAAAGATTTGTTTCATAACCAAGAGGTATAATATTTTTATGAAATCCAAAATCTCTAGCATCTTTATTATTGTATAACGAGTAATAAATTGCTAAGACTGAATTATATCCTAGTGCTTTTTGATAATGTCGGCTAAATAGTGTAAAAAAAAATTAAATTTAACTTACTCTATTTCACTTATTTTATTACTTACAAATAATGATAAACCAAAGTTTTTACCAATTCTTAAAAAAGATCTATGTTTTTCATTTGAAAATCAAAAAATAAACAACTCTGATGAAGATTTTTATTATCTATTGGAAACATAATTTTATTACAATTATCTCCTTGATAACTACATTCAATTGTCAATAAATTTGTACTAACGTCATTTTTTATAGAATTATAAAAAAAAAATTATAACATTATAATATTACTGTTGTTAACTTACTGATTTCTCATTTAAATTACGAATATATTTCAAATATCTAACATACAATTTAGAATCACGAAATGAAGAATGTTTAATAGCACTACTAAAATAATTGTCATAACTACTTTGAGGATTATTTTTTTCAATATCATAATTATCAAACTTATTATAATTAAATACAATATCGAAACATATTGTAACATATGGAAATTCATCTCTTAACGTTTCACGAGTTGTACGCATTTTTATAGCTACATTTTTGTTTGTATATATTTTTAAAATTGAATATAAAGCAAAAAGATTCATTGAAATTATAAATAAAATCCATAAAGTTAATATTTTTTTATTTTTTGAGTAATATGCTTGAGTAACCACATTTACTCCATTCCAATCTGAGAAATCTTTGATTGCTTTTTCTAAAAGCATAATAATCTAAAAAAATAATAATATATGAAAAATAGATTGAAAAAAAAACAAAACTTTGAAACTTTATAATTTTATAATACTTGGTAACAGTTTTTAATTAGTTTTTGCTATGGAAAAACTAATAAAAATTTTATTTATCAAAAAATAAATGATGACAATAAAATCATATAATTATAATAGTATAATAATCTTTATTGTTATTGCTTTTAGATAGTACTTTCTATCCAATGAAGTGTTTTATTACAATCTAATAGATTATGAGACTGAATATGAATACAGCTGAAGTACTGAAATCATTTCAAACATGTAAAGTACCAGTATTAGATTTTTCAAATTATCACAAATAGAAGAATTGCATAGATTTAGCTTTATCTATACAAAATACGTCTTAAGATGAACTTAAAGAAGAAAAAGTAGAAATGAGGACAGCAGCGTTAAGAACAACTTTAGCTGATGAATTCTTAATTGAGTTTGCAGAAATTGAGGCTGCCGCTATTCTGATTCGAGAAACTGAAGGGAAATTTGAGAGATCAAAAATTGCAGTCATGCTGGAGGCAGTAAACCAATTGCTAAAAAGTCAAAAAGATATCGTGTTTATGGCGTAAAAAATTAAAAGTATCAAAACAAAAATCGACAAGCTAGAAAAGAAAATTTAAGAAAGATTGTATGCAGCAATTCTTTAAGTTAGGAGATCATAATGACTATCTGAAACTAAGTTGTGAAGATACAACCACAGTGAAAACAATAATATCAAGGTTGAAAAGTTGTAAATACCTGAGTACATATTGTGGAGAGAAAGGAGGAGTATTTATTTCACAAGAGGACTGGAGAAAAAATGCCACACGATATGCTTGTAATAAGAAATAATAAGAAAAAACATATTTATAGACAGTGTTAGAGAAAAAATAAGAAAAATAAAAATGTACACATTATTGCTGAAGAAAATAAATGGAATTTAAAGATAAACCATTGCAATTGCAATTTAACAGAATTAATCCTAGATTAAAGTGCAACAATAAGTATCATACAATCTAAGTAAATGTTAAAGAAGGTTTAAAATGCAAATTCAAAATCAACAACATATGGAAATAAACAAACAGTTAAGGTTAATAAGGTAGGCAGTATAAATATATGCGGAATAGAAATTGAAAACTGTTATTATGAATCGAATGCTGCTGGAAACTTATTGTCTATGTCACATTTAGTAAATAAAGATTTAATAAAATTTAATTCAAAAGCTGATTCAATTGCTTTGAGTGATGGAGAAATATCAATGAAAATTAAATAATAAAAAAAAATAATAAGAAAAAGGAAAGTATAGAAGAAATAGTATCAAACAAAAACAATAACTCTAAACTTATACCTGAGAGAAAAGGCTCAAATAATTATGATAAAGAAAGACCAGACAATTTTTTACAATCTTATTTAGGTGAGATTGGATCAATAATAGAATAAGAAGTAGAAGTGTTTGTGATCCAAAAGAAGATAAAGGTAAAAACGTGTTTCAGAATATTTGTTCTGGAAATTTAAAAAGACTTTCAATGACTGTAGATGATAACAACAATGAAAATGAAATTGTAGATAAATGGAAAGATGCAAAAGAAGCTGAAATTAATAAATTAAAAAAATATGAAAATATTCACATTAATTAAGAGGACAGAAAATAAAAAAATTTTGAAAATCCTTTTTGTGCTTAATGATAAAGCAAGAGTTAGAAAAGCGAAATTAGTTGTGAAAAGATATGAAAAAAAAATCTTATTTTGTCTCTACATTACAACTTACAAACGTCAGATTAATAATATTATTGAATAGTAAAGGTATGTTTATTGCTACTTTAGAGAAAGATAGTGCTTTCCTACAATCAAATCAAAAAATTAAAAAATATACTAAACCCCCAAAAGAATATGTTTATAAAGCGAACAAAAATGATGTAATGTTTTTTAAAAAACCACTATACGGAATTAGAGAAGAATCTGTTTTGTGAAATGCTACAATTACAAAATTTATGTTAGATTTAGGTTACCAACAATTAATGGAAAGTCTTACAACTTTCAAAAAGAATAAAACATATGTAGAAGTAAGTATATGTGGATGACATATTAATTGCCAGTAAAAGCAAAGAAGAAATAAGGTCCTTAAGTACAAACATAAAAAAAGATTTGATAATAAAAATTTTGGAATTATTAAAACAGAAGAAAAGAAAAAGTTTTTTGGATATGTAATTACAATAAGTAGAGAAAATGAATACAAAATATCTATAAGAAAAGAAATAGACAAAATAAGAAATAAAGTATCTGTTTATCCATGTAAAAGCCCATTTTAAAACTGGGATGCTAATATTGTAGAAGATGAATAATTGAATGAAGATAAACAAAAGATATATAAAATATTATTAAGAAAATTATTATACATAGCGATAAATGGCAGACTAGACATTGCATATGCAACATTGGAAACATCAAGCGGATCTATAAAATAGAAATCACTTCATAGAAAAATTGATTACTTGAAATAAACTGTAAATGAGTGTTTGACATATAGTTTAAGCAATAATTTAAAAATAGAAGTACATGGTGATGCGTCATTTGCATCCGATAGTCAAATGAAATCAGTAACAGGTTACAAATGATCTGTTAAAGGAATTATTGTAAACTGCAATTCAAGAAAACTAAAATTATTGCAAAAAATACATTTGCTGCAGAAATGATAGCATTATTAGAAGGAGTGGAAGTGACTGTATATTTAGAAAAAGTAATGAAATTTTTAATTGAAAATTACAAGGAAAAACCAACTTTGTTTACAAATGACATTCCTGTGCTTGAACCTACTGCTAAACATTTTGATATCTCAACCAAATCAAGATCATTAAGAATAGATTTTGCATATGTTAAAAACAATTTAAAATTTATTGGTTTAAAAGCAATTCACTTAGAAAACATAATAACTGATGTATTAACTAAAAAAAACATCAAGAATAAAATTAAAAATTTTTGGATGACTAAACAGAACAATGGTAAACCAGAAGAAGCAGAAGAAGTATTTGAACACAAATTATGACAATATTTTCATATAATTATAATAATAAAATAGTCTTTATTGTCATTTCTATTAGTTAATACTTTCTATCTAATAAATCGTTTTAATACAATTTAATATTATTATTTTAAATTTTTAGTTTTTATTATTGTATAAGATTAAATAAAAAATTTTTTGAATATTTAAAAAATATAAAATTGTAAAAATTGTAAAAATTCAAAAGAAATTTTTTTTAGGTCGTGATGATGTCCACGGTTGTGAGTGTAGCGGTTTTAGTATTAATATAAAACGATATAAGTGACGATAACACAGATAGTAAAGTAAAGTAGATGTTTATTAAAGGTAATGTATAAAATAACAATAAGTGAGGGTAATAATGTGATATCGTTAGATATTCTACTCACAGTGTTAATGTAATTGAAGACTGGGGTTGGATTGGAGACTAATATTAATACGGTTTGAAGTTATGGCATTTCCCATGAGAAAATGCCCCTTTTTTGGTAAACGGAGAGGATATCGCGCTCCGTATAACTTAAAAAGAACTTCTCTTAATATAAGAAATTACTTCCTTATACATGATCAATCTCCTCCTACGTATATAACTAATGCCGGCGTTCCGCCCGGCATTACAAATCATACGATTATATCTATTGTAGTAAAGATGCTTAGTTGTTAAAACAATTATTTGATAACTTTTGTTTTGTTAAACTATATTTAGTATTTAGAATTATTTTTATTACATTGATTATAAATATATACCTTTACTTTTTTTTTTTATAAATTTTCTATTACTACTTAAATTTTTACATCATATTTTGTAAATAAGTGTAATTTTTTTTCAAATTTAATTAATTATTTTAAAAAAAATTTGTGATGGGGACCATATCATTTGGTATAGCGGATAATTTTTACATTAATGAGTATAATTAATAAGAAATAAAACATATAGGCGTAATGATAAGAGGGTTTATTAGGATGTACTACATATTAAAACAAGCTTAATAAAAAATATATTTATTATATATTTAATAATTATTTGATCCAATAAATTCTAAAATAATAGATTGAAGAATGTGCTGGACCCACAGCTCATAAATAAGCACATATTTAACATCAGTACAATATTGTTTTTTTCATTTTACAACATACATCGACTACTTTTTAACTATAATACTACTAACTTTTTCATCTAATTCTTCTTCTTATATATGCCATTTTCTTCTTTTTGATGCTTTTTTCTAGAAGTTTAAAAATGCCATTGTTATATCAGGCATTATAAATTAAAAAAAAAATTAAAACATAAAGTTACTTTAGATATATATTGCATTATTGATCCAAAATTATATAAAATTTCAAATTACGTAGAAAAAAAACAGGATTTTTTGCTGAAATTTTTTAAATATAGAGAATTAATTTATTTCATAAACTATACGTATATAACAATTTCGATCACATTTTGATTGTTTATGAATAAAACTTAGTGCATGTAGTAATTCATCTTAAATTTCGTTTGCAAGTTTGCAACCTGGAAAATCATAACCTCTTTCTGCCGTTTTTTTTAGATATATTTTTAATGTTATTACTACAATCCTTATCTTTAAAAAAATTATTCATGAAACATCTTTTACAAGATTTTTAAATTATTTAAACTTTATACATGTTTCATTTTTAAGCATATTAATAGTCTTTTTCACAGCATTTTTATCAATATTTATACTTATAAAAAAAATGAATTGGGAGTTTCTATTTATTAAGGATTTTTTATAAATTTTTCTTTTTTTCTGATATATTTTTTACTATATATGTATAATAATTTAAGCTTATAAATGTAGTGTAAATTATTTATTTGATTAACATCATATTATATATTTAATAAATAGTTTCAAAATAAAATTCACAGAAAAAATCTTCTCGTCTTTTTGACCGGGGTTGACAGTAAAAATGTACGTATCTTTTTTTTCAACCCCAGTCAAAAAGACGTAAAGATTTTTTCTGTGTTAGTTTTAGTGTTTTTTAATGTACTAATAAATTTTAATATTAAAAAGAATTTTATTTTCGTATTTGTTAATTAGAATTTTATACCTATCTTTTATATCTATTAAAATTTAACTTTAAAACAAGATAGTTTTTTAATGTTTTTTTATTCTTTATCAATGGTTTAACTGTCTTTATTATTTACGGCCTTTACGTTATAGTGATTAAACTTTCAACTTTAGATTTGTAGAATAACGATAATTTTTGATTAATAGGAGTTTTAAAGTACATTTTTTAATTCATTTATATTTTTAAATTTTTTTCTTATTAAAAAGTACAGAATCGACTTGAATAAATAATAATCAAAAGTGCAATGTTAGAAGAATAACATTAGTAAGATAAAGTATCTTATCATAATTTTTTGTTTTTATTCTGATACTTTTTTTTTAAAATATAGTCTCGCATTGTTATACTGATAATCACATTTTTTTTATTGACTGAAACCAGATATAACTAAATAAAGTTTGGTTTACACATTTTAATTATAAATAATAGGGGTCTGAAATTATGGTTTGGTTTTAACACTTTAAAATGAATTGTCTTTTTGTATTTTAGCAAACATATAATAAAATTTTTAATGAATGTAAATATAGTTTATCCAAAAGTTTTATATTTTGATTAAGAGATAATTATTGGTTTTTGTGTTATGAAAAATATAACAAAAATTAAATAAACTTATTTATTTAAAAACATATCTTATATATGTATACAATTAAAATTATAAATTTATAATCAGTTAGTGTATTAAAAAACAAAATTTACGTTTATAATTTAAAAAAAAAGTGAAAATTTAAAATCAATTTATAAAAAAATTTCTTCGTTGATATTTATAATATAATATTATTATATTAAAATTAAAAATATTTTTTTTTTATTTTTATAATCTTTAAAAAAATAAATGTCATTAATTTATGAAAGACATAATGTTATTAGTTGTTGTACTACAGAATTTTAAAAAATTAACTATTTGTAATTTAATATTTTTTTAAAATAACTTTTAAAATATTCTTTACTATTAAAAAAAAGGATTGATATTTAATGATTTCTATACTGATATTTTTTTTGCTAAAAATCAAGTTATTAAAATTGTATAAACAGATATAATATACTAAAAATAATAAAAAAAATAAAAGATAATGTATTTAATATAGTTACCCATACATTTTGGTAAATAAAGGTTAGTAGATAAAAAAGAGATCTTATTTGATTTAAACACATTATACTACCCTTGAAATTTTTTCATTAATTATTAACAATATACAATATTGTTGCAACTCTTTCTTATAAGAAAAAAATACATATTTATTAAGTTTCAATAAACTTGTTGCGAATTCAGAAGTAATTTTGGATTTCATTTTTAATCCTTTTTCTGAATTATTTTTAAGTTTTCTTTAGATTTTGCACATTCATGATCTAAAATATTAACACAATTATTATTGTTATAATATTGTTTTAATCTTGCGTGCCATGCTATTGAAGAGCATGCTGAGATTGTTCTAAATTGATGAATCACTTTTCTTGGTAAAAAATAAACACAATTTTCCTTCAAAGATATATGAACATATTCTATATTACTACGTCTAATTTGATTAAGTTTAGCCTCATCAACCCATGTACTACATTGATTTAATGGTGGATGAGATAAATTAATATCTAAAAGCTGAACAATTTCTTCAATATATTTTGCTGGAAAACAAACAACATCTTTTAAAATTCTATTTACTCCTGTGTAGGGATCTGAAGGACTTCTAATAGCTTTAAGAATTCCAACAGCTCCTGTACAATCTTTTATCAAACCACATTGAGTAAAATCTGCATGAGATGGGGTACGATCTTTAAAACAAATTTCTCTTTTTGCATGTCTTCTTAATCCACAATATTTTTGTTTTGGTTTCTCTTTATTATTATCCAAATCATCAGTTGTAAAACATTGTTCTCCAGGGCGTACCCAAAATATTGGACCATCATTACTATCAAGTGGACGCATATTTGTATTAATAGTAAATTTACCCCATGGCATAATTGGACCAGTTATAACATTGTTATTTAAATTTTTTAAATATTCCTCAAAAACACCACCACATTCTTCTTTTTTCTTCCCTACAATACTTAAAGCTTCCAATCCACCGTATCTAAAAGTACCATTAGAATAATTTTCCATCACATTTTGATAATAATCTTTAAATTTTGTAGTATGTATAGCTTGTTTATTAGTTAAAGAACCATATCTAACAGGAAGATTTGAAAAATCTTTCATTAACCATTGAAACATATCCTCTATATCTCTAGCGCCATTTTCAATTATAGCACAAGCAAAAATAGCATTTTCGTCAATTTCCCAGTAAGCTAAACGAATAAATTCATCAATAAACTTTTTTTGTTCTTCTATTGATAATAATTTTTTAACCTTTTTCCAATCTGTTCGAACAAATTCTCCTTGACCATTAGGATCAACTTCAACTTTAATTAATTTAATATACTTTTCACTTATTTTTGGAAGTAATATTTTATTATCATTTTTTCCATTATCATAATACTTTTCTTTTTTAATTTTTATCCTTTCCATACATTCATTTTTTACCGGTTCTTTTTTCTGCTGCTTTTCAGGAATAGGACATCTAGTACTATCATCAGATTTTACTTTCTCCATTTTTGTGACTTTTGGTTCTGACTTTGAAGATCTATTACTATTCATTTCTGAATCATTTGACTTTTTATCTTTTTTTGATTTTCCAATTGTATTTATCTCTGATGTAGATTCTTCACATTCACTTTGAAGGATGTCGGAAGATTTAGATTTATGAAAATTAGGTTTTAACATTGCAAAAAATTTAAAAATAAGTAAACAACGATAAAAAATTAAAAATAATGATTTAGCATTACTTTAAAACCTAAAATATAAGTGAAGTAAAGATAATACTTTTTAATTAAATTACAAAATTATAAGAATAATAATACGAAAAGAATGTATAAAGTAATAACTATAACAGAAAATACTCGTTTAGTTTTAGTACTATTAAAAAGCAAGTTTTATAAAAATAATTGCTAGATAGAGATTAATTTTTTTCTATCAAATATATGTTACGATATTCAATTTTATAATTATACGAAGGTAAAATTCTATTGTTGAAAGTTAACTAATTAAATTATACATTGTGATGTACCTAACAAGATGTACTTTTAAAAAAGATAATTTAAAATTTTTTGGTTATCAAAATGATAATCGATAAAAAAGTTCACTGTTACTATGGAAAAATAAGTAGCAATAAATATTCAATAATTAAAAATAAATAATAGCAATTTTTTTTAAATCTTTTATTTTTTTTAAAAAGAAAGTAAATAAAAATAAAAATAATACAAAAACATTCAATACAGATAAAGACTACAAATATACATGATAACAATTTCTTAATAATAAATAAAATTTTCCTCATTATCCTTATATGTTGTAAGTTTCAGTAATTAAATAACATTTAAATTGCTAATTTAACACTACATAACTAAAAATAGAATCAACAGTAAAATAAAAAATAAATAAAAGTTATTATTAAAAAACAATATTTTAATATAAAAAAAAACCAAGATATTTAGACAAAATATGGAAAATATTGGGATAGAGATACTTAAGTGATTTACAGATAAAAAACATTACTCCAAAATTACTTATGACATATTATTATATAAAAGGTAGCAAGAACATAACTACTTTGTTGTTTATCAGTATAAATAAATATTTATTATCAAAAAAATTCAAAAGAATTTTGTATATTTTTTAAAGATAATTATTTTACCAAAATTTTTTTATGATAAAATGTTATGAAAAAAATTTTAGCAAGTGAATAGAAAAACTATAATTAAAAAAAAACAATTTTATAATAATTGCAATATTTTGATCAAAAAATAATAAATTATATAATTTAATATAAAAAGTAAAATAAACTAAAATGTTTACATGATAAAAAAAGCAAATACTACTTTTTTTTTTTTTGAAAAATGGTAAATTAATTATTTTTGTATAAATAAAATTTATTTTTAATAATAATAATTATACAAAAAAATAGTGACAAATTGATGATTTATTGGATTAAATTCTTAATAACATTAAAAATGTTAATATAAATATTTATCTTTTATCAAGTTATTTTTCGTTTTTTACAATAATCTTTTTATTATAATTTCTAATGTAGCAGTTAAATATGCAAAAATAAAAATATAATGTGTATATACATGTCATTAGTAAATTTATATTGGATGTTTGAGATTTATTTTTAAATATTTTTTCATCGTCAAATATCACCTCTATTTTTTTGGAAAAAAATAATTTTATAATATTGTAAAAAATAAACAAAATTGATAAAAAAAAATTTAAATTAAAATTTTTTTTATTATAAAATATTTTATTTATTACTTTATGAATAATATGGTAAGATTAATTGTAAAACTGTTACATTATTAATAATAATATCAGGAACTAGCATATTTAGCAATATTTAAAAGATTTTTTTTATGATAATTTGAATTAAATTAACATATTTTCAATATTTATTTTATTATTATTCTTGAAATCTTTTACATTTCTTTTTACTATTTACTTATTTTCTTTCTAATTACTAAAAATTTTCACATTGTACTTGATAAATTTTTTATGACTAGATTTTTTCAAAAGTTTATTACTTTCCATTTTTTTTATATACATACATAAAATTTTATTTCCAAAATAATAATAATAAATGATCATATGTAAAAATAAAATAAAAATAAAAATAAATATTTTATATTTTATTAGTTAAATTGTTGTATTTTTTCACATAAAATTTTAAAAATTATTTTTACTAACTTATTTTTTGGTTGACAGATTGACAAAATTTAAAAATTTGAAGAAAAAAATTTATTTATTGTTTCTAAGAATAAAAAAAAACCGTTTTTTTGTTCTATAAAACATTTAAAATGTATTTTCTTTCATATATTAAAAATTTTGAAATTTTGAAATGTTTAAATTAAACTTTTTCTATATGATTTTTAAAATTTTTTAAAAGATAAATTTTAAACTCATTAGGATGTTAAAAAATATGGTTTATATAAATTATACTATCTAAATTTGAATTTAAAAAAAATTTATGCAATTAATAAGATTATAAATCAAATCTGATTAACTAACTTTTATATGGTTTTAATTTGCAATAAAAATTTTTTTAATAATCAAATGAATGTATAGTTTAATTGTAAGATACTAGAAAACTAATGGTTATTTTCTACTCTCCGTTTTTATCAAATTTTAAAAAATTTTATAAATTAAGAATTTATCTTTTTATTTTGAAGTCATTAGGAAAATTTGATATTAGGATGTTAATGATTTTTATGTTTCTAACTAGTATAAAAATTGGTATTGAGCTTTAAGGAGGTTATTTATTGGCTTAATAATAACTATTCCTAAAGAAATCATTTAATTTAAAGGAAAGTTAGCTTCATTTATTAAGAATTTTTAAAATTAACTCATTTTACAGTACATCAAATTTATATTTTACTTTTTCAATTTCTAATATGTATATGTATTATGATTTATTTGACGGCACCTCTATCGAAATATCTTATGCCACATATAATTTAACATTATAGATATATATGATTATGGATTTGTCATGTTTTTAAATATAGACTGCCAAAAGTGATAAAGTAGTAATCTGACATATTATTATAGATTCTTATATTATACTCCTTTTTAACTATACTTTTTCTAAACTTTTGTTAGATTTTATAGAATATATCTTTTAATGAAACATATATAAATATTCACTTGAAACTAAAATTAAATTATTAAATATTAATATAGTTTAATATATATTTAAACTGTTTTGAAAAATTTTTGTAAGTCTTTTTACATTAAAAAGATTTTTCCTTAATATTAAATGATATATTGGTTGGAGAACTCCCGAGCTGATATTTATTTTTTATTCACTTAAATTTTTTTTTCTTTACTATTATAAAATGCTAATAATTTATGTTGTTTAATACAGAGCTTTGAATTACTCTACACAAACATCATATAAAATATATTATATTTTGTCAAAAAAAAATTATTTTTAACTTTCTTCATTCAATTATTACTTTTTATGGATAACTATTAAATTATACAATTTAACATTATATTCAAATATAATAATTAGATTTCAATAAGTTGATAAAGGTAGTCCTATATAATTATGATGTTAGAATTATAAAATAGACAAATTTTATAAGTACATTTGACACGGCGCATCTTAAGTTACTTTTAAAATTTTTATATTGTAAGAAACATTTATCGTATGTAGACAGTATTTTTTACCAATTTTATCATTTGAAACATTATCTAATATTAAAAAAAAAAAACTATATTATTTCTATTTATTTTTTTATTTTAAATATATATTTTTGTTTTGTGTTGAAAAAAAATTAATTTTTATTTATTTATTTAATGCTTTATTATAAAAAAAACGTTTTTTTTCTATTTCATAACTATTAAAAGTTTTATATTTTATTTTATCTCAATAAAATATTATTAGAAATATATCTACCTCCTTTTTAAGATATCTTACTTCTTTTAATATAAACCTTGAAGCAGAATATGATATTAAAAAGAAGGAGAGCTTTATGAAATATTTAATGTTATACTCAAAACTATTTGTCGGATTGCAAGTAGCAATCACTTTAACATTTTGCTTCTTATTTAATGTTAAGTATTCTTCACGAGTGATTTTAGATATACTTAGTCATCAAAACTTACTTTGTCTTCACCATATTTACTTGGCCTTTGTTAATCTTCTTTTAATGATAAAAGATATCAAATCTTTTTAATAGATTAATATTTTAAATCATGCCCAAAATACTTATACAAATTGGTTTTAAATTTATTTTTATTTACATATATATCCATTAAGAGTACTCATATTAATGATTTTTTTATTATTTAAATATATTTATACTTATATCAACAACATAAAAATTATTTTTCATGTATCATATAATATCAAATAAATCAACAAAACCATTAATCAATTAACCAAATTCTTGTATTAGTTTATAAAGCCATTTAAAATATATAATAAACAAATGGCAAATTATCTTTTTAAAATTATTTTCTTTATAAATATATAATATATATGATTTATAAAATAAATAATTAGTTTTATAAAATAAGAAAAGTTAAAAGCATTAAAAATTTTTAATTGGAACTAATTTTTAGTAACAATAAAGGGCATATGTATTGGTTTATTTTCTCACAAATTGTTATTAACATTATCATTTTGTTAACAAAATTAAGTTTATTTAAAGAATATATAAGAGATTAAAAATATATTTTAAAATTATTATTCAAAAAAAATTTTTTCCTATACTTAATTTCTTTACTTTTATTAATTGTTTTTTTTTATATTTATTTAATGTTATCATTGGTAAGATAAAAGAAGATCAAGATACATTAAAGAGCTATTACCATTTCCGATTACTTTTTTTCTTTCTTTATTATCATTATTACAACATTATTTACTCCCTCCTTCCCATTAAAGAAACAATTAAGGACGCGGCATTATTTATAACCAAATAGTGAATATGTCTTTAGTTATGAATAAGTTATAATGGGAGTTTTAAGTTATTTATAAATAGAAGTATTGAGATTTTTTAATTATATGCTTATTATATATTTCTTAGCATGTCCTTAGAATTCTACCGCTTCTAGCGTGCGACTATATCATTTCTTTTTTGATATTATTGAAAAGTGTTGTACTCTTGATAATATTTATAAATATTTAAATTTTTTTTTAATATTATTTTTAGAATGTCTTTATATAATTCATTTTTATTTTTGACAGTTTTATTTTTAAATGTAAGTAAATAATACTTATATATAATTGAATTGACATTATTTTTTTTTAAATAGTTTTATCAAAATTCACATACAATTGTGTCTTCTCAAAAAGATGTTACTGTCAAAACTAAATTAGGATATATACAAGGAACAGAATCTATATTTTTAAATGAAAAAGTTCGTTCTTTTTTAAGTGTACCATTTGCTGAACCACCTATTGGAGATTTAAGATTTAAACCACCTGTTACAAAAAAACCATGGAATAATACATTAAGAGCAAAAAAATTATCACCAGCATGTTTTCAAAATCGTGATACATATAATGAATCATTTTGGGGTAGTGAAATGTGGAATGCTAATACAGAAATATCAGAAGATTGTCTTTATATGAATATATGGGCTCCAGCATCTGCTCATAATTTAACTGTAATGGTATGGTTATTTGGTGGTGGTTTTTCATCTGGTAGCCCTTCTTTAATTTTATATGATGGTAAAGCTTTAGCTTTACAAGGAAATGTTGTTGTTATTAATATAAATTATAGACTTGGTCCATTTGGTTTTTTATATTTAGATCATGAAGATGCACCAGGTAATGTTGGAATGCTTGATCAACAATTAGCTTTTAAATGGATAAAAGATAACGTTGTACATTTTGGTGGTAATCCAAATCAAATAGCATTATTTGGTGAAAGTGCTGGTGCAAGTAGTATCATGGCTCATTTAATTGCACCTGGTAGTAAAGGAATATTTAAAAATGGTATATTACAATCTGGATCATTAGATAACAAATGGAGTATGGATACACCACAACGCGGATTAGATAAAAGTACAAAATTAGTAAATGAAGTACAATGTAATCGTTCTACTATTGAAGAAACTTTACAATGTATGAGGAATGTTTCACCAGGAACTCTCGTTGATAATATGTGGTCAATAACTAGTTATTTTCTTGAATTTCCTCTTGTAATAATTTCTAAAGATCGTAATTTTTTCCGTAAAATTGATGCTTTTGACGCATTACGTAATAAACAATATGATAAAGATATCAATTTAATGATTGGAATAAATCATGATGAAGGTAATTATTGGAATATTTATAATTTAAAAGAATATTTTGACAAAGCTGAACAACCATTAATATCTTTAGATGAATTTAATGAATGTATTGATACGGCATTTAAAGATCAATCATCATTAGTGAGAAATAGTGCAAAAAAAGTCTACGGAACTGATGATTGTAAATTAATGGCTCAAGGAAGGCATAAATTTTTTGCAGATCAAATAAATCAAATGGTTGGTGATTATTTTTTTACATGTGATTCATTATGGTTTGCTGATCAATATGAGCATAATCCTGGTAAAGTTTATGTTTATTATTTTGATCAACCATCAAGTGCTAATCCATGGCCAACATGGACAGGTGTTATGCATGGTTATGAAATAGAATATGTATTTGGTGTACCAATTTATAATGATACAGCTGGGTATACTAAACGTGAATATCATTTCAGTCAAAAAATAATTCAATTTTGGACTAGTTTTTCAGCTACTGGGTATGTTGATATAAAATATTTTTTATTATATAAATAAAAAAAAAAGCAAATTATTAAACTTTTTTATTAAAATTATTTTATAGAAAACCAACTTTAAAAAATGGTAACAAACATGATAAAGATTGGCCACCTTATAGAGGAGGATATAAATGGGGAAAATGGATGAATTTAAAAGCTGGTTCTCATATGTATCCAATAAATGCTAAAAAAGGAAAAGAATGTCATATGTGGAGAGAAGTAAAAGATATGGAATATAAAACTTACAGTATGTTTTAAGAGCAAATATATTTATAATACTTAACTAATTGTATTTTAGAGTTATCTCGTTCTTTACTTATTAATAATTCTTCACAATACAAAACCAATGTTATCTTTTTAATAATGATCTCATCGGCTACCTTTATTTTCAAGACAATCTTTTAAAACATTTAATAAAATAGAAAAGGAAAACAATATGCATAAATAAAAAACTTTTATGCATAAAAAAAGTAACAAAACCTTTTTATACAACATTTTTTCTTTTTTAAATGTACCCAAATGATTCCTTTTTTTCGTCTTGGAAACATATCATAAAAAAATAATAAAACTAAAAGAAAAATATGTATAAAAAGTATATTGATAAACAAAAAAAAAACCAATATTTTTTTGCTCAAGCCTTTCCAAATGATATAATGCAAATAGACAATAATTTTTTTTAGGAATAACTAAAATTTTATAGCTATTTTACCATGTAAATACCATTTTTTTTAAACTCGAAATAATATTTAATATTTAGCATTTTTTTTAACACTAAAAATTGCTTTTATTAAAAATAATCCTGTGTATGCATAAGCAAATTAATTTTTTATTGCCAAATTAATCATTATTTATTAAAACGATGTTATAAATTTCATATTTAAATAATTTTGCTTTAATAATACTTTTTAGTTTTTTTTTTATTTTTTTTTTTTGCTTTAAATTTTTATGTGAATAATATTTGAAAATTTTTTTTATGTTTTTCTTTTGCATATTAATATTAGTTTTTACAAATAAACATTTAAACAATAATCAAATAAATTTTCTTTTAATTTTTTTGATAAATAAGTTTAAATGAATATATGTTTAAGTATTTTTTTGAAAAAAAATGAGTTAATTTAAACTATTAAATAATTAATATAATGCAAAAAAAAATATAAAAAATTTAAATAACTAAAATTATACTGTAGTAAAATATAGTACATTAGTTATATCAAAATATTTAGAGTATTTTATGAACTAAAAATACATTTTAATTAATTTATTATTAATATTGAAAATAAAATACAAATTTAATTTAAAAAAAAAAATTCGTAAAAAAGTAAGTTGTTTATTCTTTAAATTTATCTATTTTTAGATTTATAATTAAAATTTAAAAACATGTCTAATTAAGGTTAAATATACATCAATTGTTTTTCATTTTTTATTTATTTAAGTAAAGATAAATCAATAAATTTATTTTTAAAAACAAAACATAAAAATTATTAAAATAAAATAATATAATATAATATAATATAATTATTTGTTTTTAATAATATTGAAAATTTAAAACAATATTAGTTTAAATATATTTGTGTTTAATATCATTTTATGATTATTTGAGATTAATTTATGATAAAATAAAAATATATAATAATATTTACAAAATAGCAACACCAGAATCAAAATTTTGAATGTTTCCAAAAACATTCACATCATTGGATATAATAGTTTTGGGAGAAATTGGTGGATCACTATTTGAAGATAATGATCGAGATGTTTTACGAATCAGCATTTGAAAGTAATTTCTTAAACGATTTGTAAAAGCAATGAATATAAATGCATTGACACTTGCAGAAAACATTGATAAAATGTTACTGATGTGTGATTGTATATAATCACGTCTATAATATATATAAATTATTTTTTTTTATTTTTTTAAAACATAAAATTAAATTTTACCTTACTGGACATTGTCTATAATATAATAATTCCCACTTTCTAAAAATATTATATATTTGAAGTGAATGAAAAAAAAGGTATAAAATTATCATAAGAACTATTGACACAGTTGCACGAAATTCTTGTTTTTGTCTTATAATATAAGCTCTTTTTCTAATTAATGTAAGTGATTGTTGGGATCTAAAGTGAAGTAGGTATGAGATAAATATTATGATAGATTAACAAAATAATTAACAGTACCTTTGATTTGTCTGTGGTCTATATGTTTTTCCACCATCAATGTTTAATTGGTTGTAAGCGAAGTGTTTACTTTTAATAATTTCATATAATGTCAAGATACTAAATATTGACATAGCTAAAAATGGTAAAACATTTGCAAAAAAGGGATCAAGAAAAGAATGATAAATAACCCGGTAAGGAGTTAACAATTCTGTTGTCTCGGGCCGTCGAATAACTCGAAGTAGTGGCTTCCATTTAAATTGAAGTTCTAAAATGAATATAGGACTTCTAAAAATAAATATTATAATCATCATTATAGTTAATGTTTTTGCAGCTCTTCTTGCAGTATCTTTATATCTTGAAACTACTGGTCTTGAGATCTATAAAATAAATTTATATTTGTTTTATCATTATTTCTTTTATTTACCTTCCAATATCTATGTGCTGATAATGATGCAATAGTCCATGCATGCATAGTATTAATTAATAATTCAATTCTTGGCATTGTATATTTTAAAAATCTTCTTTCAAGCATACATAACTGGTAAAATGTATGATTTTCTAAATGATGACTATCACAAAATTGAGGAATTAGAAGTGCAGCTGATGTAACTATCAACTGACAATGATCTAATATTAATAATGCTTTGAGATATACAAAAACACCAGATGTTATTTTTGGAGGACTATATAAACATATCTAAAAAAAGTGGTAATTTTATACATTTATCTTATTTTTTTAAACTATTTGTTCATAACATTATTATCCTATGATAACAACAAATAATAAAATTTTTAAAAAGTTTTTTAACAATAAATTTTAAAAATATAGAAAACTTACTAATGCTGATGTATTAAAAAAAAGACCAAGAATAGTTAGGGGTGTTAAAATATACAAATTAATATTTGATAATTGAAAGTATAACTCATGATCATGAACTTTTGGTTCATGATAACAAGCTGTTGTTAATGACGATAGTATATCTATTGTTTCCATTATTTTTTTTTTTAAATTTCAAATAATATTTGATAAAATTCATTCAATAGAAATCTTGTAAACATTAGATTTTTGAAAAATCAGTTAAAAATTTTAAATAAATATTAAAAAAATATTCTTATATAAACAGCAAGCTATAAAAAATTAATTATAAATTTTTTTAAATAATTTATTGTAAATAATTTTTTTTCTAAATTATAAAAATAAAAAAAAACTAAAAAAAACAGTGTTTATAAATGATAAATTTAGCTTTTCTTAGAAAACTAAAAATATTCTAAAAGTTATTTTAAGCTTAATAAATATTATTTTTAGTCATAATATTTTATTTATTAATTTCAAAAAATTAGTTTCTTAGAAATAAAAAAATTAACAAAAAAATTTTTTTTTGTAGTCAACTTTTTTTATATTTAATACTATTTAAAACTTTTTATATCTTATTATTGTTTTTATGGTTTATGACTGCACAATTAAAAAAAAATATATATATATAATTAAAATTAATTTATTCATTGTAATTAATTGTTTTTTGGTATAAAAATTTTTTTTATAAAATATGTTAATAATAAGGGACAATTTAATTTGAGAGTAGCATTCATTAATCATAATTTTATAAATATTAAAAGTTTTTTTTGGAAAAAATAAATATTACTTTACTATTTAATATTTATTTTATTTTAATTAAAATATTAGGTTGTTCGGAATGAAATGCATTTTTTTACCCTTAAATTAAAATGCGCATGACTCATCTTAAAATAAACATTTTTATTTAGAATAAGAACTATAATAATAGCCACTATTTTGTTAACAAGAAACATATATATTGATTCTTATTACATAAAATCCTGATGTTCTAAAACAATAAATACTTCAAAAACGATTTTTACACTTTCATCTTTGCTAAAAGAAAAATCTTTAAAAGAGATGTCGAGATTCTTAAAAAATAAAAAAATCTGTTGGAATAAAACTTAGAAAATAAATATAATGTGGTAGAACTTTAGAACCCAATTTTCTCAATTTTTAAAGTATCATTATTAAAATGTTTTGGTAGACGTCGTCATTAACCAAAATTAGACTTCTTTTATGATTAATTTTGTTTGAATATTGAAACATTTTTGAAACATTTCTTGTAAATAGGTATAATAAGATTAAGAAATAATTGTTTCACATAATTTTAAAAATTCATATTTAAAAATTCTTGCTGCAAACAGTTACCATAATCTTTTTTTGAGATAAAATTTATTTAGATAAGGCTTTTGAAACTTACTGACGTTTTATAATTAAGAAAACGTTTGTATCGTTCTATAGAATTCACTTTACATTATATAACAAATTAACTAAAAATTGAATCATTCTGATTCGATAGAAGAATGTATGAATAGCAGACATCAATTTGATGATTATTCTGATGGTTATGTTATTTTTAAGACACTCATTTATTGACCTTTTTTGATTTTTTCTTTTACTTAAAATAATTAAATAATTCTTATATTATTAACGTTATAATTTTTTAATAGGTCCCTTAAAGTTTTACATAAATTTACTTTAACCACCTATTGAAATTCACTGTTATCAGTAGCATTTCTTAATCTACCACAATCTCTATTTTCAAGATTTATATCTTCAGACTGAAGTCTATTAAACTAATTTTTCATAATTTGTTTGTTTATAATATCCTTTCTTAATGTTTTTTAAAAATTTTACATTGTTTACGCTGCATCAATGGCACTTTAAAACTTATAAATTTTAATGCTTTAGAAATCGCGTATAAAAAATATTTAACAAATAGTTTTAATTTCAAAATAAACTAATAATACCTAGAGATAATACTTATGATTTATATATCAAATTATGAAAAAAATTTAGGATAATTTAATTAATTGTTTTTTTAATATCAAAAGTAATTAATTAATTAAAATAATACGCGTCAAAAATTACACATTATATAAAATAAAAAAAAGAAACGCATTTCATTTGGAACAACCTTATTTATAATATTTTTTGTTAAAAATTTCTTGAATTTTAATAATTAATATATTACACATATTAACAAACTCATCTCGAAAATAAGATAAAAATTTAAATATTAAAATGAAAAAAGTTTTATTTAAATTAAGTCTTCATAAATAAAATATTATTATCTTTTTAATAAAGATAATCTTTAAAAAGGATTATTAAGAGAATTTTGTTAAAATGTAGTACTATATAAAGATGTAAAGAAAATTGCGAGATAAGTATCTTTAAATAAAATAATCAAAAAGTGCAGAAAAAAAATTTAAAATATAATTAAGTGATTAGTTTGATTGATTATTAAATAAAATAACATACTTGATAAAATTTTGTCTTTTCAAGCCAAGATAAATAATATTTATTTATTATATTGTTGATTTTTATTGTCTTGAATTGTTTATTATAAATCTGATCAAATAAAATACTATATGTGGTAAAAGTGTATTAAAATAATATATATAAATTTTATGTTTCATTTAACTTATGAAATATAACGATTACAAAATACAAAATAAATATTTTTGTTTGAATTTTTACTAAGTCAAGATAAATTATCAGTCAAATATTTTATATCAAATAGTGTAATATAGGATAAATTTTTATCTTAAATGTAGTTATACTTATTTAGAGGTATTAAGTATAATTAAACTTCAATTGAAGAAGTGGGAATAATTATATTACATATATCTTATAATTATAAAGTATAGTACATTCAAAAATAGTTAAAGCTATTATTTTAGTTTATTGAAACAAGTGGACTTTTATAAATTAGTAAAAGCTTATTTCATGTTAACAAAAAATAAAGAATAATAAATATCAAAATAAATAAAAGTCATTATTAATGGATGTTGACAAAAAATATTATTATATAACATATATCTACCTTTTTTTTAAAGAATTCCTCAATTAATCATATCCATCTTCTTAAGGTTACATTTCAAAATACACAATTGTTCCATTTATAAAGTGATTATTGAAAATTTTATACTATTTTGATATTGTATTTAAACATTAGATAAATTTAGAAAATATCAATTTACATATATTTTATAAATGTTATAGATAATGGACTTAAAAAGAGAAAAAAAATAAAATATATATGTAATTATGTATTTTGTTTTCTATATATAATAAAAAAATTACTAATGTTTTAAGTTATTTATAAAAAAAAGTTTGAAGTATTTAAATATAATTTATAAAAAAAACAAACTTATTTATCTCAGTTTAATATATTTAAATAAATAAAATAATAGAACAATAGAAAATTTTCAAATTTTTTTAACTACTTCATATGTATTCATATATATTCTATGATCAAAGAGAAAATATAAAAGACTAATAATAAATGTGTTACATATATTATATTAAAAAAATTTGATCCTTTCAATGAAGTATTAATAAATATTGAAATATAAAGTTTTTTGGTATTATTTATATAATTTAAAAGAATACAGTTTATTATATTTTAAAGGATATTTTATTTCATAAAAATGTATAAAAATGTTATTTTTAAACATATGAGTAAGAAGATATAAAAGATTTTTATATCATATTTAATTTTTTTAAACTTATAAGAAAAAAATCTTTATAACTGATTATCATAAATGTAAAATTAAAACAAAATATTAATACAAATATTTTAATGAATATATATATTTTTTAATAAACATATATATTTTTTAATATTAAAATAGTGGTTTTTTATGTAAAAAAGATTGGAAGTATAAGTTAATATTTATTATAATGATAATAAGTTAGATAATATAAAGCAACATATTGAAATATACACCATAAAAGTTATATAATATAAAAATAATAGTAAAAGTAATTTTAAAGATTCAATATAATTTTTAATAATAACATTTTATTAAGTTATATATATCTATTTTAAATTAAATTTACTATTAATATAAGATATTATTATTTGTTATAAACTAATTATATTTTTACATTTGGCACCAAATCATATCGTATTATAATAAAAGGTTATTAAATTTTAAGAAAAGATAAAAATAAAATAGATTAAATATATTTTTAATATTTTAAAGTTTACTATTACTTATAAAACTTTAATTTATTTAAAAGAAAATCCTAGATTTGTTTAAAAAATAAAAAAAATGTTGATAAAAAAATTTAAAACATTTTAAATAATTTAAAAAAAGTCTGACAACAATAAAAATTAAACAGTTTATTTACAGATATTTAACTTATAATATTTGTTTTGATGTAAATTTCTCAAGAATATACTATTTTAGTAAACATATTATAGTGTTTATCAAAATAAGATCAACACATTTAAGAAATAAAAATGCCTTATTGTTAATTAGTTTACTGCAATATATCAACGAATAAATAAAATTATACTATTACTATCAAAAAAAAAATTTATTTTGTTTAAAATAAAAAAATGTAAAAAAAAAGTGAAATAACTAATTATAAAAAATATTTTTCATATCCTTTTATATTTTATTGGCAAATAAACTAAAGATTTAATTACGATAAAATAAAATATAAGTGAATATGTACTATTATATTTTTTGATAATAAAATTTATGAATATTTTATTTGATAATAAGAAGCTAATTTTACAACAACAACAATCTTTAAAATTCACTTAAGAATGCTTAAAGTGTCTCTTATACCTTTATTTCTGATAAAAAAAATATATTTATATTAAAATTTTATTTTTGATTTTTTTATATATATTTTAACAACATATTGGCAGGAGATTTATTATGATGTAAATATTATTATTATTTAATTGTTTTTATCTTGTATGATTGAAATTACATTTTTAAATATGTCAAATACTTTTAAAAACAATCTGTGGTAATTCTAAAAATATAGCATTTTATTATGTCAATTTTTATTTTATTATCAGGGTTGATTTACTCATTTCTTCTGGAACGAACTTTTAAAGTTCATTTTTTTTATATGATTTAATTGCTTTTTATATATAGATAACATAAAAATATTTTTTATTATGCAATATCTCGTGAAAGAAATTAAATAATATTAATATTTAAGGCATGTAGAATATTTATTTAATATTTATTATTTTTAGCATATCAAAAAAAGGTTGTATAATATGTGTTTATTCACACCTCTTATTAATAAAATTATTTTTACAATAATTTGAAAAAAAAACTTTTTTATTAGCAATTATTAAAAATAAACATTTTCAAAAAAGTTTTAAACGCATTTTATGTTAATTAAAGAAAAATATTTATCATATGTATATTTTAATAAAATAAAGTTAATAATTTAATATTATTTGAATTATGAATTGAAAGTATTTAGTAAAATATGAGTGTTACTATGGAAATATGATTTTGTTACAAAGAACCGAGAAATGTTATTACATTGATAAAATATACAATTTTCAATAATTTCTCAAAATAATTGTATATATACATATATTACAAATACTTCATCTTTCTTTATTATTTTTTTTTAATTATACTTTATTTACATCAATTTTACTAACATAATCTTTTTTATTTTGTAGTATTAAGTGCTTTTTTTTTAAAGTGCCTAATATAAGTTTTACGATTTCAATTATTATATTAACTATAAATGGTACGTACATATAATTGGAATCCATCAACACAAACAAATGTTAAACTTGGTGATAATTTGTATAATAATGCCAATAATAAATATGAAAATAGTCATGAAAAAATACTTTTTAATGATAGTATAAAAAATTCACATGATTTGATTGATGCAGGGTTATCTAAAATAAACTCAACAAATTATATATCTCAAAATAATTCATTGTATCCACCATTAAAAACGACAACAACATTATCAAATAATTCATCTTTTTCTTCTATTCAAGATAAAAATAATTATTTACCATCAACATTACCCTATAAATCTGGTATAATAGATGATAAAGAAAAAATTTCTTTAAAAAATCCATTAGACATTTCATGGGACGTGCCACCGGAAATTTTAGAAGGAAGGACATTTATTGTTGGTATGAAAGCTTACTCCATAAATGGGAATATTATGTATAAACCATTCCCAGTAAAAAATATTTTTTCATCATTAATAAATGAACATGAAGAAAATAACAAACTTAATGTAGATATTGGTTCTTTAAATATTAATAATCAAAAAATGGAATATACAGTAAGTAATAAAATAAATGAAGAAAATTATAGAAAAATTTTTGAAGTGGAAAGAGGAAATGATAGAAATTACTATGAAAATAAGTTTTTACCTTTTAATACAAATGAAGATGTTAGTTTTTTTTTCTTTGACTTTTATTTTTAAATAATACTTATTATTTTATTTTTAAAAATTTTTCTTACATTTTTTTTAATAGATGTATAAGATAGCTGATTATACAAATGATCAAAAGTTACCTATACTTAACAATGGAAGATACATTAATAATACGAGTTTAAATGAAGAAAATGTTTTAAAACGTAACAGTAAAGCAATTATACCGGGTTTTAATGATAAAGAAAGACTTAAATATGAATTGTTACAACAAATTGAAGAGAACAGGCGTCGTAAAGAAATGGAAAAATATAAAGAATGGGAAATGGAAGAAAAAAGAAGAATTAGGTAACATTTTTTTATTTGCTAATTTATTCTTTACTACTTTTTTTTAATTATTTTAGAGATGAAATGTATTTTGAGAAACAGAGACAGTTAATGAAAGAGGAAGAATTACAATCAAAATTAAAAATGGAAATGGTTCAAAAAAAAGCAGAGGCTATCGCAGCAAGAGCCTCTGAATTATCAAAAAATCATTTAAATGTTAAAAAGAAATATTCACATAATGAAAAAAGACTTAATATTGAAAATGATGATGGTAAGATAATATTAAAAAATAATATATATGATAGTAATCTTTCATTATCTACAGATATTAGTAAAAAAAAAACTAATGATGGTTATAATATAGAAGATAAGTCATCCTTGAAAAGTGTGACATCACACAGTTTACGTTCAACCTCTTCATCATCCCCTCCCAAACAATTAGAATGGTGGGAAACTAAAAAAATTAATCAAACAAATGTTAGAAGTACTACAACATCTCCACCAATACCCGTTCTTCGTAAAAAAGTAAAGGATGAAAATAATATAGGAATAAATAATAAAATGACTAATTATGAAGATACTTATAATAATAGTAACCTTATAACAAATAATTATGAAAACGAAGCTAACAATGTAAAGTTAGAAAAAAGAGAACAATCTATTTCATCAACAAAATCACAAAATTTATCTGCTACAGCAGAATCACTTCAAAGACAAATACGTTTAACGAATCCTCAACAAATTTTAACATAAATAGAATTTCTTTTTGATTATTTTAAAAATTATATAATATATTAAATATTAAAAAAAATGTTTAGGGGAAAAATTTATCAACGTAATACAATTTGTCATATGATATACTCAATAAACATTGTAAAAAGCTTATTTTCATATTACAAAATTTAATACACTACATACATACGTATATATGAGTGCATGAAATCATCTCCATATTATTATAATTTTTCATTTTTTTTTTTAATATATGTAATAAAAATTTTACATTTAATTAATTGTAGTAATTCGTTATTTTTTGTTATGTATTATATAAAAATAATGCATTTTTTTTAATAACTATACTAAGAAATATATTCTTATTTGACAGGTAAACATTTATTAGGACATTTTCAATATTTATTACTTAATCTATTTTTATTTGCCATCAAATTTTTTAATATCTTTTTTTATCCTAAATTATACTGATATATTATATTATTTCACATAATTTAAAATAAAAAAAATTTTTTTATAATTTTATTTTTTTAATATGGTTATTCCTATTCCTTAATTTTTAATTATACATTCATTAAAATTATTAATAATAATGTACAACTCATTCAATTTTATTAGCAATGATAATGTATATAAAACCACTAAATGTATAATAGTAATAAATTAAAAAAAAAAACATCTATGACGAATTGTTAAATATATTAAAAAAAATTTATAATTTTTTTCTAAAATACAAAAATTTTTCATTACACATTTATATATATATATATTTTACAAAAAAAAAAATATGAAAAAAAATAAAAATATTTTTCAGATATATAAATGTATCAGGTGAGAAAAATAACAATTATTTAGAAATATTTTAAATTGTTATTTAATGTTCAAATTGTTCTATAATACCACTTTTCATTAATTTTTATTTTATGTTTCGTTTCTTTGTACATCTTTCATTTTGTTCCATTTCATTTATATCTTATTTATAAATGATTTTTTTTACTTTATATTAAGCTTAAATATTAATATTTGATGTTTTAGATGAAAAAAGTATTTTTAGATCTGTTATTTTATTTTATAGTTTTTATTTTTTTTTTAAATAGTACTTTTATGACTTTTTTGCATTAAATTATAGGACAGTTACATAAAATGATATATGATGTATTTATTGTCATATCCCCTTTAAAACATCTATTTTATATAACATAATTTTTTATACCTAAAGGTTTTTTATAAACAGCATATGTTCAATTTGTTTGACCATCTAAAATTAGAAGAAATCATTTAAGATTGGCAGCATCTTTCTTTTTTTTTTCATTTTTTTTATAAAGAATAAATAAATTTAAAAAAATTTTTATTGAAAGGAGGAGTTTATAGATAGAATTAGTTTTAAATTATATGATTATGGTCAGGAGAGTAGTTATTGGCAAAGATATCAAATGATGAAATCCTACGGCCATGACTAAATGTGTTTTTAATCTATTGTATAAGAGGTACCTTTTCTCTTTTCTCATCGCTATATTAAATTTATATTTATTTTATTTGTAAACATTTTTATTTTCTGTAAATATATATATATATATTATATAGTAAAAATTTCTTTTAAAAACTTAAAGAAAAATCTTATTTTTTTCATTTTATTAAATTATAATTTTTAATAGAAGCAAATTGCAATGTTGACTAGTTGTAAATACTTTAATGCTATAATTTATGTGTGATTTTATTATAATAAGGTTTTAGAAGGTAACTATATCCTCTTTTACCAATAATCTATTTGACGTTCAATGGTTGTTCATATATATATATATATTTTATTAAATTGGTAACTTTTTTAAATAGTAGATAGTATTAGTTATAGTAAAAATACAATTGCTAATATTTTTTTTTATCAATTATTTATCCTTGATTAAATATGATTCTTATATAATATGTAGTATGGCAAATAAAAATACCCTTGACATTAATGATTTTGACAGTTCTTTTCAACTACATATTTATACTATATATAAAGATATATACAAGAATTATAAAGCTAAACTTAAAAATTATATCAATATTTGATATATTTTTTCATTGAAAGGTACCACTATTATATACATATACATTTGAATGAACGTATTTTATTTGTATTAAAAAGTGTTTTAAAAATGTTTGATTGCGATTAAATGTATGTAAAGCATTTTTGTTAACAGTTATTTTAAAAAAATCTATTTCTCTTTTATAAATTATAAATGAATATCATTTTTTTGCAAAAAAAACTTTTTTTTTCAAAATTTATTTAATATATTAAATAAGTATATATTATAATATTTATAAAATCGAGGTCAAGCAATAGCACCTTTTGTAAATTTCTATAAACCATACTTTGTTAACTATATTATATAGTTAATGCTTAATAATGACAATTTTTATTTATGTCATTTATATATCTTGACAAAATCCCCTCTTACATCTATTTATCCATTTATCTATCTATCTATCTATTTATATATATCTTAAATCAAAATTTTAAAGTACACTATGTTTTGTTATTTAATGTATCATGTCACCATGACTTTTAAAAAATTTTTCTCATCATCACATTAAATATTAAATTAAATCTTTAAAAAAAATGAAGCAAAAGATTTTACTATAAAATAATATATATTTTGATAAAAAAAAAATTTTTTTTTAATTTTATTGATAGAAAAATACAAATATCGATATATCAATCTTATTAATCATCATCAAGTAAGAGTATAATGAAGGCATAAAAAGATGATAGCAATGAAACTCATATGCATTTTGCATTAACTCATTCAAAATTTCTAAAACATTTTTTTTATTCTTCTTTTGTTAGTAAATCTTTATAAAATTTATATTATTTATGCCAAATTTTTATTATTTATCTATTACAAACATTAAAATCTTTTTTTTCTTACTGATAATAACATAAATACAATTGTATTTTTTTTAAATTTCAATTTAAATATTTGTTAATAATATTTTAAAACTATATCAATGCATTATATTTTTTTTATTTACTTTAACTTTTATTATTATTTTTTTTAAATAATTACTACACTTTTTTTTCTCTATAAATCTCTTCTTTATACTTATTACCCATTTTATTTTTCTTCGTTTTTTATTTATTAAGCTTTTATAAATATTTTTGTTGATTGTTGTTTTCATTATAATGCTGTATTTTTTAAATAAATCTTTATAATATATATAAAAATATACCAGATAATATAAAGTATTTCTATAACACCAATATTTGCCACTTAAAAATTAGACAAAATTATATATATATATATATATTCTCTTTCCCTATACATATATTCATTTTACTATATTTTTGAAGACAATTGAAGAGAGATGAAAAAGAGAAACAACGACACAGATGATTAACTCTTTTCTACGCATTTATCTTTGAAATAGAGAAGACTGCGATAAAAGTATTATCTTTATTGAAGAAAATATATTAGAGTGTATATTGGTGTGCCATGTCATCAAACAATGATAGTAACGCTTCTATGACAAAAAGTATATATAAATTAGCAACAACTTTTAAATGCAAAACTATACTTTTATATTTTTGCCATTTAATAAACTATTATATAATATACATATATATGACATAAATAGTTAAAATATATGTATAACTTTTTTTTTTGCAATTGAGAAAAAAAAAACTTTTAAAAAAAATATTCTATAAAAATTATGCTTTTTTTTTGTTTAAATTAATAAATAAATAAGCATTATCATTAATAAGGTAAAAAAATTACCAATTTTTTTATTATTTTACTTTTATTTGGAAGAAAAATGTAAACAATCAACTAACTATTTAAAAATAACATATTTTAATCAACTAATTGGAGAGAGATTAAACAATACTTGTTACAGAGATTTAAAAGCATTTAAAACTTTTACTTTTTCTAATGACAACTATAATTTATTTTAACATTCTTTAATCTTTCTTAAACACTTTATCATTTTATAGTCTTTAGTAAAATATTCCATATTTAACATTTTATTTCTTTATATAATCCGTTTTTATATCCTCTTTATTGTTAGAAGTAATACATAACTAATTCTTTGGTATCAGGTAAATATTGAATTTTTGTAATGTTAAAAAATTTATTATAATTTCAAGATAAAATAAAATTGTGTATTTAAAATGAGTTAGAGTCTCTCAAATACTATAATATTTTATATACACCATTAAGCACGATTTTTGAGGTCATTTTTGAAGAGATTTCATATATGTAACTATTTTTTTTTCTTTACAATTTACTATCAATAGTTTTATATTAATTACTAGGAAAAAAAGCATTAAATTCAAAGTCACTTTATTTCTTTTAATTATCAATCTATTGTCATATTCCTTTCAATTACTGATAAAATTTACCACAAAATTTTTACTTTTTAAAATCACTTTATCATTTATAAAAATCTATTTTATTGTTCTATTAAAAAATTTAATATATAACTTTTTTATTATAAATTTTTAAATATAAATATATTTTTAATACTTATAAGAATAATAAAAGTATAGTAATATTCATATTATAAACATATAACAGTATCATTCGTATTAACAAATGAACATGTAAAATATTTTTTTATTATTTTTAAACAATTTGTTAATGATAAAAAAAATTTTATAAATTTAAGGAACACCTAAAAGATATTTTTATAAAAATTATAATTTTAAAATTATATATTATCATTTACATTAAATTTAAAGATTATAAAAATTATTTAATGCATGTTAAAGCTTCTTTGAATATAGGATAGTTAATTTTACTAACATTTAATACTTTTACATTATCTATTGCTTAATTATACTTTTTTTTCTTGTAATTCTTATCTTTTTTCTATAATGATCGATCTTAACTTTTTGATGAAAGGAAATTATATTATTTTTTGGTAAAAGAAAATGAAAAAAAAATTTGTTTTATTATAAAATATTTTATATCTTTTGAATAAATATTTTAATTACTTTTATTACTAATAAATTATTAATATTAGGTGAGTGTGGATAAAAAAAATGTAATAATATATGATTATATACCATTTTTCATTATTATTTCTTTTCTCCTCTTATAACGTGATTTTTAATAATGGCTATTTATTTTTTTTCTAAAAATATTACAACAAATTAAGATTTTTGTTATCTTACATTTATAACAATATTCTTCATCATTCATTTCATATCTATTTAAATTTGTCATATCTTTTTGTTTTATCAAAAAAAAAATTTTTTAATATAATCATTTTAAATCAAAACATTTTATGATATTCATTATATCATTTCTTTTCTACTTTTTCATTTGATGACAATACATTATATTATAGAGAAAAATTTTTAAAGTAAAATTAAAAGTTATTTTATTTTTTACTTCTTATTTTTGGTCTTTAAATATTATGAATATACAGCAAAATATATTATACATATAAATATATAATTGGCAGAATAAAAATATATTTATATATGTTTAGACGTACTTTTTATATAAAACTATATATGTGACGTTAATATTTGAATGTTTTTTTTTAAACACTTCCGCAATTCCATCAAAATATATTTTATTTAATTGTGTATTTAACAAATCTTTTTTTCTAACACCTCCTTTTATAATTTATACAATAAGATGCACGTCAATGTTTTATAATATATATATATTTGTAGAATGAGTGAATATATGTCATAAAAGCAATACTTTAGCAAATATTTGTCTCTTGATCTGCCATTAAATGTATTTAAATACTTTTTGTTACATTATTATATGCTTAACTTTATAATATAGTACAAAAATCAATTATTTTTTTATTATGTTAAAGATAGATAATAATTTAATTTTCTGAATTTATTATTAATATTGAAAAAAAGATATGAAAATATTAAACTTATTTTTATATTCATTTGTAATATTTCATTAAATTAATAAAAAAAAAAACATGTATATATTTTATAATAAATCTATAAAAAAAATCTAAAAAAAAAAGATTAAACATTTTTTAAAGATATATGGAAATTTTCCTATTAAATTATATATTTTAATAAAAAAATTATAGACTATAAATTATTTACAACATGAAAAAATAGTTATAAATTATATAATCACTTCCGTTTTTCTTTTAATAGATAAAATATTAAACTTAGAAATTTTTCTTAACATTTTTATAAATATTCTTTTTTTTTCAAAATTATTGAAATGTCAAAAATTTTTAACTTTTAAATATATGAGAATTAAAGAAATGGAGTGTAGATTGCTAAAAATGTATTTTGACAAACAAAAATATTTATCCATTCAACAAAATAGTACATTTTCTAAAGCCACTATTTTTTTTTTCTCTGTACTATAACGCAAGAACAAAATGTTTTGTTTTTTTGTCTTAAAGAAAAAAAATTTTTTTTATAATATAATTTTATTTATTAAAGATAAAAATGATCATATGTAATATGCCATTTTTATATTATTATACTCAACTTAACTCATTTTATCTACCAATTACTGCTTTTATACAAAATTTTCTCAAAACTTTTCCTTTTATATTTTTAACAGATTCTTAATACAGGAAGTAGAAGAAGATGTAACACAATAGAACAAACCTTCTACTCTGTAACATCTTGCAATGATGGAAATGTCGCTTTTTATATTGCGCACCCTATATACATTTATTCATTAAATAAAATTGACCCAGACTGGTATGGGGTGCTACTCATTATTTGGTTCTGTTGGACTGAGAGAAGTAAACATTTAAATTATAGTTAAATTGTACTGTTCTCCTGTTCTATACAGAGGGCTTATAACCTTTGAGATCATTCCCCTTTAACTAATATATATATAGAGGTCTCTTCTCAAATTTCAGGGTCACATTGAAAATTAAGACTAAAACCAAAATAATGTAGATACTTGCGGCATTTTCTATGCTATGAGCATATATGTTCTCATCTTATAACTATATTTTACTTAAACTTTAATCTTTAGACTTTTTTTTTCTATATATTAACAAACATTTAACTAAATTACCTCTAATGACTTTACTTTTATGGTAATATTAAACCATCTTAGAACAGCATAAATTTAAAATTCTTATCATCATACAAAAATTTATCAAATTATAATCATTAATCACTGACCATTATATATATATATATATATATATATATATATATATATATATATATATATATATATATATATATACATTTATTTACCATGTATATATATTCCTCGTTTTAAGCTATCTATCTTTAAATTAAAATTCATTAATATTGAAAAATTTCAAGTAATAATCATTTTTATACATAACAAATATTTTATATAAACCAACATTTTATAAAGTATACTAAAAAAAAACATATTCATATATATTACAAATCAAATTATTTTTTTAGTCTCAAAATACTTATAAATTGCTAATGTAAGAATTAATCGTTAATTTTATCATTCATAATAGTTATATTTTTTTTCTAAAATTTTTCATTGTTAAACATTTCTTACCTTTAAAATTGATGATTTTTTTTTATTAAAATGTATTTGACGTTTAGATATTAAAATTTTTTAAATTATTTAATTTAACTATTAATAATATTTTAATTTTTTTTTTTAAAATAAAATGAATCTTTAGAAATGAGGAATGTTGATTGTATAAATATATAGTTTTATCAACATAGGTAACATATCACACCGTGTTGATATATATATATATATATATATATATATATAACAAATACATTTGGTCTTCGTTGAATATATATATATATATATATGCATTATATGTCTGCATGTGTTATGGGGGAAATTTTAAATGATGTGTCGTCAAACATTACATTTATAAACTCTCCTATACCCCATTTACAAGATGAAAATCTCACATATTGCCATTGAATTTTCATTTTTAATATTTATCAATCATCTCTAAAAATTAGAAACATTTATATTTCCAAAAAAAAATTTAAGAAATACTTTTTATTTATTAGTTTATAAATAAGATATCTTATAATTATAAATATTAAAAATTAATATAATTTTTTATTAAAATAATATTATATTTCTGAAACTTAAATTAATCTTTTTTTTTATTATATTTATAAAAGATTTATCTGAAAAATGAGAAAATAGATATTTTAATAGATTGAAAAATAAAACCGTAATTCTAGTATTATAAATATTAAAATAGTAAAAAATTATTAAAAATTTTTGTTTAATTTGCTAAAAAAATTCTAGTTTTTAATATTTTATTGCTTTTGGCTTCATTGTCTTATTCACCGTGACCTAAATTTTTATGAAAATATACAGATGCGCAAAGACATATGTCAATGTTGATATATAAAGATGTAGTACTTCTTACACTGTTACTTTCACATGTTATGATGAAATTTTTTCTTCATCATTTATAATAACAAAATCTTAATTGTTGTTTTTTTGGATTTATGTATATAGCTATAAACATAAGAAAAAATAATAATATTTTTGAAAATTGATAATATTTCGATTATAGTAAAAAAATTTATTATTATAATAATAATAATGATAAAATTCTGTTTATTTATTTAAAAATTACCATTTTCTATTATCATTAAAAGATATTTTTATAAATATAACTTTAATTTTTTTTCAAGATTACATAAAAATTTGGTTAAGTAAAATAATTTATTAAATAATGTAATCATTCCTTCATAATTATAAAATATTGTACTTTAAAAATTTATCATATATATTTTTATTAAACCAGATAATTTTATGATTAATTTGGTATATATTTTTTTACATAAATTATGCATACACTTTTTTTAAACCAATACTATACTTTTTTTTTTGTCTAGAATTAATTATAAATACATTATTGAAGAAAGGAAGAAATATATCATACTTACTTTTTACGTTTTTTTACCAGTTGGACTTGTTATTGAAAATATCATGTTTTTCACATTGCATTAGGATGAATTTTGCATTTTTTTTTATTTTCAAAGCATATAAAATACTTCTATACGTTTTTTACTTGACTAATATTATTTTATATGTTAATAAAAAATTATTTTAGTTTATTTTAGATTCTCAACTGTTACACAACACCAACGTACATACACACCGCAAATATTCTAAAAAAAGTTTTAACTATTTAATTAACATAAGCGGTTTTTTTTTTGTGTATATATAAGATAGTATTGAAACTGGAGGTGTTATGCTTGTTCCTCCACAATCTAAAAAAATTAAATTTTCATCACCTTCTGAAGAGGAGATAGCATTGGTTGATTCATCTAGTAAAAGATATTTTTCAATATCTAAACAAAGTAATAATGAAGAAGTATTAGTAAGCAATACGATAGATGCTGAATATACAGAAATTTCTACTTTTTCATCCAATACATCATATAACACATCAACAGTAAGTTATATGTTTTATAAAATATAATTTATAACGTACATTGAATAAATAAAATATAAGATTTATTATGGACATATATATATATATATAAATATATATTCTATAAAGTACATCTATAGTATTCTTTCCTCCATATATCAATTAAAATGTTATTCACTTTTTATTTTACATATCATTGATCATATACATTTAACTTTCTTCTTTTTTGTATAAGTTCGTAGTACTATTTTTATTTTTATTTTTTTTTATATTATTAAATAACATACATTTTAATATATAAATATTAATTTAATTTTAGGCCTCAAAGGGTTTAACGACAATGCTGAACAACGACGTGGCACGTGGGGTGAAACGTAAACAAGATGTTATATCTTCTGGAGTAAGAAAAAGTTATCCTGAAGAAATAATTTTACATTATCAAAATTTATCTAAAAATAATATTAATACTAAATCATCTACAAAAAATCATATAACTCAAAAAATATTACCTAAAACAAACAAATCATCATCATCTGAAGGAGAATATCAAGTTATTAAACATGAAGTTATCTGTTCACCATATCGTAATCATTATGAAGTTCTTGAATTCTTAGGTAAAGGTACATTTGGACAAGTTGTTAAAGCTTGGAAAAAGGGTACAAATGAAATTGTTGCAATAAAAATATTAAAAAAACATCCTAGTTATGCTAGACAAGGACAAATTGAAATATCTATATTACATAGACTTAATACAGTTAATGCTGATGAGTATAATTTTGTTCAAGCATTTGAATGTTTTCAACATAAAAATCATACATGTTTAGTCTTTGAAATGCTTGATCAAAATTTGTATGATTTTTTAAAACAACAAAAGTTTAACCCCACACAATTGTATAACATCCGTCCAATTGTTCAACAAGTCTTAACAGCCTTGGCTAAATTAAAACAATTGGGATTAATTCATGCTGATTTAAAACCAGAAAATATAATGTTAGTAGATCCTGCAAATCAACCATTTCGTGTTAAAGTTATTGATTTTGGTTCTGCTTCATATAGAACAAAAGCTGTAACAAATACATATTTACAATCTCGATATTATCGTGCACCAGAAATAATATTAGGATTAGCTTTTAAAGAAGCAATTGATATGTGGTCACTAGGATGTGTTATGGCTGAATTATTTTTAGGTTGGCCATTATATCCTGGTTCATCAGAATATGATCAAATACGTTATATTGTACAAACACAAGGTTTACCACCAGCTACAATGCTTCAACAAGCATCAAAATCATATCGTTTTTTTAAACATATACAAGATAATACAAATAATTATTGGAGACTTAAAACACCAGAAGAACATGAGGCTGATACTGGTATTAAATCAAAAGATACAAGAAAATATATATTTAATTGTCTTGATGATATTGCTATAGCTAATCATCCTGAAGGTTATGATAATTCATTTCTTCTTTGTGAAAAATCAGATAGAACAGAATTTATTGATTTACTTAAAAAAATGCTTGCTATGGATCAGGAAAGAAGAATTACACCAACAGAAGCATTAGAACATAATTTTTTAAAAATGAATCATTTTAGTCATTTTGGTAATACTAAATATTTACAAATATCACAAGCACGTATGGATATTTGTAATAAATCAAATAAATCACCATCAAATGTTACTGTTGGAAATACTTCACTTCCAAATATTGGTGGAACACATCAATTAATAAATCAAACTCCAACAGCAACATCACAATTATTAGCTTCTACATTTGGACATCATCCTAATCTTCAACAATCTGACAATATAAATATGCACAATAATTTTGCAAATATATTTCAACAGTATAATAATGGTATTTTAGCTAATACTACTACTCATCCTAACTATATGTATCAAACACTTGCAGCAGCTTTTTTTCCATATACATTTCAAAATACAACTGCTCAACCTCCAGCTGCTGCAATATTACCATCAATAATACCAAACAATTTATTAGTTGAAGCTCAACTTCAATATTTAGCAAATGCTGCGGGACCTACAGGTAGTGGAAATATTCAACATAATGGTAGTCAATTACAAGGATGGAATAGTACACCACTTGGAACAGCTTCAATAATTCCATGGCAATCTATGTTTACAAATTCAACAAATAATATTCAATCAAATGGATCATCTACGACGACGTTTTTTAGGCCAGATCTGTTTGTATCTAACGCTACAGGCCATGGGTCGGTACAAACAGTGAATAACAATAATAATGTAGCAAATGTAACTTCATCTTTACAACAAATGAATAATATTTCATCTAATAGAGAAAGATTTGGTGGACAAATGGGTAATAATAATGTATATGATATTAATAATCATTTAACACAATATATACAACAAGCTCAACAAAATTCAACAGGTCATAACTTTGTAAATATTTCAGATCAACGGGGATCCACAATACATAATGAAAGTAATTTTGGAAATTTAGTCCAAACAAATTTTGTTAACTCAACAAATAATATAAAAAATGATCATGTTGAAAATAATAACACATTATTAAATTGGAGTTGTAATGAAAATATTCCAGATCAACGTATTGATTATAAAAATAAAAGTAATTTGTTATCAAATGATTACAATGATAATGATGATTATTTACGATCACAACAAAATGATGGAATGGGTAATTCTTTATCGCAAACTGTTGTAAAAAGTTATTGTCAACAACCATCATCAATGTGTCGTGAACAACAACAGCAACAACAACATCAAGATGATTCATTTTTTAGAATTGGATATAATTTTTCACAATCTAATAGTACAAAAACTAAAAATAAAAACTGTGCTGTAGTTAGACCAATTCAAGATATTAAAAGAGAAAGCAATAGTTGTTTATATAATAATAATATTAATCATTCTAATAGACCAATTCAAGAAGTTGGACCAATAATTGATAGTACTAATGTAAGTGCACAAGCTGCAATGTTAATGGCAATGATTAATCATAGGCAACAATTACCAATATAACATTTTGGTAAAAAAAAATTGTTTATCTCAAAATATTATTATTAAATACATACTATGTCTATTTTTAAATAGATATAATTTTATCCGTATTATTATTATTTTTTATTACAAACACTTCTTGTTAATTATAAGTTACATGCACATTATATTATAAAAAAAAACATACTTTTTCAAGAAAAAAGAAATTATGTAAAAGAAAAAAAATAATCATATTGATATGAAACAAAAAATGAAAGCTTTAAAAGTAGCAATTAAAGAATATTATTTATGAAAATTAAGTACACTTCATGATACGGGATCATGCATATAATATTAAAGCAAAGAACTTTTTCTACTATGTATAATCAATAGTTTTTGGTATTAATTTATCATTCAACAAAAGTTAACTAAATTATCATTTATATTATGATATCTGCATACGTCTTTTTATTCAAAAAAAATATTACAATATTACAAAGACATTTATAGATATAGTTAATTATATATTCTTTTGCCATCATTATTAGGGTAAAGAAACATTGTAATATGCACAAAAAAAAAAGTTAAGAAATTGACTTTTTTACTATAATTACATAACATTTGTTGTAGTATCTCCTATATATATTTTTTTTATTTAACATTATAACGCTACTGTTAAAATTTTTTATTGTCACAAAATTATATTTTTTGCGCTTACCAAAAAATTACAAAAAATTAAAACAATCCAATAAAAAATTCACTCAAAATATTTCTGTAGTTTGAAGAAAAATGTTTGTTGTAGAATTATTTTTTTTTTTTAATTTTTTTTTAAATATTTATCTTAAACATCATGCTATAAACTATTACTTTAATTTAATTTGTTATTTTATTATTTTTTTTCCTTATTTTGTAATACTTTATTTTACACTATTTAAAAAAAAAAAAAACTTTTTTTTTTATTTTAAATAATTTTCTATTCAACATATTATATTAGCAGTACCTATATATATTTATAAATAAAAAATAAATAAATATAGGTTTACTAAACAAAAGTAATATTTTTATTATTGTATATTTATCTAAAATGTATTTTTTTTGTCAAATAAATATGCATATGTTCATTTTAATCATAAAATTTTAAATAAAAATTTATGATTATTATTAAAAGAGACTTTCTAAACTTCTGTCAAGAATCAATACCTCAGCACTTCACCACTGAAAATGCCTTTGTTTTAAAAATTGTGGAAGTATAGAATTCTCTTTTAGAACTATAATATTTATAACTAAAATAATACAAAATAATTTAATCAAAATATTTTGGTAAAATTGTATATTTTTTTTTATAATATTGTAATCTTTAAACACAATATTTTTAATTGCACTGCTATTACTTAAATTTTAAATAAAATTGTACAACAAACAATTTTTTTTAATAAAAAATTTTCAACTAATTGTACTTTTTTTTTTTTACTTATTTTTATATAAAAAAAATACTTTTTATATATGATTTTAAATATTTTCTTAAACAACAAAAATATACATTATCTTCAAACTAGTTTATTTTAAAATTAAAAACCTGGATTTTTTATTTGACTTTTGGAAGGAAAATTTTAACAAGTTATTAGGTATATACCAGTATCAATTGTATCATTTTTAATTTAATTATCTTTCCTTTTATAAATATATAATATTATATAAAATGCCGCTGTATGTTAAAATTATTTTGATAAAAATACAGTGTAAAAAATAAAATTAGTTTTTTTATGACCTATGACTTTTAAATAATATCAAAGAATTGTATAAAATAAAAAAAAAATTGCTTTATTAAATAACTAATTTTATAATTTATGACAGTAGTGTATTACTACTATGTTATTTGAAAACAAAACCAGAATAAGGAAAGAAGAAAATTAAGAAGAAAAAAAGTGCTTTTTTGTTAAAAATGAAGTATAACTTTTTTTTTATTAAAATTTAAATAAAAATATAATGATAAAATTAAAATTGTATTGTTGTTTTTTTTTAAATAAACATTTTAATCTTTTCCTAAAATTGTTGTTTTAATTTTTAAAAATAAATATTAAACAACATTAAATTGATTTTAATAAGGTTTATTAAAGAAAAGGTATTTTCAAAAGAAATTTTAAAAAGTAAGGTTATTTGATTAAAATGTAAATAAAAATGATAATTAAACTTTTTAACAAAAGAATAATTAATATAATTTAAAGAATAATAGTAAAGTTGATAAAGAAAATGTAATTATCAAAACATTTTAAGTAAAATATTTATTTATATTATAGGCATTTCTGATGCCATTGTAATTGAAAAAGACAATATAATGATTTTGAAAATTGAATAAAATAAAAAGAAAAACTTTTATTAAAAACGATAATTATAATTTTCTTTTTTACAAGTAACTTAAATTTTTCCTCCTTAAAGATATATTGATACACTTCAAAATAAAATACAAAATCACCTTATTATGACATTTTTATAATGCAATTAAATTAATTTAAAAAAGATTAGGCAAATTAGAAATTTTAAAAACTTGTTATATTTTGTATTTTTATATATATTACTTTACAATTTTGGGTTTATAATTTATATTTTTTATATATTAGTCAAAAGTACTCTATTAAATATTATTTTTTTTAATATTATTTTAACCACTTTAAAAACATGTCATTGATAGCTTAATTTTTATATATATTTTTTCTTATTTTATTACAACTAAGTATAAAATGTTATCATATAAAGCGTGAAAATTTTAGTGGATATATGAAACTACTTTTTTTTTAAACAAAATTTAAATTAAAGTTAATTGTTTAAAAAAAATTTGTAAATCAAAATTTTTTTTATTTGGCTAATTGTTTATATCAATATTAAGTTTAACTTTCATTTTTTAATTTGTTATTTAATAGAGACTAAAAGTTATTTATTTTTAATTTATATACTATATAATAATACTTTATTATCATAAGACATAAGACGTAAATTCTTATATTCAGTTTTTTTTTAATGTAACAAATAGAATTCATTAATTATCAAAAGTCTTATTACATTAAAACAAGAATTTTATGTTAAAGTTGAAACTTAGTAATTATATTTTTTCTTTAATATTCTTAAATTATGTAATACTTTTTTACATAAATAGATACATATAATAGTCTTTAAATTTTAAATAATTACTATCATCGTTAGTTTATACATAATTGAAAAATGAAAGTAAAAAGAGCTTAAAAATATTGTAGTGATGATATTTTAAATTGCAAATAACCTTAAAAATTGTTTCACTATCATACACCTTCCTCTTTATATACATAAATATATATCCATATATTCTCTTATAAGTGTTCGCCAAAACCTATTTTTATCATTTTCATTTACTTCTAAATTTCTTGTTTTCATTCCTTTCTTTTAATCAAAAGCCAACACCAATACGGTTGCTTAATTATATTTTGACAGTGATTAATAATAATAACAAATTTTATATCATTTGCTTTTTAATCTTTATGTATATATATATATATATATAATAAGAAGTAAATTATTTTTTAATATTAATTATTATTATCTATCTTAGGCTATATATTATTTAAATGGATACTATCCAAGAAAACAATAAAAATTTTATTAAATATCTATAAAGATGATCTTTTATTATAAAATGTGATAAAATTTTAAGATATGAGATTCTAGTTACTTTTAGTTCTACTTTTATATATTTTCTTTAAAAAGATATTATAATTTTAAAGTTAATAATATAGGATTCTAGATATATATATATATATATATATATATATATATATATATATATATATATATATAATATATTTTTATGTTATATAAAATTTTGTAGATATAACTCACGCAATAATTTTCTTAAACTAATGGACCTATTCATTCTTTTCTTCAAAATTATATATAAACAAAATTTTCAAAAATTTTTATTTTATATCATTTATTTATAGATATGAAACAATTTCACCAAATATCTTTTATTTTTATTGTTATAACAATATTAGGTTTAACAAAATCTGATTCTGTTATTAAACTTACCCGTGATGGATGTGGTGAAACAAAAGCATGCCTTTTTAAACCACCAGGTTGTGATCCAAGTCTTGATTGTACAATGGGTGCTATGTTTACTGTTGTTGGACCAAACCAATTGAAAGTACAACTTGTAGCACAATCACTTATTCCAACACCACCATTACAATATATTGCAATTGGATTTAGTAAAGATGCTTCAATGGGAGATGATTATGTTAATGAATGTGTCTTAAATACTGCTGGTAATTTAGGTGAAGTTTCTCCAGAAGTTTTTACATCATACAACAAGGGTAAATCAAATGATCGTACTTATATAAATGAAGTATGTTTCATTAAATTTATAACATTTTATTATTATTAATAATATTATTATTGTTATTTTAGACTGAACACAATACATTATTTTCTGATATTAAAGGTGAAATTATAAATGGGAGATTAACCTGTGAATTTGTACAACAAATCATTCCACAAATTTCTTCTAAAGGAAATCGTATTCTCCCACTCAATGAGAAATATTACATTCTTATTGCTACCGGATCTGCACAACCAGATGGTATGTAAAAAGAGAAGTTTTTTTTTTTATAATATTATCCTTGAAAAATTCAAAATTAAACTAATTATTTGTAATATATTTTAGAAGTAAATGTGCATGACACTAGTTTATCTAGTCATTTCTTCCCAATTGTATCTGCACGCCCAATTAACCCATCACTAATTGGAGAGGCTACATACGACTTACCAAAACCTTTTGTTGAAGAAACTCCATCCCTTGAAACTACAACATCAGCAATTTCAAGTGAAGAAAACAATACAGTAGTAGAAAAAACTCATGAACAAAATGTAGGAACATCAAGTACCCAAACATCAATGATTGTAACAATTGTTTCAATCATCTTATTTAGTTTTATTAAATTTACTTATTAAAAACATCACAAATCTATTATTCATATAACCATATAAATATTTGATGTCGAGAAAATGTTTATATCTTTTTGGTATAAAAAATTTATGTAATATTTTGAAATAAATTTCATGACAATGCATCTTTTACAAAAAAAAAAAAATATTTCTTTAGAATACATTATATGTTATAATATTAAAAAAAATTACATCTTATTATTTCTTTAATAATTAAAATTTTAATTAATCATGTAACTATGACTAAAATTTTTTCCATATGATTGATATATTAACTAAAGATAATTTTAAAATATTTCAAATTTTTGTTAAATTAAATTTCATAATAAAAAAGAATTTTTAAATAAAATATACTATAAAAAGAAAATGTATAAACAAATACTAAGGAATACTTTAACTTTTTTTTAATGGTTGAAATACAAAAAGTAACAATAAATAACACTTTTTTACTTTTAACTTTTAACTATTTATTTTATTTTTCTCATCTTTTATTATATTAAATTCTTGAGAAACAATTATTTTTTTTAAAAAGTTACTTAACCTTGAAAGTATAATTTTATTTAAAATATCTTTAAGTAGACATTTTAAGACAACTTTAATCAAAAAATAATATTTTTTAAGAATATTAAAGGTAATAACAGTTGATTAATGATAAAATTATTTAATTTATAATTTTAATCAAAATAAAATGCACTTTCAAAATATTTGTTAATTTATGATAAGTCTATTTTAGTAACATACCATTTTTTTTTAATTTTAACATTTAATAATAATTTATTATGTTAAAAATCTTTTCATTTTTGATATCTTCTTACAATTCTTTATGTTATTTTCAAAAGAAAATATAAATTTTTAATAAACAGTTTGAAAAATTACTTTTTCTAAAATTAAATTTTTAATAAATTGTCTTTTGTGTTAAAAAAAGTGAAGAAACAAAGAATAACTTTAAAAATACAAAATAAATTTGATTGAAAGAAAAAATAGAAATTGAAAAGAGACCACTTCTTTTGTTATCTTTTTTACTTTATATTTTAGAATAAAAGTTTGAACAATGGTTATTTTTTCAAAAAATTATCATCTTTTCTAAAATTTAACAAAAATTTATAAATTTAGTTTTAAATTAGCGTTTGTCCTTTGTATATTATAAATAAAAATTGATTATTTAAATAATACAATGCTTTTTTTAACAACAAAATTTTCTTAGTAGTAAAAATTAGCACTTTTTAAAATAACAAAAATTGGCAAAAAAATGTTTTATAAACAATTTTATTTTAAATAAGCATCAAAAATAAAGGTTCACCTTGAATTGGTAAAAAAAATTTTTTTTTAATTTGTTATTACAATTTAAAAGATTATAAGTATATTATTGAAAATTGTTGCTGGATCTGTGTTTTTTTTATGTAAACATAGTTTATTTACAATCCTTTTTAATATTTGTTAAAAAAAAATAGTATAACATTAAGTTTTTCTTTTAGATTTATCCAATTTATAATACATGAAAACAAAAAGATTACCATCAGATTTTTTTTTTTAATTTTTTTAAATTATTATTTTGATAGATTTATCAAAGCTTTTTTTTAATTTAAACCGTAGTTATTTTTTAAAAAAATTTAAGTTTTTTTAACTTTATTTAGTCAAAAATACATTTTATAAATGTTATAAAAATAAATATGTTATTTTCATAAAAATTTTTCTTTAAATTATTATTTTGATAACAAATAACGTTGGTTATTATGAAATAATTACATAAAGTTAAAGAACAATTTTATCATAACAAATTAATTTTTCTAATATAAATAAAAATTTAAAAATTTAAAAGGTCATATAATTAAAAAGTTCTTTTTTTGACAAAATAAATTTTTAAGTATATTTTAAATATAGCTAATTTATAATATATTTTGATTTTTGATTTTTCTACTTTTTTTTCTGTAAAACAGTTAATAATTCAAATAATAAAAGCATTATCAAAAACAAAAATTAATCGTTTTATACTTTTAACCATTATATACTTGAAATTAAAAATTTATTATAAAAACAGTAAAATATTTTTAAATTGATGTATCATTTTATATAATTTAATATAAGAAAAAAATAATCATAAAAAAAACTAAATTGATAACCCTTATTGAATTAATCTATAATAAAAAAATTTTATTTTTATTAACTTTAAAATCAAATAACAATGCATTTTATTATAAAAAAGTAAATAACTTATTTTTGTATTTATTAGGTTGTTCTGAATAAAATGCGCTTTGTTTTATTTTGTTTAATGCTCAATGTTTGATACATATTATTTTAATTAATTAATAATGTTTGGTAAAGAAAATTATCAGTCGAATTCTTCTAAATTTTTCCCACAATTTGATATGTTTATTATTGGCATTATCTTTAGGTATTATCAATTTATTTAAAAAATAAAAATATTTTAAATATTATTTATGTGCAATTTCCAAAACATTAAGCTTTATGAACTCGAAAGAGACACCAATGAAATCCAAACAATCTAAAGTTTTTAAAAGACATTTAGAAGGGACACTATTATTAAATGATTAAAGCAAAATTAATTTGATAAATTTCAATACTGAAATATGACTTAAATAGTGGAGATTGTGTTAGACCAAGAAATACTACAAATAATAATGAATTTCAAAAAAAGGGTAAAATCGGATTCTTGTAAAATTGTTAAAAACCTTATAGAAAACTATGAAGTTAACAGTATAAAAATGTTTGACTATTTTAAGCAAAAATAAAAGTTAAAATAATTATCCTTCTAAAGTGTTTTTTTCACTTATTTAACGTAACTAAAATAATCCAATTTTTAGTTAAATAGTCATATATAATGTAAAGTGCATTTTATATAATAACAAAAAACGTTTTGTTTAATAATAAAATATTAACAATTTTCAAAAGCTTTATCTAAACAAATTTTGTCTTGAAAAAGATTAAATTAATTGTTGGTGATTAACAACAGAAATCATTCAGTATGAATGTTTAAATCAAGTGAAACAATTACTTCTAAATCTTATTATATTTAATTATAAAAAAATATACTGAAAATTTTTAAAATTCAACAAAAATAAATCATAATAAGGTACCTATTCTTACTTAAAAAGCAACGTTTACCAATACGTTTAAAACATAATGTTCCAGAAAATGAAAAAATTGGGTTATAAAGCCATCTTACATCATTAATATTTATCATACTTTGATCTAAAAAGGTCCATTTTTCAACAATCTCAAAAGTTTTTTAAAAGATTTTTTCTATAACAAAAATGAAAATGTAAAAATTGCTTTTGAAGTATTCATAAACTTTAGAACTTCAAAATTTTATGTAATAAGAACAAATAGATTTTTTTCTTGTTAAAACATTTGTGACCATTATTATGTTTTTTTTATTTTTAATAAAAAATATTTATTTTACACTGAGTTATACACTTTTTAATTTTATTGTAAAAAAACCACTTTTTATTCAAAATAATTTAATACGTTTAGCTTATTTTTATTATAATTATTAGTAATTGTAATTGAATTTTGTGCTTTTATTGTAATTGTTACTCATAAATAGCAGCAAATAAAACTATATTACATATTATATTTTCTACAAAATTTTCACTCATGCATTAAACTTTTTCATTTAAAAATAAAGTAATTTCATTTGGTGTAAATAAGAAGTTGGTCAAAATATATTTGATAGTAAATAATTTTAATGTACAAGGTAGCTTAAAAGTTGTGCAAACATATTTAATTTTAAAAAATTCTCTCAAACACAAATATATTTTCATTTTAGCGTTAATCAATACTTTAAAATTTTTTTTGTTTGATTTTGCTTTATTTTAAATTCAAATGATTAAAAACAATGTAAAATTTATAATATATTATTATATACTTTAAATAAATATATTATTTTTATAATAATTTTAAAAGCTAATTGTCTCTTTTTTTTATTTTTTACTTTTTATGATATAAAAATTGTAATAAATAATATTTTTTCAATCAAATTTTTGTATGTAGAAACATTTTTTTAAAAAGTGTTTTAAAATGAGCATGGTTTTTTTATCAAATTATTGGAAGAAATCGAAAGTATTTTAAATTAGTAATACAATTTTTTTTTTCAAGTTTAAAAAATTAAATATCATTTTTCAATATTATGTATAAAAAAACATTGAAAGAAAAAAATAGTAAAATTGTTTATAACATATACAAAAGATCATACGTTATCTTTTTCTAATTTTAAAACAAAAATTAAACATCCTAAATTAATCTTTTATTGTCATTGAAAATTATGAAAAATTAAAAATCTAAGTAAAATTATCATATTGTACTTCGATATAATCATTTACATCAATCATTTGTTTTTTAATATATATTTTTACCATAATTTTAAGAAAAATTGATAACAACTTTTTTATAATTAAAAATCAGTAATACATTTAAATTATTTAATTATATACTAGTAAATTTTGAAGAAATTGAATTTTTTGATATTATCATTTATAATCTGATTTGAAATTTCAATTATAGTAACATAATTAGATAGATGTTTAATTTTTAATCTTTAAAAAAAAGCAAAATTAAAAAAATATATTAAAATTAGAAAAAAAATTATTAAAAAATGTACTATAACTACTAGTAAAGCTTTATATAATTATGGCAAAATAAATTTATAAAATTTTGATAAGTTAAATGTCACACTAAATAACTTTTTTAATTGTACATAAGAAAATTGAGTTTTAACTTTTTTAAAAGATGTTTTTTTAATAATTTTTTTTATATTGGTAAAAATTTTATTATTAAAAAAATATTTTAAAGTCGTAAATATATAAAATATATTTAATATTTCTATACAAACAATTTCTTGGTTCAAAAATAATTATTACTATTCTATAATTTTTGAAATCAATTTTTTTATAATTAAATTAAAACATCTATTTTAATTTCTTTTATTAAATTAATTTACATAGCAATAATAATAAAATAAAAAATTGTTTTTATAGACGTAACTTTAAAAAAACATTTTTTTAACGCATTTAATAATAATAATATCAAGATATATTAATTAGTTAAAAAAGTATATAAATCATTAAAACCAATTAAAAACACATTTTTTTGAAAAGAATATTGTATTAAATATTTATTTATATTTTTTGAATTTTTAAACATATTTATTTTTAAAAATAAAATTTTAATATTTAGAAAAATTATAATCTATTCTTTTTGTAAATCAAAAAAGTTCAACAGCAGATTCATGACAGATAAAATTACCAACAAAGTGTTGGATTATTTATATATTGAAATAATAAATTTTAGCACAATAACTTTGAAATAAATATTAATATCCCGCAAAGTCAAAATATACACATTTACTAAGTATTTTCTTAATTTTACATATTGGAATAAAGTTTAAATTGTAAAAAATATTATCATTTATCATTATTATTTATCAACTTATTACATAAACAAGAAATAAAGTTTAAAAATTTTTAAAAAATAATCTTAATTATAATTCTTCACTGATAACGTAAATAATAATCATTTTTAAAAAAAATTTTTAGCAACTTTGAAATTCTGCTTCAAACTGAGATTCATAAATCAGTAGCATAAAGTGCAGCAAATAAATTATTTCTTAATGAAATTTAGTATAAAAATAAAATTATTCTCAAAATTAAGAATTCAAAAATAATATTTTGAAAAAAAATTTTTTTGCCAAGATGTGGTCATTCAAAGTCTTCAAAAGTTTTCGACTTTGAAAAATAAAAGTTCAATAAATTTAAACCTTTCTGAGTTTAAAAAAAAGAGAATTAGGGCATTAATTAGTTATACATTCTAAGATGTAGATTAAGCTCAAATTCCGTTTTGTTCTCAAGATAATTTGGAAAACACAAAAATATAAAAATTTTTTAATAAATAAATAAAAATAATTTTTATAATTTAAAAGTTTTTTAATCTTGAAAAAAAAAGTTTAATTAAGTATAACTTTATAAAAAAATATAATTTTTAATTAATAGTTACCGCCCCAAAAGCTTTTTTTAACAAACCAAACTTTATTTGGCTATACTTTTTTTACTTTTTTTACTTTTTTTAATTTTTTATGTTATATATGTTTTTAGTATATAGAAATTTTTTTATATAAATAGTAAACATCTATTACATCAAAAGTTTATTTAAAAATAGATATTTTATTAAAAAAGATATATTTCTGGCTTAGTGAAGTTCAGCTAGTTAATTCCTTTAAAAATTATTTTGCAAAAACGACTAAGATAACAATGAAAAGGGGAAAAAAGGAGTAAGATCTAAAAAACCAGAAAAAAAGAATACAAAATGGTACTTCAATTATAATTTCTTTTAAAATTAAATACTATAAACTGAAAATTGTTATTTATTTAATATATTACAAGAGTATAATTCTTAATCCATTTTTACTTTGCAATATAGCAAAAATATGTGTACAAGCTTCTGATTAAGTACAAATACGATCCTTAATTGTATGTATGAACATGTATTTACAATAAAAATAGTCTTTTTTTTCTAATTTTAATTAATAAAAATAGTAAAATCATCTTTTTAAATAAGTAATTATATCGTATAAATAAAAACAATCGTAGAAAAAATTGTGTAGATTATTTTTTTTACTAATAAGTGTTGCAAAGACAGAAGAAATTTTATTAATTGTTAAATCAAGCCATTTAATACAGTACTTAGTAAACACAGCAATTCCAAATAAAAAAACACCACAGGAATATTAAAACACCAATGTGAGAGCTTTCCAATCACTTATTTCTACTAGAATATGATAATTTTGTAGTATTATTTTAAAAAATTTCTTTTTCTGTTTAATGCTTGAGCATTTCATATGCATTATAAAGTTCCGAAAAAAAGATTCTTTGGGCTCTCATTTTCATTGTGTCTGTATATTTGTCAGGATCCATTCCTTCATAAACAATTCCCTTTTTTTACTTGAATATCATATTTGTTCACTAAAAAGTAGCGCAGTTCAACTTTCGACACTATAAACTACTACATAGTAAATGTTGTAAAGTAGAAACATTTTGTATTTTTTTGCTATAATGTTTGATTGATAGTATATTTCCAAGTTTAACGTAAATCTACATTTCTTTTTAAGTATCCTTTTGCATTTAAAAAAACCCATCAAGTAACAAATATATTAAAAAAATTACATAGTTTAAAAAATAATACTTTTTTTGAGATTACATATCTACTTATCACTTAAATTTTCTTTTCCAAGTATTAATACTGATTTCATAGAGATTCATACTTTCTTACATAAAATTATTATTGAAAATATAAATTCCATTTAACAACTATAAAATTTTCAATTGTTAACAAGTTTCAAAATTCCATAGAAAAATCTAATTTATGAGTTTAAGAGACCCAACATTTTAATCAATAAAATCTTATATATTACTTCTCAAAACAGTATCTTTCTTTTGACAAATATTGTTCTTTTAATTTACTTTAAATTCTGAAAAATCCTTATTCTCAGCACTATTAAAATCTTCTTATAATCACTTCTTCAAAAAAGTGTCTCTTTTTCTATCACAATAACCTGAACAGCTTCCGATCTTTCCAAAATTTTAAATATTAAAAAAAAAACTTTTTCAGATTTTTAGAAAATTAATTCACATTCACAAAACGATATTTCTTGACATTGTTTCATGAAACGAATTTATGTCAATTGACATAAAAAAAATTCAAAATAAACATTAACAAAAAACACTGTTACATTTGCCTCTTTTCCAGAACATAAAAAGAAAGGATAAGTAGTATTCTCAAAAATACTTCTAAAAACTTTAATCCCAATTTGCTAAAACAATAACTTGTTCTTTTAAATAACAATCTATGAAATCAACAAAGTTGAATGAAAATTCTAAAACGATTTTAGAAACTGTAACGGAATGCTTGCATTGACATCATTTTTAAAATACATTTTACCAACTAGTAAAAAAACTACTTTTTCCTATATCATAGCATGAACTCTTAACCATACAACATATTAGTTACTCAAAAAGTCATAAAACTTTCATTTTCAAAGAAACACTTTATTACTATCAATAAATTGAAAAGTTTTGTCCTCTATATTGTTGGGTCTACTCCAATATTGTAAGTTTCCACTTCTTTACCTAAAATTTCACTTTTTTGAAAATAATTAATGGTTTAAACCGTTATAAATAATAACACAATCTGAGAGAAGTTCTCTCAGATAACTCTTACTCTATATTTATTTAAGAAAAGAATACATTAAATTTGTTTAATTTTATATTTTATGAATTACTAAATCTAAGTTTCCAACTATGTCCTCAGCAAATATGGTTATTACAAAAAAAGCGTCACACAACCTTAATAAAACATCAATGTAACAATTAGATCATTGAGCATTTTCTAAACAAAGCAAGTTCCAAAAATAGGACTCTTTATGCCTTTATTTCTATTGCTTATCTATATTTATCAATATCTGATTTCAGCATCGACAGCTTTCTTCCTCACTTGTAGAATACATCTTTTTATTCCAAATAGTACAACTGAACTTCATTAAATAATATACAGCTATTCCATAACAAGCACGATAAACAAAAAATTTCAATATAGTCTAATAAAATGCCTTTTCTAAAAGTGATATATTTCCTCATTGTTCAAATTTATTCCAAGCATTGAACTGATTTGATGGAAATCAACAATCGCTTCTTAAAATTTCTACTATATTATAATTTAAGAACACCACTTACCTAATGTAAAATTTTAATAGAATGTTCGTCATTCTCTTTTCTTCGATTATGTACTAATCTTAAAACTTTGTAGAAGAATTTCACCAAATTAACAAAAATCCCCAATAGTAAGGAAAAATCACTTTCTTTCGTGATAACGCATTAAAGCGATTTTTAAAATTTATAAAATATGTAAATATTTATAGAGTATTAAAATAACAACAAAAATACAGCATAGAAAATATGAAAATAAAAAAACGATGATTTTCTTATGAACAATGGATAAACAAAATTCAAAAACCGCGTAAACAAAAAAACAGTTTTAAGAATCACATTGGTATACTTTATACTCAAAGTTGAAATTTTAATTTTAATCAAAAATTAGCAATCATTCTACACTAAAAAAAATTATTTCAATACAACAAATATGTTTTTTTCGCATCTAGCAAAACCATAAGACAACTTATTATTACTAGTTAAAAATGTTAAACAATTTTGAAAAAATTTTTAGTAATAATTATTTTTAAAACATCAATTATCTGTTAAAAACGATGAAATTAATAGTTTTTTATAATATATTTATATTGAATTATTTTTTTTCAACTATTTATTATCTATTTTTATAAGATAATAACTTTGATCATATAAATGATCAAATAATTATTAAACATTTATAAAAATAATAAAATTATAAAAAAAATTGTTTTTAAATCAATAAAATATAATGTACTATTTATAAAATAAACTTTTATCAATATTTAAAATTAAAGTTAATTTTGAATAAAGTAAATAATAAAAAACTTATATTTTTAATTTTATTAATAAAAATATATTATAATCAAGAATTCATTTTTAATATTTAATGTTTATATAAGATATAAAAAAAATCTAAAATTAGAATATTTAAAAAAAGACTAACTTTGGGTAATATTGACATCATGATATGTTTATATATTAAGCTATTTATCAAGTGGATTTATTTACTATAATCAAAATACAAAAAAAAAGTTAAGAAATTAAAGTTATGAAAGTATTGTTATGCTTTTATATTCTTTTTTATAAGAAAATGTAAAAATATATATTATTAATAATTAATAATTTAAATAATTACTTTTACATTGAGCATATTACAACAAGTTATCTTTACAATAAATGCAGAGAATTTTTATAATTGGTATAATCAAAAAATTTTATTTGTATTAAAATGACTAAACTTGTGATTTGGTTTAGAAAAAGCTTGACAAATTCAAATGTAAGAATATAAAATATTACAATAAATTGCATATTTAAAAGTAAAATCAAATCAAATCAAAAATAACAAAAATTTTTTGTAAAGCTAATAATTTTACATGAATAATATAATTATATGTGAAAATTATTACATTTTTATTTTACAAACTATAAAAATTTGAAACATTGAATATTTTTTATATTTTAAATAAAATTTTTTTAAAATTATTTATTGTTTATATATCAATATTTGAGATATAATTAAACACCAAAATATTAAAAAAATCATTTTATTTAAATAATAAACTAAAACAATTCTTTTTTATTTTGTTTTTTTTTTCAATATAAAACATTTTTAATTGTTTAATTTAAAATTAAAGAAAAAAAAACAAATATATAAAAATATTGTAGAACGTGATAAGATTATTTTATATGATTCAATAAACGTTAATGGTTTATAATATATATATTTAATCAACTTTTTGATAGAATCTTGTTAATACTTATAATGATTGATAATTTTTTTTAATGTTTTAGTAAAAAAAAGACTTATTTGATTTTATCACTTTATAAATTTTTTACCATAATCTATAACAAATTTAATTAATAATTATTATCTAGTACCTTACACATTATTTTCAATTACACCTAACATAAAATTTTTTAAAAATAATAAATCAAATTTTTTTAAATATCTTGATGTTTCTAAAAAAATATTGTTTAAAATGTTAACAAAAATTTAATTATTTGTCCTAAATTTATATAATAGATAAATAGTGTTTTTACAAAAAAATTTTAATAAAATAAAATGTAAATTATTATATAAATTTGTGACAGTTAATCCACGTTTTTATCTACATTAATTTATCAATAAAAAATTTTTTCTATTGTTTCAATGTAGATTTTTTATTTATTTATTTTTTAAATTCAGGCAAAAACTATTTATATAACTAAAATATGTAAAAAAATGTGTGGGTAAGTACAAAATTTGTTCTATAACTTTTGATATTAAAAAAAATGTGATTGCTTATATATAAATAAAAAAATACTATTTTTTCATGATTGGTATGACACAAAGTATATATATTTGATTAAAAAAAAAATAATTTTTTAAATTAATTGTGTTATAATTTTTTTAACATTATTTTTTGATTAAAAAATTTTTATATTTACAGAATAATTATTTTAAAACAATATTTTGTCTGTTTTATTATCATAAAAAATATATATTCTTATCTAAACACATGATAAACTACTATCGTGTATGTTGATTAAAGTTAAACTACTAAATACTAATACTTCTTTATATTGTCATGTAATTGTTTTTAGACTATTCTATTCTTTATATACATTATATGAAATAACAGATATTTGAAGATTTTATTCTAATTACTATTTTTAAACATATTTTAAAAAGTTTTTAAAATAATATTTTATTTCTGTTGAAATCATATTTTAATATAAATCTATATTAAAATAACTATTTTTTATTTGATAAAAAAAATACCTATTTAAATATATTTATAATATTATTAGATTTTTTTTCAAGTTTTTTATGATAAAACTTTTTTTTTCTTTTTAGTATTAAGAAAAAATAATTTTAAAAAAAATGGAAGAAGACAAACATAATGAAAATAATTCTCTTTTCTATGATGATATTTACAATTTTTTAAATCTTTTTAAAAAAGAAGGAAGAATTATTACATTAATATTATTGTCTATTTTTCTTTCTATTTCACCTGTTGGATATCATATTGTTGTTTTTAATATTCCAGAAACAATAATTCAAAACGATATTAATCAAAGTATGTATAATCTTTTTGAAATTGAATTAAGTGATAATCAATTAGGATTAATATGGTAAATATTAAAAATTAATATAAATATATTTTTTTTAGGTCAATAATAGTGTCATCTCAAGCTTTTGGTGCTTTAATAGGATGCTTCTTAGTAACATACTTTGTTCAAACATATGGAGTAAAATTTACAATGTTTTATATTAATAATATTTTTCTTATTATTTCATCATTTTTAATGTTTATATCAAAGTATTTTTTAACATTTTTTCTTCTATTTATTGGAAGAATTTGTGTTGGATTATATACAGGAATGGCATGTGGTATTACACCTATGTTTATAAAAGAAGTATCACCTAAACATATAAAAGGTTCATTAGGGTGTTTCTTACATATATCTGTATGCATTGGATCAGCAATATCAGGAATAGTATCACTTGAATTTATTTTAGGTAGTTACAATACATGGAGTTTTCTTCTTATTTTACCAATGTTCTTAGGAATATTTCAAATGTGTCTTGGTAAAAAAATGCCTGATACACCAAATTTTTTATTACAAAATTGTGATTATAAAAATGCATTATTATCAATAAAATATTATTATAATATTAATGATGAAAGTAGTGAAGAACGGATATCTAAGTACAGAGAATTGGTTACTAATCTACCAACGCAAATATCAATAAAAGAAGCATTTAATGATTACAATACTAGAAAGGGTATCTTTTTAGGAATGATTTTAAATGCAGCGCAAATTTTTTGTGGATCTATGACAAGTGTATCATACTCAACTTTTATGTTTAATTCCGTATCATTCTCTAAAGTATTAACGCCGTTTTTACCATCAATTGGTTCATTAGTAAGTGTCTTATTAACTATACCTGCTATAAGATTAGTTGAAAAATATGGAAGAAGACAATTAATAATACTTACGCTAATTATTTGTGGATCATCAAATTATTTAATGACACTTTTTTCTCTTATATCGCAATCTAACGGTAATGATTAACATTTCTATTATTTTAACATTTTTTTTTTTACCTTTTTTTATAGTTTCTCCAACATGGAGTACTTACGCATATTCACTAACATTTTTTCTAATGGGAATAGGATACAATATTGGAATAGGTCCATTAGCATATTTTGTACCAGAAGAATTAGTTCATCCATGTGCTTCATCTGTAGCATTAGGTTTTTCAATATGTATAAATTGGATTTCAACAATGCTTACTAATTTAATATTTTATCCATTAAATATTGAAATTGGTGGTTATAGTTATTTATTATTTGCAATACCAACAACAATTTTTACAATAATTTTGTATTTTTATTTACCTGAGCTGAAAAAATCCCAAAATTGTAAAAATAAACAAGTGTTAACATGTAATATATTACAAGATGTCTATGACAATGAGATAAATTATGGTACTTTTAATTAATAATAAAGTTATGACAAAAATATTGTATAAATATAATTTTAATGACGGGTTTTAAATATATCTTATGATAAAATATTATAATTTATTATATTTTATATATAATAAAATTGTCATAGTTTAAATATTTTTCTTTCTTTATTATATTATTATTCTATAAATTATAAATAATTTTATCTTTTTATTAATGAGAAAAGTATATGAATATATCAAACATTATAATAGTAAAATGTATTAAATACAATTAAATTGTATTACAACCGTTTTAGGTAATAATAAAAGTATCTTTTATAGATTAATTTATTGTATATTTTTTTTATAACTTTCCGTTATTAAAAAAAATATTTTTATTTATAATAAAAAGAAAGTTTTATTAGTAATTATTATATATATAATATATCCCATATCACTAATCTAAAATATTTCTAAAAAAAATATACAAAATTTATTTTTTTTTAATATATTTTGTTAATATTGTTTATAATTAAAATTAAAGTATTACATATTATTACATATTTTTTAAAAAAATAATTATTTTATTTATTTATTTAATTATATGTATCCGTATTATACATAAATTTAGTTATAATTCTACAAAACCTGTTATCATGAGTTCCTTGTCTAATATTAATGATAAACTAAAAACTTTAATAATTACATTTATAAGAAATACATTTTCAAAATGTTACTAGTTTTTTGTAATCTCAATTTTCTTATTAATTCAGCAACTATTTTTATGTATAAAAAAATTGTTTATATTTAGAAATACGTACATTTTATATTACAAAAGTACAAACAAATAAATTTTATTTATTTCTATAAATTAATCTATTTATTTATAAATAATTTTTTTTAAAATTATTTTTAAACAAAATGAAAGAAGTGTCAAGTTCATTTAATGAAAATAATAGTATTAATTGTATCAAAAAAATAGATAATAATAGAATATATACAGATGGTATTACTAAATATACCGAAATAATAAGGTTAGTTATTATGTTTTATATGATTATATTAAAAAAAACTTTTTTAAGATTAACTCCATTAATTGTTTTTATTGCTGGTATTGTACCTCCACTAGTTGGTTCAATAACATCTATTTCACTTGCTCTTTTATTTCATAATGCTGATATAAGTAATTATAATTGGCAATGTGGAAGAGCACTTCTACCATCATTATCAAGAATTATAAATCTTCCTGTTGAAAGAGTCTTTTGGCAAATTCTTATTTTAATGCATGTACCATTACGATTTCTTGAAATAAGTGTACAAACAGAAAGATATGCTAGATTTGAAAATATAATAAATGGAAAATCAAAACTACATTATTTGCTAGTCAAAACTTATACTATTTCTGGGTTATTAGAACTTGTTTTTATCACTTTTTTATCGGTTATAGGAGAAAGGGAAAACGCACGTATGTTTTATAATTTTATATATATTGTTTTTATGATTATATAATAAAAAAAATTTTTTTTTTACAGAACTTCATGTAATATGTTTTTATTTATTTGGTACTTCTGGAATAATTTTTATGATAACAAATACAATTCTTCATAGAAGAACATTATATTATTGTAAACCACATGGTATATCTTCATATTATTCAAAGATTATTTTTTTAACTATATATTGTACAATTGCTCCTATAATGATAATGTCATTTTATTTTTATTTCAAAAAATGTACAAAATATGCTTATGAAATATTTGCAATATGTGAATATTTTGAAGTTATAGTAAATATACTTTTTCATTCAACAGCTTATTGGGATATAAAAGAAAAAATAGTTTTATGTACACGTTATGTAGAAAAATATATTAATGAGCCACAAAAAATATTTCCTTTTGATGAAAAAAATTGTCACAAAGTAAATGAAAGTATATGTCGTATAAATATTTCATAAAAAAAATAACAATAATTAATGACTATAAAATATTTTTTTGACTAAAAAGAATTTTAAATGTTTAAAAAATATTTTTAATTTTATTATAAAATATTAATTTATTTACCTTAACAAGATTATTTTAAAGTATAAATTTAGAACTATTTATTTATTGTTAAATAACAAGAATTTTAATTATCTTATATGTTCATTGTTTTATCTAGATAATTAAAACGAAATCTTTTAATATATTTTGTTTGATAAAATCTTTTTAATTTACCAATAAAATTTCACTTCATTTATTTCACTTTCATTTTATTTTCATACTAATTATTATATTATTTTTAATTATGATTAAGGAAAATTTAATAATAAAAGATGATTCTGACTTGATTTTAAAATTTAAAGATGCTGAAAAAAATATAAATTTTTATTGCTTAGGAGGAATTTTTCATGTATTAGTAAGTTTTGTAGTATTATTTTTGTTTTATTCAAAAAAAATTTTTTTTTTAAGCCAACAACAAAAGTAATATTTATGTTTCAAAGTGCAATAATTTTTGCATACATTGTTTCAAATTTTCCCTGCTCATTATTCCTTTTTATATTTTTTATTATATTATGTCTGTCTACAATATATTCTTTTTATACCTGTTACGATTATTTTCTTATTCCACTTTTGTCATTACTTTTAACAGTACATATTATTTTATTATATCTTGGACTAAGTGTATCAACACTTACTATTAGTAATATTTATGGAAAACATGTTTTAAATGATTATTTTTTTGGCTTTATAATAAATAATTTTATTGTTAGAAAATTTTTAAGTAACAGTAGTTTATTGTAAGTATAATTATTATAATTATTTAAAAAAAAATTTATTTATATTTAGTAATTTCTCCCAAATTATTATATATATTTTTATCTCTGGAATATATCTTTGGCAATTTATTACAACATGGAATTGTATGAAATTTTTTAAAATTGTAAAATATCATCCAACATATTGTGCTGTATCAATGCCGCCAGCATATCTTAGTCAACTGTCTATAACAACAATGAATAGTAAAATTAATTCATTAACTTCCATATCCGTAATAGGAAATAACACTTCTGAAAATGATACTTTTTATATGTATAAAAGTAATTTTAATGGATATAAAAATGAAATTGATCAACTTGATAAAGAATCAGAAAAGTTTTATAAATCATTAATAGACATTAATTTATTATAAATAATATAAAAAAAAGTAAAAAAAATTTAATTTAAATGAGATGTTATATTTAATTATTATTTTTTTTTTGCGTGTAATTTTTTTTTTAATTTAAAAAAATTGCAATGTAAGCGATGGAAGACCACCATAAATTTTGTACCATTTTCCAAATATTGGTAGACTAGATAAAATTTGCCCTATGTATAATAAAAACCTTTGTTTCATTTTGGATGTTGAAAATAATTTGGGTACATTTCCATTTTTTAACATTTTTTGAAGGTTTTTAACTTTATTTTTATTACATGATTTGTCATTATTTAAAAACCACATATTATATCTTTTCATTGTTAAAATTTTACCTCCTTCTGTTTCACCATCCATTTGAAGAAGAGCAGGAGGATTTGTTTGATTTCCATAAACCCATTCCCATCCAGATATATATCTAAAAGTGAAATTTAAAAAAAAAAGATAATAATCAGTACTTGTCATTTAATCTTACCTATGATCAATAAATTTACATTTATATAAAGTATTTATACACATTAATTTTATAGCATCAGGATCTGTGACATAAAAATTTGACTGATACCAATAAAGATCATTTATAAATTGACGTGTTTTATTGTTAAACACTATCAAAAAGTTTGCGCCATTCATAACTTCTTTTCTATTTTTATCCGATCCATCATAACCAGATTGATCAAGAAAAACACTATAATCAGTTATATCAAAATAATTTTTATTAAACACTTTAAAAAGTGATTCTTTCCATATTGTATCTGCTTGTAGCATCCAAAAAGTTTTTTCTAAACTTAATAATGTTTTTATAATTGTAGTTCGTAAAAGAAAAAAACTCATATATTTACTATCACCAAAAGAAAAAGTTTCCTAAATAAAAATTTACTATTATAAAAAAATTTTTAACTTACAGATAAACAATCAACCTCCCATGTATAAATATTTAAATTTGGATACCTTAATTGAAGTTCATTTTTTGATTCATAATCTAATGTAAAAAAAAATATTTCCTCTTCAAAATTAACAAAATCTTTAACATTACACATCCAATTTAGTGTAATATCAACAGCATATTTATTTAACATTATCACTCCAAATTGATTTTTTAATTTTGATATAGCTTTCAAAAATAATGGATCATATAAAATATCTTCATATTTAAATTCTAATGCACAATAATTCATTTCTCTTACAATAATAAAACTTTTTAAAATATTATTGATTAGCAAAATAGTTAATATATTAAAAAAAATAAATAATATATTTATAAAAAACATATCTAAAAAATAAAAAAAAAAAATTATAAAAAAAAAAAACTTATTTAATTTTTAATTACCAATTAATTAAAAATATTACTACATATAACATAGTATTTCAATAAAAAATAATATTTTTTCATAAATTTATTTATTAGTTAAAATTATTTACAACATAAATATGATGAATTAAAAAGTATGAATGTCCTACTAAGATAAATTAAAATGTAGATGGGATGAACTCTATGGAAACTAAATGATTCAACAAGAATTTAATATCAAAATGATTGAATTGATAGATTGCAAATATTTAGTATTTCTATTAACAATTTTATTTATATATGTTCTTTCAAATATATACTTAAAAGAAAAATTACATTTTTAAAAATTTATTTTAATACTTTTATAATTACAACTAATTTTTTTTAATAATGTTAAGAAGATTTATTTTATAAAATCAAAAAATTTATATTATAAAAAAAATGTATCAATATTAATGTTCATATAATCAATTTTTTCTAAACTTTTTTTGTTAAAAAAATATTAAAATGATAAAATCTTTTCTTCCAAATACTGATTTTATCTATAAATTATTTCGTAACATATGAAAGTCAAAAATTGCGATATTAATATACTTCTTTTCCATCTCGACTACCATCAAAAGAGCTTGTCTTACAATCTAAAAAAATTTTTTTTTATTATATTTTATAAAATTTAAGTTACAATTTAGATAATCATAATATTCAGATAATTTTTGTGGTTGCTTTTTTGCTAATATAAAACCTAACACTGATAGAAGTATTTGATCAAATATAAGTACAATTGACATAACATAAGCCCATCTTACACTACAATATCCAAGGGTATATACTTGTGAATCACAAATTTCTCTTGCTATACTGTGATCCCATGAAAATGGAAAAATAAAACATCCAATTGTTGTCATAACAAATGATAATAATTGAAACCATGATACAACCAAAAAAACATATTTTTCAGTAAGAAGAACAAAAAGCTTAAAAAAATTATATAAAAAAATTAATTTTTTATTTACCATAATTGAAAAAATAGCAAATCCATTAAGTATAGCAGCTGAAAGATAAAATAAGAATGATATATGTGATATGATAGAGAAAGGTTTAATATTTAATAAATCCCATTCACAATCATAACCATTATTACAATAATTATATAAACCAAAATATGATTTTGTTTTATTATTTCCAATCCATTCTGGATTCATAATAACTAATAAATGTAGAATAGAGGAACATATAGTTAAAAAAATCCAAATAGCACTTAAAATTCTCCAATTTTTATTATAATTTTTACTATGAGTAATTAAATCTAAATAATTACCTTGATACATAATTTTTGTTATAATAGATTTCTTAAAATATATACTTTATATAGTTATTAGATATTAATAACATTAAATATTTTTAGATAAATATAAACTATTAATATTATAGTTTAGTCTAATTATTATTGTATCAAAAGAATATGTCAAAAGTAGAAGAAGGTAAAAGTAATATATACAAAAAGAATAGATGATTATTATTTTAGTATCAATAGATCTTTTCAAAATAAGTATTAATTTGTTTATTTAAGAGAAATTGACTCTTTAAAGATTGAATATGATTTAAGATGAAAATATTATCAAAACAAATCAATGCTTTATGAAGTGACTAACAATACAATAAGTGATTTTAAACTTAACAAAGAATATTTTTTTAGCCTATTAAACACTAAATTAATTTTATATTAATCTTTGCATTTTTATTTCATAAATAATACTACTATCTTTTTGAATTATCCTTTTTATTTTTTTTATATACATTATTTTATCTTTCCAATTGACATTTGAACTTTATTGTACTTAAGAAAACTGAAATATATTCAAATTATTTTTTTATAAAAAAAAACTTTAAAATATCAAATTGATTATTACATCAAACTGTATTTTTAAATTGTTTATAAAAACATTATCAGTAAATATAAATAGTAAACTATCAATATGATTAATACAAAATTGTTTTAAATATAGAGATACACTTTTTTATTATTATTTTATTGCAGTGTATATTGAAAAAAATAGTTATAATTAGTAAAATAAGAATTCATTTGTTAAATTTTGTTTTAACAAGAAAATATTATATTATATATAAAAATAATAAAAAAAAAATCATTTTATTCAAAAGTTGTAAAGAATTTCAATTTAATGTTATTATTTGTATTTAAAAAAATTAGTTTAATTAATATAAAAAACTACTACATTTTTATAATAAAAATTATTTAAAAAAGTATAAAATATTTTAAAAAAATTTTATTTTCAAAAAAACCAATGTCGATTATTAAAAAATATGGTTTAGTATATTGTAAATTTAATCTTCTATTTATTTATAAAATTTATTTTAACAATTTTGTTTTAAATAATAAATAATATAATTTTATTATTTTTTTCTTTTTTATCTAGGTTATATTATTATTTTTAGTTATGATTATTTCATGTATTTTTTGTTAAAACAAGCATATAAAGTACATTTGAATTAATAATATGTTATTTGTACTTTAAATTTCATATTTTTATAAATAAATGGTATTTTTAAAAAAATATTTTTTAATAAAAAAATATTTAATTTCCCGTCGTATTTATTTTAAAAAAAAATAGCTTTAAACATTTAAAAATAAAATACTTTTTTTAACAAAATATTTTTTTGTTAATTTTTATGCATATTTTAATCTAAATATTGCGCCAACCATCTAAAACCTTCTCCATATCCTTGTCTTTTTAAAACAGAACACATAAATACTTCTATTGGCCTTGTTATTAAGTCTTTTTTTAGAATATTTCCTTTACCTGTTGTCATATCTGTAATTCCAAGATAATATTTTAAATATTCTTCATTCAATGCATTTGGTTTATCAATTTTATTTCCAAGAACAAGAATTGGACATGATGAAATTTGTTCATCTTTAAGTAAACTCAATAATTCTTCTTTAGATTCACCAATTCTTTCAAGATCTGCACAATCAACTAGAAAAACAATAGCATCAACAGCTGGAAAGTAATCTTTCCATACTCTTCTAGCTAAAAAATTATAAATAATAAATATAAATAATTTATATACTTACCTTGTGTATGGCCACCTAAATCAAAAGTTGTAAATTTTATTCCACCTAATGATAATTCTTCAGAGGTTGGATGAAGTGTAGGCACATGTTGTGCAATTTTATCATCCTTTAACATATGAAGAAGAGTTGTTTTTCCAGCATTATCTAATCCTAAGAATACAAGTTTTCCACTTTTTTGGGACAAACCTTAAAAAAATTTTATTATTATATAAATATTAAAAATTTACCTAAATAATTAAGAGCACTTGTAATCCAATTCCATAACCAAGACATTTTTATAATAAATCAATTTTTCTAAAATATAATACCAGCTTATATTAAAAACGACAAAATCAAATAGACAATAATAAAATAAAATATACTTTAAATATAAAAAAAAAAATTAATTTTATAATTTTAAATTAATATGATTTATTTTTAATAAAATAACATAGATGATGATAATAAAAAAACTTATATAATATATCACAAATAAAATAATAATAGTTACTTTACATGTTTCTTTAGGAATCATATAATGACAGGAAATTGTCTTTAAAAATACCAGATAAGTAGGTTTTTGTCAATTTACACATCGCGTGATTTATTTTACTACAATATATATATATATATATAAATATGCATATATATCTTTACATTAATAATATTATTATCAGTATTAACTGATAAAATTATAAGAATGATGATATTTTAAATAAAGATTTATGTACTCTTATTAATGGGTAAAATTAATTAACTGTTAATAGTAAAATATGCTAAATTAACAATCTTTTCTTAAATAAATGTATAATCATAAAGTATAAGACAAAAATTATTTAGAAAATTTCTTAAATATTTTTAAAAAATATTTTAAATTTTGTATATTAACTAATAGCTACATCAGGTGACTTATTTAATATATAACCTAAGTGGAAAAACATTATATAGTTAATTTAAAAAATTTTTTTTTTCTAATTTTTAGAAAAATATTGGTATTAAATTAAAATAATATCAAATTTTTAGTTAATAAAAAATGTAATGATTAAAATAATATAAACCATATATATATTAAGCAAATTTTTTGACTACTAGCTGGTTAATTTACACCATTCATACACAAAATAATCAAACATTTTTTAAAATATATTTTGTAAAATAAGAAAAATAATATTAAAAATGTTTTGTTTCAATTTTATATTATATAGTATTCTAATATTTAAATAAAGTTTGTTAAAATTAGTATTATATATATTTTAATATAATCAATTATATTTTACTTTATGTATCATTGATCATATGTTATAAATACCTAAAATATAATATTCATTAATATATTTTTCATTCAATTTTAAATCTCTTTAGAAAAAAAAAATTTTTTAATTTTATAAATAATTTTTATATTTTAGTTGAAATGTTGTTATTTTATATGATTATTTAAACAAATATTAAAAAAAAAAACTAATTATTTCTAACGTTTTTTTACTTGCATAGAAAATAATTTATTTTTATTCTTAAAATATGTTGTTAGATAAAATAGAAAACATTAAATTTTAATAACAAAATTTATTACAATATTAATTCATTAAAAATTGAGATAAAAAAATTATATTAAAATAAATAAAGCAATGAATAAATTAAAATTATTAAAATTAATAGTGATTTTAAAGTACATTATGACTAAGTGCTTTAATTGATTATACATAATTTAAAAGTTGAACTTTGAAATAACAATTACTTCAAATAATGGGAAATAAAATGAACTAAAAACTATTGGTTGTTATAAATAAAAAATTAGTATAATTTTAATAATTTTTTTTATTAGTTTTAACATAAGAAATTTAAAAAAATATATTAAGAATATAATTGAAAAAAGTTTTTATGTATATGAAAATTTAACTTAAAATATTAAATTTTACTCTAAAAAAATAAAATTAGTTAGTTTTTTTATTAAAATTTTTAAAATAATCAGAATACAAATTTTATTCATACTTTAAAATTAGTGATAACAATCCTACTAGTAATAATCTATTGAAAATTTGTGAAAAACTCCATTAAAAAAAATAAACCTAATAATTGTTATTTTTGTTTTTTCTTTTATATTGACATCGTCCTACAGTTAACATCTTATCTTAAAGCTAACACTAAATAAACATTGTATTTTAAAATGTAAAAAAACAGTCTTAAATGATAATATTAAACAAAGAGAAAATCTATGTGTTTGATTTAAAATCACATAACACTACTTATATATTGTTTTGTTAAAATATGATTCTATAAGTTTATAAATAGTTGATAATGAAATTTTTTTGTACCTAAAAATTATACTTGTACTTTTTCAATATACTATTTTTTCCAATTAAAATTGTTCTTAAAGTTCAACTTATTTTTAATGTTAATCTTCATTTTGTTTTGTTAAAACTGTTAAGAAAAACAATTTTATTAGCACACTGTTTAATTTTTTTTTTAAATATTAAAACTAAATTTGTTATATAATAATTATTTATTTATATATTTTATATAACATAAAAAATCATAAGATTCTCAACTAACTTTTCGTATAATTAAAATAAACTTAATTTGTTTTTATTATTGAAGTATAAAAACAAAGTGATCGGTTATAAATAATACAAAAAAAAATTGATTCTTCTTTTCATGTGATTAAAAAGTTTGTTTAACATTATCATACTAAAGAATGTAGATAACATTAATAGATTATTATAGTGTCAAATAAAATAATTTTTTAGCATCTTTGAAAATAATAAAATTGATTAATCTCTGTAGACAAAAAAGAAATTTATTAATGATAAATTATTAAACATTAACAACTACTAGCAAAATTTTTACACACTACATAAATTTAAAATATTTCTTTACACAGAAGAAAAATGATCATTTTCCATCCTACAAGCACATTTTTTGTCCAATGATCATTTTTCGTCCAATAAAAAAATTAAAAAACAAATTTTCCCTTAATTATAAAAATTATCTTTTCATTGTTAGATTGAGATACAAATATGATAGAATTGGAAACATTTTAAATGTTTCATTTTTCTCAATTGTTTATATGAAAAACAATTTTTTAATCATATTAATATAGTTTTTTAGATGATATGTTATCGGATAAAAAAAATCATGAAAAATATCGAGTAGAAAAAAGTTATTGAAGTTTTAAAAAATGCAGTAATACTTTAGTGTAGTTCTTTTTATTCAATTTTGAATATTAAAAATGACAGGACAGAAAATGATCTTTTTAGGACGATTCCCGTTCATGAAAGGACGGAAAATGGTCGTTTTTTCTTTGTGTGTAAAGTATTTTTAATTTTAGTTGATAATTTTTTACTTATAATTATGATATTTATCTAATTTTTTTAGCACTGTAAATGTGCTTTTTGACAAAAAATATTTTGAAAATAGTATAAATAACAATCGAGCTAAAAACATTATTATATTAAACGACAATTTTTTTGTGTATTATATTTTTATTTAAAATAAATAATTTCTTATTTTTTATTATATTTTTATTAAAGTAAAATTGTTATAACAATTATATTTAATATTCAAATAATATTTCGACAATTAATAATTACTAAATTATTTCTAAAAATGTATTATAAGTTTAACCTTATTTAAATACCAAATAAAAAAACATTTTTAAGCATTAAATGATTTGGATTAAAGATTTGATCGACTTAATAAATTTTGTTTCTGGAGTTCTATTTACTATTATTACAATGAAAAAAAATACATAAAATTTTGGAAAATAAACAAAATAATAATGGATATAATAATATAATTATGGGACATTCTATTTTTGCATTTATATCATCTATTTTTAAATTTCATCTTATAATTTTTGATAGTGAAGTTATTATAATAATAGATTTTTTTGATAACTTATTATTTAATCAAAATTTAAAGTGTATTTTTATTTCTTTTTATACATTTTTATGTTATTCTAATATTTCATTTCTAACTGCTAGTGTATTTGCATCATACACTATCATGTGCCGTAACATACTATTATCAAAAGGAAAAACAATAGCAATTATATTGTATATTATTCTAGCAGGAATAATAACTTGTATACCAGTATTTTTTATGTTTCAAAGTGAACTTCCATCAAATATATGGATTAAATATGTCGAATTAAGAAATTATCAAATGTTATTAGTATCAAAATCATCTAGAACTTTTTCATGTAAAGCTGTAAATAAATATTTTTTTAGACATCTTCATTAGTTCATTTATTATTTTATTTATATGCTTCATATTATTCATTTAATATAGTAATAATATTCTGTTTTTACTACAAATATTTATCATATATGAAGCAATAGAATTTGATAATGTCAAATCATACAAGACATATGTATATTGATTTTACAAGATTGTTAACTTTTCAAGCATTTTTTCCAATAATACCAATATTAATTCCAATAATATTTCTTTATATTGGTGTAGCATTTGGATTTTATGAAGAAGTAGAATTGTATGGTAAAAAAGTATATCAATTAATATGTAGTATTTCAACAGTTAATTCAATATTATTTTTAATTTTACCAAAAAAAATAGACGTGAATTAAAGAATTTTTTCAAAAAAAAAATATATAAAAATGGTTGCTATTATATAGATAAAAATTAACTATAAATTTTTATTTATCTTATAAAGTTATTAAAAAAAGTTATAATTTGTTATATCGTAACTTTTTTTTAGTAAATTATTTTTTAAAAACAAATTAACTTAAGTTTAAAATAATTAGTTTTGTCGTTAAAAATTATTTAGAGTTTATAAATATTATTTTAATAAAATAAAAGGTGTATATTACAAAACATAATAAAATTTTCATGTTTTTAATAATTTTTCTGTATGTTAATAACAATAAAATGATACTTTTTAGTTTCTATAAAGTTATTTCCTTTTTTAAAATTAAAATGTACAATTTAATAAAATTTATAATAATAGTTTATTTTATAATTAAAAAAAAATTTTCTACTTTATTTACTTCCCAAATTTTAACTTAGGAAGCCAATTAACTGATAAATCTTTAAACAATTTTAAAATAAATTTTTTTTATTAGTATTTAACAATTTCTTAACAATTATCAATAACTTTTGTTATTTAATTTGATCCATTTAAACACTTTAATTAGAAAAGAAATAGTTTTGTCAAAAATAAAAAATAACAAAATTTAACAATTTAATAATGATTAATAAATGAAATTTGTTATTATATTCCTAATTTATTATTATTTATTAGATCAAATTGTGTTAAAATTTATTGAAGATTTTTTTAGTGCTTTTACAATATTATTTATAAAAAGTCTAAATTGTTTTGAAAATAATTTACCAACTTATTATTAATAAGTTTTGTTTTTCTTTCAATGTTATTAAAAAATTTACAAAATTAACAGACAAAATTTTACTTTACAAATAAATAAAAAAAATATTTGTACTGTTACAAATCCTATATCTTTTTTAATCAAAAAATATTAATATAAATATTTTTTTATCAATTATTTTCCACCAGGTTTAGAAGTTGTTGTTGAAGTTGTTGTTGTTGAAGTTGTAGTTGTAGAAGTAGTAGTTGTTGGAGTTGTAGTTGTTTGTGTTGTTGTTGTTGTTTGTCTTTCTTCACGTTCTTGTCTAAATCTTTCTAAACGTGCCTGCTCATTTTGTATAAATATTCTTCTTCTTTCTCTTGCTTTTTCTTCCATTTTTTTTAAATAACTTCTTTGTTTTTGTGCACGTTCTGCTCTTTTTTTTTGTTGTTCTTGCTCTCTTCTTCTTCTTTCTCTTCGTGATTTTCTAAGTCTTTGTAAACCCCCTATTCTTGAACGAGGTCTTGAACGAGGTCTTGATTGTCTTTTTTGTCTTGTAGAAATACTAAACTTGTTTTCATTTTCAAAATTTGTGTTTAAAAGATTTTCACTACCTTTTTCAATTGGCAAATCATTTTGTTTAATTAATTCATAATGAATTATTTTGTTAGAATCCGATTTTTCAAAATTTTTAGATAAAGTTATATCAAAAATAAAGAAACCAATAAAAAAAATAGTGCTTTTAAAAAAAAACATATCTGTATTTGATTTTTTTAGTGATAAAATTCAAAACTACTACCTTATATAATATTTTTATTAAAAATTTTTTTGTTTTTATTTATAAAAAACTTATTAAAGATTATCTAAATATTTTATTTTATATAATTAATATTATTTGATTTACAATTATTTTGAAGTATAAATTTTTTTGATAGCAGCAGATAAATTTTTGTACTATCTATTAATATATAGCTTTAATATTTTTCAGTTAAATATTTGTAATAAAATTTTTTTTTGGAAAAAAATTTCAATTGTTTTGTTTATTTAGAAAATTTGGTTTTATTTTTAAATTTAAAAAACATTTTGTCAAAATATTATATTTAATATATCTTGCAGAGTAAATTTGTTAATATCAAGATTATATGACACATACAACAAACTTGCAAATAGTGCTAAAATTTAATATTCTGAAAAATCAACATTATATTATAAAATTAAATTTTAGATAAAAAATTACATAAACAACTATCGTAATTTTTTTCCGCATTAAATAATCATAATATAAATAATAAATTATAAATGATACTTTTTTAGTAATATAATTAAAATTGTTTTTTTTTATTACACACAGAAGAAAAACGATCATTTTCTATCTTACAACCACATTTTTTGGCCGATGATCATTTTCCGTCCAATGAAAAAATTAAAAAACAAATTTTTCCTTAATTAAAAAAAATTATCTTTTTGTTGTTAGATTGAGATGTAAATATAATAGAATTGGAAACATTTTAAATGTTTCATTTTTCTCACTTGTTTGTATGAAAAACAATTTTTTAATGATATTAATATAATTTTTTAGGTGATTCACTATCGAATAAAAAAAATCATAAAAAATATCGAATAGAAAAAAGTTATTGAAATTTAAAAAAATGCGGTAATGGTTAAGGGTAACTCTACATATTCAATTTTGAATATTAGAAATGACAGGACAGAAAATGATCATTTTAGGACGATTTACGTTTTTAAGAGGATGGAAAATGATCGTTTTTTTTCTGTGTGTTATGTCAGTTATATTATAAAAAATATTACATTAATTAATGAAATGACGTCATATTTTAAAAGTACTTTATTATTTCACAAATTAATTTTTAAGTTATTTAAAAATTATATTTTTCAAAACAATGACAAAAAAAAGAAATTTGATTAAAAAAAACCTTTCTTACCAATCTTTATCTTTAAACATATAGAATAGCATTAATTTAAGTTATAATTTTTTAAAAAAAATTTATTTATTATTTATTTTATGTGGAATTATTTTTAATATTTTTATTGTTCTCCGAAAAGATTTGGAGAGAGATTCAAAGAAGACTCCAAAATAAAAAATTTAGTACAAATGTTTAAGTTTAACTTTTAATTTGTTTATAAGAAAGGGTAATTAAACAGATATAATATAAATATTTTTACGATACTGACAACATTGATCCTTCGACAGACTTTATATATATTTCAATATTACATTATTCTTCAATTATATGGTGTTTTTATTTTTTATAATTTGTCATTTCAGACATAAGTCTAAGCAAAATGATATTTCAAAAGTAACCCAATTCAAAATTAAAATAATTGTGGTTTATCATTTTAAAAGTTTATTTTTTTGTTATGCGTAAATAGTTATAATAAAATATTTTTATAAGTTTTTAAGATTTTAAAAATTTGTAAAAAAAATATCATTTAATAAAAGACCAAAATAATTCTTATCATTTATTATAAAAAGAAATAAAATTAATATAAAATTTAAAATATGTTAATGACATTTTTTTTGTATAATGTTTTTTTTTTATCAATTTATATCATTTTAATAAGTCAAATTATTTAAAAAAGATGTAAAAAATTAATAATAATCTAATGATCAAACAATTTTTTTTTTATAAAAAAACACTTTAACATTATTTAGATTACTTATAATTAATTATATTTCTAAACATGAACCATTATTTTATGTGTAATATTTTTAAATATAATTTTAATTATAGTTTAATTTAAAGACATTAGTAATAGTATAAAGTACTATAACTTTATAACAAAAAAATTTATTTTCTTTTTTTGATATTTTATAAATTAAAATAAATTAGATATTTTAAAATTCCTTGTCACATAACTTTTATTTTATATTAACGCAATAAGATAAAATAATTCTTAACAACAATAATACAATAGCCGCCTGATTATTAATTAACAATTATTTTAATTAGACCTTGTGTAATACTAAATTGTTTTATCTACTAAAGAAATAAATGAAAAAAAAAGCAGTATTTCCAAACATACACTTAAAAATTTTGGTTCCAATTTGCTAAACCATTACTTGTTCTTTTCAAGTAATAACCTTTAATACCAACAAAGTTGAATGAAAATTTTCAAACAATTATATAAACTCTGGTCAAATGTTTATATTGACATCATCTTTAAAGTATACTTTACCACCTTGTAGAAAGACTTTTTTTCCCATATCATAACATGAACTCCTAAACCATACAACATATTAGTTATTCATGAACTTTCATTTTCAAAGAAATAGTTTATTACCATCAATAAATTGAAAAATTCTGTCTTCTCTATTGTTGGGTTTACTCCAATATTGTAAGTTTTCACTTCTTTACCTAAAATTTCACTTTTTTGAAAATAATTAATGGTTTAAACCGTTATAAATAATAACACAATCTGAGAGAAGTTCTCTCAGATAACTTTTACTCTATTTATTTAAGAAAACAATGCATTAAATTTATTTAACTTTATATTTTATGAATTATTAAATCAAAGTTTCCTATTATGTTCTCAGCAAATATGGTTATTACAAAAAAAGCGTCACACAACCTTAATAAAACATCAATGTAACAGTAAGGTCTTTGAGCATTTTCTAAACAAAGCAAGTTCCAGAAACAAGACTATCTATTGCTTTATTTCTATTGCTTATCTATATTTATCAATATCCGATTTCAGCATCAACAGCTTTCTTTCTCACTTGTAGAATATATATTTTTATTCTAAATAGTACGGCTGAACTTTACTGCATAATATACAGTTATTCCGTAACAAGCACGATAAACAAAAATTCCAATATAGTCTAATAAAATACTGTTTTTTAAAGTGATATATTTCCTCATTGTCAAAATTTATTCCGAGCATTGAACTGATTCGAAGGAAGTCAACAATCGCTTCTTAAAATTTCTACTATATTATAATTAAAAACATCACCTACATAGTGTAAAATTTTAATAGAAAGTTCATCATTCTCTTTTCTCCAATTATGTATTAATCTTAAAACTTTGTAGAAGAATTTCACCAAATTACCAAAAATTCCCAATAGTAGGAAAAAATCACTTTCTTTCGTGATAACGCATTTAAGCGATTTTTAAAGTATATAAAATATGTAAATATTTATAGAGTATTAAAATAAAAACAAAAATACAGCATAAAAAATATGAGAATAAAAAAATGATGATTTTCTTATGAACAATGTATAAACAAAATTCAAAAATCGCGTAAACAAAAAAACAGTTTTAAGAATCTCATTGGTATACTTTATACTCAATGTTGATGTTTTAATTTTAATCAAAAATTAGCAATTATTCTACACTAAAAAAAATTATTTCAATACAACAAATGTGTTTTTTTCGTATCTAGTAAAACCATAAAACAACTTACTATAACTAATTAAAAATGTAAACTTTTATTGTAGATAAATTTAAAATTTTCTTCTAATATATATATAATATAAAAGCCTTACTTTTTTCATATATAAAAGTAAAGGTTAATAATTTCAATAAAAACCAATTAATTTGCTTTATCACACAAAAAAAAATATTATCAATGTATAGCTATTAATAAAAAAAAATTTTTTTTTTCAACTTATCTTTAGAACGGAAAGGAAGTTGCACTTGATTTATATCTTTAATGTAAAATTCATCAATGTCCTAAGAGCCTTTTTAAAATTTTAAAAAAGTTGCTTTTTAAAAAAATTATGCTTTATTAAACTTTTTTTCCAAAATCGAAAACTTTTGAAGATTTGAATAGTCATTTCTAAGCAAAGAAAATTTTTTTTTTAATATTATTAATGTATTCTTAATTATTAGACTCCTTTTGTTTTTTTATTAAATTTCATAAAAAAAGTTTTTTTTGCTGCACTTTATGTTACTTGTTTATAAATCCCAGTTTTGATCATAATCTTAATGTTGATAAAATTTCTTTAAAAAATGATTTTTGTTTTCGTTGTCAATGAAGAATATTGGTCTAAAATACATTTTAACAATTTTAAAAATCTAAAAAAATATTTCAACCTTATTTATTTCCTATATATATTTTTGATAACTTATGACAAAAAAATAATTTTAAAAATATAAAAAAAATTAAGAAAAGGTGTTTAATTCTTAATGTTATATAATAAAATAAAAAGTGTTATATAATTATTTTTACATTTATATAACAAAATTGTTTTTTTTTTCTTTTTAACCTTTTAAGCAAAGAAAATAGTTAATTTTTTTATATTATATTTCCCTATTTAAAAGTACTTTTGTTAAATTATTTCTTTTTTTACAAATATATTTTTAAATTTATTTGAAATAAAACTTTTACTTAATATGCAAAATATGTTATTTTTAAAATTTAAACAACACAATTCTTTTTCTCAGTTAAAAAAAAATAAAGGAAAATGTAAATATTTTTTTTCTATTTATTTTAAGTGAAAAAATTTTACTTTCAAATATTTCGTTAATTTTTTTTTATTTAAACCATCATTAAACAGCTTATTTTTATTTGATTTACAAAACTTATCATTGAATAAACAAAGATTTTAAGATAATTAAGTATATTAAATAAATCGTCAAACATTTCATTTTTTAGTCTAAAAATTAGTATTTATTTAAAGAAAACCTTTATAATCTTGTAAAAAATAGTTATATACAATCTGAAGAAGTATATATTTTGAATATACATAAATATATTTTTATTTACTTGTTTTTTTTTAAAAAGAAAACAACATAAATATTATGTTTCATTTGATAATAAAAACTAAAATTGATTATTCTTAATTATAACACTTTCTTTAGAAACTCTAAATGGAATATTTATTTATAACGAGGTACTTTGGAAAAACGTGTACAAGTATATCTTTTATGTGTCAAAATGATAGGCTGTAATATTTTTCATTGGAATTTGCATTGTCTTTATTATTTCACAATATATTATATAACCATTATAATTCTCTTATTAATTAATTTATTCTTTCCTATAATATTTATTATTTAATATTTCTTAATTTTAGTTCACTTCAAATTTGTTACTACAAATGAATGGGTCGGTTAATGAATCGTTAAACGAACTTCCTGATTTACCATTTATTGGAGAGTATGAAGTAGAAATAGATGTACCATATAATCAAATATCATCAGATGCTTTTATTAATGCTTTAAGTATAAAATTAAAAAAAAAATGTCTAGAAATAAAAAAATTTTTAAATAAAAATAGTGATTGTCTTCATTTACATATAGAACAGTTAAGAAAGTTTGCATCATCACCGGGTGGATTAATTTTGGATGAGTATAGAGAAAAAATATGGCCAGTATTAGCTAAATATTATCCATCAGATCTTGAATATGTAAAAAATTCAGATGAATATGAGTCTGACTCTGATTATGATACGGTTTCTTCTACATTTAATGCTGAATATGATGATGAAGTAAGTTATATTTTTTTTTATTTAAATTAAATAATAAAAAATATTTATTATTTTTAGTATATTGAACCTACAATAGAAATGTTACAACTTCATAAAGATTGGAAACAAGTTCAATTAGATGTTCATAGAACATTAGAAAGATTTCCACCTTTTATTGATGAAGAAAATAGAACAAAACTTATGAATGAATTGACACCATTTATTGTTAGAATACTCAGTAGAAATAAAAAATTTCATTATTATCAAGGATTTCATGATGTTTGCTTGACAATCGTTTTAGCCGTTGGTTTAGATATAGGTTATCAAATATGTAAATCGTTAACTAGAAAAGGAGTCTTTTCATTATATTTAAAAAAAACACTTGAGGAATCTGTGTTAAAAGAGTTAGAATTAATGTTTCCAATATTTTATAAAAAAAGTAAGATTATTGATAGAGCACTAAAAGACTCAAATATGACATGTATATTTGCACTTTCATGGCCATTGACATGGTTGTCACATTCTTTACATAAATATCAACATATTGTTTTGTGTTTTGACCTTTTTTTAAGTTCTCATTCTCTTATGCCAATCTACTTATCCTCTGCTTTAATATTATCAAGAGAAGAAGAGATTCGTGTATGTGAAAATGATATGGGACTTTTGTATGGGGTACTTAATAAAATTCCAGAAAATTGCCGAATTCCTGAAATCATAATAAAGGCACAAAATTTATTTGATGACTATCCACCATTAGTTTTACGTAAACGTTTAATGAACGAATATTTGGAAGATCGCAAAGCACCTATTCCAAGACCAAAAAAACCTATTTCTAGAAATTCTATTTTTGACAATTTACATGTACTTGGATTTGTTGGATTTGGAAGTGCCTTATTACTATACTTTGTATATCAATATTATTCAAGTATTCTTTCTGGATATTCTATTTAAAAAAAAATAGTTTTTTTTTTTTATCAGTGCAAAATCAATTTTCTTTCTATTAAAAATTTTTATTGTATATATGATATATAATAAATTATAATTCTAAAATTTTAATTAATATTTACTTTGAAGTAATATATTATTAAAATTCTTTTTTAACAGTATTTATTTTAATGTTTATATGTGATATATTCTAATAATTATAAACAAAAGTGTTAAATAAAATTATGTAACTGAAACATGAATGAAAATTAGAAGAAATAAATTTAAAGTATAAAAAGAAATTAATATTTATGTTTAACAGTTTTATCAAACGACATATAAATTTTTGAAAAAATACAATAATTATAATTTAACATGGTTACCTTAGTAACGTTAAGACTGTTATATACATATAATTTATTAAGAAAAACCTTTTAAATGCTTATTATATTTATTGGTATCATAGAATTAATATCACTTTTAACTATATTAATATTAATATATCATAAAACTTTTATTTTTATTATTACGCATTTTTAAAAGTACATTGAAATAACTAATTATAGAGTTTTATTAAAAGGATATCCTTTTTTATATATCAGTTTACGAAAAAAAAACCGTTGAGTTTTTTTATTATTAAATAAAATATATTCTTATATTTATTTAGAAATAAGACCTTTATATTGATGATATCACGATTATCAAAAAAATATTATTTCAACTAATTTCTTTTATAACATTCATCAGCCTTTTTTTTTTTTTTACTTTTTTTTAATAAAAGATTAAATATTTTTATATATTTAAAAAAAATTTTTTTTTATTTCAAATACTATACATAAATTATTTTATTATTATTCTAAAAATTTTATATCTTAATAATATAATTAATATTTAATTTTTTTTAACAGATGATAGTAGATAAAATAAATTATTCTTATAATTAATAAAATGCTAGTAATTATTTTTAAAAATTTATAAAATAAATTGTTTTTTGATAAATATTCAGTATAAATAAACAAAAACCATATTACTTTTAATAATCATATAATATTTTTTTAGTCTATATAAAGGAAAAAATAAAAAGTTTTAAATTTTATTATTTAAATAGTATTTCTATGATGAGTAATGAACAAAAAGAATGGATTAATCATAATTTAAGAAAACAAGTAAGTTATAACAAAATAATTAAATCTACAATTTTTTAAACAACTTTTTTTAGAGAAGATTATTAGAAGAAAGACAACGCCAGAAACGTTTAAACACTGGTATATTTAAAATTTTTAACTAAAATATAAATCATAATATTTATCATTTCTAGGTATAATTAATTCTGATAAAAATTGTTTTGGACAATCATTATTTAGTACTTACTCTTTTAATGAAAGTAAAGATAAAAGTAATAAAGAGTTATATGCTTATGAAAATCCCCTAACGTTAAGTTGTGATGAAACTGATGTGGTACAAAAAACATACATAACAGTCAAAAATTTTACCCCTCCTCCAGTACAAAGGTTATTTTTGAAAATATTATTATCATAAATTAAAAATTTATTTTAGCATACCAAGTGATGATGATATTGGAAGTATTGGTTTATCAGAAGAAAAACTTCAAACAACTAACAATTCACCAAATAATAAATATAGTAATACTTATAGTGATTCAAATACAAATCTCCTTGACTCACCGCAAAAAATTGAAGGTTCCCAAATAACTAATGATGGTTTGGAGAATCATATTCTTCCTTCTATACAACATTGTAATATTAATGATATTATAAATAATTTGTCAAAATTTGTAACAGGTATATTAAATATCATATAATATGATAAAAAAAAAACTAATCTTAACCTTTTTTTTTAATATAGAAACTGTTCAAAAACATTTAACAATGAAATGCCGTATAACTCGTGATAAAAGAGGAGTGGATCGTGGTATTTACCCTACTTATTATCTTCATTTAGAAAAAGAAGATGATAGAAAAGTAATATTTATATAAAATTATAAATTATTAAAAATGACTTTTTATTTTAGATTTTTTTGTTAGCAGCAAGAAAAAGAAAAAAAAGTACAACAGCTAATTATCTTATTTCAACAGATGCTACTGATTTAAGTAGGGAAGGAAAATCATTTGTTGGTAAGGTACGTTCAAATGCTATTGGTACAGCTTTTACTATTTATGATAATGGTGAAAATCCAAAAAAAACAAGTGGAGTAAAAGATGAAGTACGTCAAGAGTTGGCTGCTGTCATATATGATACTAATGTTCTTGGTTTTAAAGGACCACGTCGTATGACTGTTATAATTCCTGGAATATATGATTCAGAAATTGGTTCTAGAAAAGAATTTCGTCCTTTATGTGAAAAAGATTCAATTGTTGAAAGATATAAAAATAAAAGACTTGATGGATTAGTTGTAATGCAAAACAAAAGCCCTCAATGGAATGAAGATACACAATCGTATGTATTAAATTTTCATGGTCGTGTTACACAAGCAAGTGTTAAAAATTTCCAAATAATTCATGAAGCTGATCCAGATTATATTGTAATGCAATTTGGTAGAGTATCTGATGAATTATTTACAATGGATTTTAGATATCCTTTATCGCCATTACAAGCTTTTGGCATTGCTATGACAAGTTTCCATAGTAAATTGGCATGTGAATAAAAAAAATAATCTTTTATTTTATTTAGTTTTTTTTAAACTTTATTTCTTTTTAAAGTTATTATAAATAAATATATTTAAAAAGCATTTTTTTATTTTAATATTCCTTATCTTAACATAGTATATTTATATTTTATATAACTAACATTTGTTTAGAAGATAAACCTTTTATGATTTGAAAAAAAAAATATAAATTAGAGATATAAATATATAAAAAAAATTTTTTTTAAGTATTAATTTTTATATGTTATGTAGAAAGTCGAATCTTTTTTTAGTTTACATTATTTTTCTTGGTGTTGTGTACGGCATAACTGGACGTTGAGGAACACGTGGTGTATCAGATGCTTTAGTATCCCAATTGATTGTTGGAGGTGATGCACTTATTGATGCTCTAATTTCATCCAAAAATGAAGAAGAATTATAATTTGGTAATGTCAATTGTGGTTCATTAAAATGTAACTTTTGTTGTTGTAAAGGAATTGATGTTCCACTGTTAAATTGATTATAATTTGGAAAAGTTGCTTGCTGCATATATTGTTGTTGATTTCCAGTTGTATTAAATATATTTGTTAATTGATTTTGTAAATTATTTAAATTTTTTTCATTTGATTTTGTCTCAACAGAACCAAAAAAGTCAATAAGATTTTCACTAAAATCTATAAGATCTTCACTATTTTTTCGTTTAAATTCTTTAGTGCTACTTAAATTACTAATATTTATGTTATTTTTTTGTAATTGTTGTAAAGTATTAGTATGAAATGTTGTTGTTTGTTGTGATTGAACAGCTGGAATAATATTTGTTGGTAAAGTTATTTTATTTGGTTGACCAATAGACATATTTGATATTGGACGTGGTCTAGCATTTATACTACTTGGATTAAAGGTTGATGCTTTTAATGTTGGATTAATTTCAATATTTTTAATAGGTTTTGTAATTGAATAATTTTGCGAATTTTCAAATATGTCATTTTTTATTTCATTTTTAGTCATAGATATTGTAGGATTAGGTAAAGTTGTCTTTGGTTTATTATTTGGTAAGGATGAATTTCCAAATATATCTGATAATAAATCTATTTCATTTCCTTTTAATGGTGTTACTTTATTATTTTCTTCAACATTTAATTCTTTATTTATATTAGAAGTAGAAGGAATATCAATAAGATTATTTGAATAATTTTTTGAATTACTCAAATTATCAACATTAGATGATAAAATATTTTCTTCAGGTGGATAGGTACTTAAGCAATCTGGAGAAACCATAGCTTCTGAAAGACCATTAGTTACAAAGTAATTTTTACCATGCTTTTCCATAATAAGTACAATATTTCCTTTTTTAATATAAAATTTATTAGCTGGATTTTTGAATTTTTTTGTTACTATTCGAAGGTTCTCCTTATCAACTCGATTTGGACACATAGATAGTAAGAAATTTTTATGTAATTCTGTTTGAGTTGGTATATCACTTGTAGTATGGAAATTATTATCATTCAAAGGTTGATTTTTAAATCTTATATCAATTTTATTTCCAATTGGTAAAGCTTCTATTCTTTTAAAAATAAAAATTTTATTTGTTTTTTGAATAAAAACAGAAAATAATGGAATATGAGGATTTTTTTTCCAATTTGATTTTTCTGCTTGAAGCATACAATGATTTCTATCAATAGAAATAAGAAATTCATAATGTTTATCCAAAAATTGATGTAAAAATTGAGTTGTAGAATTGTAAATATTATCAATTGTCTTTGGAAGATCAGATTTTAATTTATTATTTAACGCATCATACTCAGCTTTTTTAAGTGCTATTTCACTTGTAGTTTTTGAAGCATTAAATGCATTCTCATAATCAGCTAATTTATCATTTCTTTTTTTAATTAATCTTCCATAATCTCTTGCAGATAAAACACTAGCTTTTTGACCTATTTCTTGATCTATTAAATGAATATACTCTGTTATTTTTATAAGAATAGATGTAGTAAGTTCAAGATATGTCTCCCAAAGCCCGTCATTTATAGCATTACGAACTAAAAAAAAAATGTTATATATAAATTTAATAGTAATAAAAACTTACTATCATTTTTAGTATATTCAGAAACATATTTTTTTCCTTCCTCTTTTATTGCTTTGCGATAAATTTGAAGATGATATAAAAATTTTAAAAGTCTTGAATTAGCATCTTTAAGCATAATAACTAATTTTGAAAATTCATGATCTTTTATTTTATTTAATCCTAAATTTGAGCTTATTCTATACTTAAAACGACTACTTTTTTTAGCAACAGAATGCATGTTAAGTCTTGATAATCTTTCCATAATTGTTAATGGTTTATCATCTATATATTTTTTTGTTATTTCACATTTTCTTTTTGTATCATTTAAATTTTTAGAAAGATACGTCATATTTTCTTTAGCTTTAAAAAGATTTTTATAATCTGGATGATTTGATGGTGTCATTTTATATAATTGATCAAGATATAATATATATTTCATAGCTCTTTGAATTGGCCTAGTAACAGCACTTGTAACATCAAATATATTTTTACCTGAAAGTCTCATTTCATCAACAATAAGTGATAATTTCTGTTTTAATCCTGAATCACTTTCTTCCTCAATTGTTTCAGCAATACTTTCAAGAGCTCCACAATGTGATGTATATGCTTGGAAAAATTTTTGTTTAAATCGTATAAATACATAACCAATTTTTTGATCCTTCTCCTCTTTACATTGTTCTTCAACAAAAGCTTCAACAAGATATTTTGATAATAATTTTAATTGTGGATATCCTGTTAATAAATTATCTTTTTCTTTTGTTGTTAATTCATTTGCTTTAGATATTGTTGATTCCCACATTTCTAAAAATGTTGAATATTCAATTTCTGATGATATCAATTCTTCTATAACACTTGCAATACTTGTTGGAGTTTTTCTTACATTATACGATACAGAATCATTGTTATTCATATGTAAATCACGTGAAGATTTTGTATCAACTTTTATATTTGGTAATTTTTCTGGTCTTGGTGGAGCTAATCTAATAGGTTTTAAACTACTTGCTATATTTGGTGGAGGGGGCCTTTCTGGAGTTGGTTTATCTTCTGTCTTTGATAATTTATTAAGTTCAGGAAATTGTATCCATTCAATATTTTTGTTTGATGATGAATAATTTTGATTTGTTAAAAATTGGTTAGTATTATCATTATATATTTTATCATCTAAAACTGGATAAGTGGTAAAATTTTGTGAAGGAGCATTATTTAGATCAGAAAAAGTATTGTGTTGAGAGTAATTAGTTTCTTTTTTAGGAAAAGCTTCACCACCAATATTAATATCAATTTTTTCTTCTTTTACTGTTTCAGGTAATGTTGGATATAATGATCCTATTCTATTATCATTAGAATAAATATCATTATTATAAATATCATTTTCCATTCCATAGACATCACCAATATTATCCATACCACAACCATCGTCAGAATATATTTGTAAAAATGCAATTGGAACAATACCTATTTGTTCAGTTTTAGGATTTTGACATTTTACCCATTCATCACCACAAAATTCAATGACTTTAAGAGAATAGCCTTTTAATACAGTTAATTCGTCATCATATTGTGCTGTATAGTCATATAAAACTACAGCTAAACCATATTCTCGTGAATCATTTGAAAGTGTTGATGATTGTATATCATTAGAATTTTCATATATTACTTCATTATCATCTTCTATTTCTTTAGCTACATAATTTTTAGGAATAACACCTCTTTCACCTGTTCGTTTATTTAAACCATAATACCAATCATCATCTATTTCTCTTTCTATTTCAATTTCATCACCAGTATTTATGGTTAATTCTTGAGAAGAACGTTTTTCAAAATCATATAATGATCTTACTTTTTTTTTATCATTGCGATTACTTTCAAGAGTTTTTGGGTCACGTAAAATGACTGTCTCATCACTTGGAACTTCTGCATAATCATTTCCTTCGTTGCCAATCAATTTAATATTGATTAAAGGAACAACATATGTAAGGGGAAACATACCCTCTTTTCCTAAACGTTTCCCATTATCAGCTAATACATATCCTGTAGCCCAGGAGTCATCAATACGATTTTCAATAATTATAATTGTGAATTTGGTAAATTGGAGATCATTTTCTTCAGTTGAATTATAATCAGCAATAGAAAGTACTAAAGATGTTATTATATCACTGTCTATCTCAATTTTATTTAAATGATCATTCTGTATAAAAGCTTCCTCATTAAAGCTATTGCGACATCTATACCGAAATTCACTTGTTGAATCTTGTTCAATTGCTACAACAATATCATCATATTGTATTGAATTATATATATTACTCGTAACTCTAGCATAAAATGGAGAAAATTTACTCATAATTTATGGTCCTTTCAAAATAATGCCATTCACTATAAACAAAAAAATATTTTAAAATATTATTACTATTTATATATAATTAATATTAAGATATTAAATGTTTAAAAACAGTTATTTTAAATCAATTTAAAGTATTTAATATATAAATTGTAATTTAAATGTATCAAAATCTAGAATAAACATTAAATAATCTTTAAGATACTTAGAAAAAATAATTATATAAACTATAAGAAATAAAGAAAAAAAAAAGTATAACATAAATATAAGATAAATGGAAATAATATAATATTAATAATTAATCCGGAAACATATACAATATTTGTGTTAGATTATAATTGTCATTGTTAAACATTTGATTTATTCAAAAGATTATTCATTTCAAGTTGTGTCTGAGCTGTTTGTGGTGGTGATTTGTATGGGAAGACAGAATATACAATTACAGCCAAGATAACTAATGCGGCACCAATAATGAAAATGTATGAAGGAATGAAATTGAAAAGGTAAATTGATGCAATTGTACTAACTATAATAGCGACTGACGTAGCAAATCCTTTTAAAATATTGTCTGCATATTTTATAACAACCGCGACAATTAAACCACCAGCTGCATTTATTAATACTGTTATCCATACCATCCAATCAAAACCTTGCATGAAACCATCTTTTCTAACCTTGTCTCCGTCTTTTATCTATAATAATAAAAAAAAATATATTTGTATATTTAATAGAGTATTTCAATTTTTATTTACCATAGTTATTGCAAAAAGAAGTGGTAATGATAATGTTGCTAATTGTATATTCCTAGTCCATAGTGACACTTTACTAAACTTCAACATTTTTTCTAAATAAATTCCTGCAAATCCTGATAAAATACATGCTGTTATAACAAAAGTTAATCCTAAAATACTATTTTGATAACGTTCCTCCTTCTGAGAAATAGCAACTGTTGAACTAATAAATTCTTTTAACCCTTCCGTAGTAACTTGTAATGGAGACATTGTAGTAGTAATATTATTGATTGGTACAGAATTTTTCTTAGAATTTGAAAATTTTACATCATACTGAACTATAACAACTCCACTAAATAAAACTAACAAAGAAATCCATTGTAAAACAGATAATTTGCGCCTCAAAATTGCAACTGTAAAAATTGCAGTAGTTAAAATTTTTAATTGATATGTAACCATAAATGTTGCAGCTTCAAGATGTGATACAGCATGATATAAAAGCATATTTTGAACAGAATATATCAAGGATGGAACTGCTGTTTTTAAAAGTTCTTTGTATTCAACAAAGAAATTTGTATATAAACATATTATTGCATTTTTTAATCCTTTCTGTTCACCGATTAACAAAAAAAATCCAATAACAAGTTTCATAACTTCACCCCAAAAAACTGAAACCGAAGAAAGAAACATAGTTGTTCCTGGTCTTGATCTTACATGACGCATGAACAAAACATTTAAGGCATTTTGAGCAACCAATATAAATAAAGATATATATTTGATGACATTTGCTGAAATTGAAAAAAAAGATTTTACAATTATTTTAACATTAAATAAACACATATTAATATTTTAAATACATATTAAACTATAAATTTTATTTATATAACAATAAATTATTTTATATAAATGAAAAATTAAAAAATTAACTAAACATTTTGTAAAATATAACAAGTATCAAAAACTAAAAAAACATTGAAGTAAAATAATGATATTTGATATATGATATTTAGAAAATGTAAAATGTAATATATTAAATTTCGAATTTTATTATTTCTACCAATTGATTGTGTTTAATAAAATGGTATTTGATATAGTTTAAAATTAAAACAAAATAGCTTATATTTAAAAAATGTTATCAATATATTTCATGATTAATATTAATTATACGCTAAATAATAATAAAATATAAAATAATAAGTAGAATAAAATAAAAAATATAATTTAATTTTCAAAATACTCTTTCCTGCAATTACTACAATAAAATAAATCTTTTTTTGTTTATCAATAATAATTAATATAAGTCTCTTATGTTTTTACTAAAACATATTTCTCAATAAAATAAAAATTTTAAATTAATAAAATATGGATAATAAAGTTGTTATATTTAGTATAAACATCAAGTGACTGTCAAGTTGGAAATTAAAAGTATGTAATTGATAAAATAATAGTTAGAAAAAGTATATAGAATACAACGACATTTCCTAGTTTACCATTCAATAAAACTTAACTAGAATAAAAGTATTTTTTAAATACTTTAATATTAATAAAAAAAGATTTGAAGATATAAAAAACAAGAATATATTAGATTTTAAAGTTTTAAAATAAATAATAAAAAAATTAATAGACAAATAAGTTCTAGTTTTAATATATTTTATAAAAAGAAATTTAAGTATTCTAATCAAATAAAGTAATAAATAGACGTTACTAAAACATTTTATTTATAATAAACGTGACCTCTTTTTGTGTATAACAATCATGATCGCGCCGCTTTTTCTCTTTATGTTTTATTTTAACATAATTTCTTTATAAGATTATTCCTATGAAGATATCTATATTGTAATAAATAAATTTATTTTTTTTTTTTTAAATGTCACATTGGTAAAAAAAAGCCATATGTCATAAATGTTTTTTTTACATTACTTAACAAAGATATGTTAATTTTTGATTTTTAACCATAAATGTTATATTTAACATTATTATTATACAGAAATATTAATTTTAAATAACTATATAAGTATTTCATAATATATTACTACTTAAACAAGTTGTTTATAAAAGTAATTCGAGGTAATATTATTAAATAACATAACATAAAAACCGATTAAAGTAGATATAATTTATCTAAATAGTATATACCTGTCTTTGAAGTTGATTCTGGTTTCTTAACTTCCTTACTACTACTTTCTTGAGTTGGATTAGTTTCTTTTTTTAATTCAATTTTTTCTTCATTTAATATAACAGAATTTTGAATATTATCAGTTTTTTTTATTTCCGACATATTTAATAGTCTTAGATCACAAAGAAGAAAAATATTTTAAATATTAAAATTTCTTTTATTAGATAAAACTATAATAATCTATGAAGTATTAGTTGATTTAAAATATTATATTATAATAAAAGTACTTTAAAGGCGTTAATAAAAATTAATATTTTATTAAGGAATATGAAAACAAGATAAAGTTTATCTTTTAAAAATATAAACAAGCTTTTCAAATAAAAAGTAAAAATTTAATTTAATAAACAAAAGATTATATAATATGATAAGTAAACTTGACTACAAATTAAGGCATTTTTATTTTATATAAATTTGAAAAATAAAAAAATATAATATTATTAAAATAAAAAATGTTAATATAAATATGTTTAAAAAATACATATATATTATATACAGAAGAAATGATTTATTTATATATAATTACAATAATTTATTAAATAATATATCATTTTTTAAAATATTTTTACTTTAAAAAGTAAAATCTAATTATAAAGGACATTCATGTTAAAATATGATAACAAGTTTCAGAAAAAAAAGTATTTATTAAAAAAAAACAATATTACAAAAAAATCTAAATTATTTGTTAATTAACACGTTCTCAATAGTTACGATATATTGCAAATAACAATTATATAATTTTAAATTTTACATATTGATAAAATGAGTAAAGTATTGCGTTTATTTTTTTTAGTAAATTTTATATTTAAATCTACTTAGATAACTTATATTTTTAAAATTAATTATATTTAAATATTTTTTAAATATAAAATAAAAACAAAAGTCTGTTTAAATAAAATAAAAATTTTTAACAAAAATTATCCTTGTCACATTTAAAATAATATGATATAAAAATATATTGACGATTAATAATTGGAGCTATGGTCTTGGCTTTTTAGTATGTTGTATTTAATTTTAGTATAATGGATAACAATGAGGGTTCTGTTTAGAAATTGTTTCTATGTGTATATATAAATATAATACATATGAATAGGGCCAAATATTTTAAAGTTCTTTGATAGTATTCAATAAAAGTTATTGTCTTATTAATATAAGATTTAATAAAATTAAAAAAAAATAATAAATAAAATTTAAACATTTGTTTATATACATATATATTCTAATATAATTAAATGTTATTTTATATAATAATACAAATGATCACTTGCTATCTAATAGTGATAGTTGTAATGTTTAATCAGATAATATATATATGTATAAAAGTATTTTTATCAAACAACTGTTTGTTTTTTTAACAATTGTATAAGTGTATTTGTAGAACTATATAAAAATATACTAAATATTACAAGTCCAGCACCTAAACTAAAAAGTACATTTGGGATGAATGAGAAAAAATACATTGATCCAATGGTACTAAGAATTATTGATACTGACGTGGCAAAATTTTTAGCTATGTTATCTGCATATTTAATACAAACAGCAACTGATAAACCCCCTACTCCATACCAAAAGACAGTCAACCATACAACAGAGTCATAACCATAATAAATACCCTTTTCAATTATTAGTGAACCATCTTGTGTAAACATGCTTATGAAACTAGCAGGTATAGAAAAAATTGCCATTTGAACATTCCTCATCCAAATAGATACAGGTGCGGAACCTTTTAAAATTTTTTCAAAATATACACCAGCAAATCCCGATAAACAACATGCCCCAACAACAGCTAATGAACCTATAAAAGGTTTTTGATTTGGATCTAAACGTCCAGTTTTTCCTGTTTGCATTTGTACAAGTGAAACTCCAATAAATAATATTACTAATGCAAACCATTGTGTTTTAAAAAGACTTTTTCTTAATATTGTTACAGAAAAAAGGGCGGTTGTAAAAATCTTAAGTTGTGATGTAATCTAAAAAAAATAATATAAATATTTTTATTGTAAAATGTTAAAGAATGTTAAATAAAAATATTAATGTAAATATTAAACATACCATGAATGAAGCAGCATCAAGATGGGATGCAGCAAGATAAAACAAATTGTTTTGAACTATATATATCATAGCTGGAATACATACTTTTAATGTATCAAAAGGTTGTCTAATAACTTGTGCATGTATCTGCCTAATCATTCCATTAAAACTTCCTGTCTCTCTCAAAACCATGTATAAACAAATAACAACTTTAATAATTTCTGTATTAAAAACGGCTGAAGTTGCAAAAAACATATCTTGTACATTACGTGCTCTAGAATATCGTATAAGAAGATTGTGAGCTGAATTTTGAAAAGTAAGCCATATTAAAATCATCATTTTAATATTAAAATTTGTATTTTCTCTTTGAATTTCAATCATTTTCTAAAACAAAAAAAAATAATAAATATTTTTAAAACAATAATAAAATCTTAAGGATAAAAATATACAAAATAAATATATAAATTTTTCTATTAAAATGAAAATTTTTTTTAATAAAAATTTTAATAAAATTAAATATAATCATTTTTATCTAAAATTTGCCTACAAAAATAATAAGTAGTAAATAAGACAAAATTTAGAGCAATTAGAATTGATAGAAATCTAAGATAAGAATCACTATACGTATATCTAAAGATTTAATATATCATTACCATAAAGTAAAATGTCCTCATTAATAAGATTTTAATTAAAACTTTAGAATAAAAATTATAAATATAAGTATCTTAAAATGTTCAAATATATCTATTCTTTTTTTTTTTAAATGATTATCATAATGTTGGTATTTATACACAAATTTAATCCTCATGAATATTTGTAACAAATTTTTGCATAAACCATTTGATTCTTTAGAACACAATAAAATTATTATTTAAAAAAATAATAAAAAATTTGTCTTTGTAAATAATTTTTTTTTAATATAACTTAAAATAAAACTAACCAAAGAAACTTTAAATTTATTTTGAATTTTTAATGCAGCAAATTTTGCAATATTAGGTAATTTTGTGAATCCTTTAATACTCCGTCGATTTGTTTTAATTTTTAATTCTTCTCTTCTTGTTTTATTAGCATCATTACTATTACTACCAGATGAAGATTCATCTACAACTAATGGTTGAATTTCATCCACATTAATAACTTGATCATAAACATTTTTATTATTAGAATTATTACTATCATTATTGTTATTATTAACATTTACCATTTTAATCTGCAATAAAAATTTTTAAAAAAAAGCTATTTTATAAACTATATTTTTATTTCTTTTAAATGCATTGTTATTACAAAAAAAGGTAAAAAGAAAATTTCAATTATTAATATTTTGATAAAAAAAATTATGAAGAATCCAAAAAAAACGTACTATTGTTGAGAAAATACTATTTGTAAACAAACTTAAAAACGTGGAAGTAAAAGTTATTTTGTATAATAGCAAATAAATGTAATTAATCACATTATTATCTTAAGTAAATAATAAAAACTTTTTTCCAATAGCTAAATTTGAACTTCTAAACAAGATGAGTTAAATAATACATTGAGAATAAAGTTGAGGCGAGAAAAATACATTGTAAACTACTGTTATAAATATATATTTATTAAATATGTTTAGAATTATTTAAACAATTATTATATATAATATAAAAGTACCAAAAAAGAAAAATTTTTACTTGTATAATGTAATTTACTAGTAACAATTAAAATTTTTTTTTAAATTAATTACATAGCTTTATATGTATATAAATCGTGTTATGATATAATATTTTAATGTAATAAAAAATTAATTCATAAAAACTTTTCATTTTATTTTATTCACTGATACTTTCATTAATATTTATTTATAATATTTTTTACTAACATTTGAATTTACTTAACAGGAGTATATTTTATTATAATACTTTTAAAATTTATAATAAACATAAATTTGTAATAAAAAAAATTGATAGATTGTTTATTTTATTATTTATAAAATATATATATGTTTTATATATATATACTATAAGTGATTACATATTTTAAAAATTTTAACATTTTGGACTTTAAAAAAATAAACTTTAATATGTCTTTGAAAAAATTTCTATTATCATAAAAAAAAAATAAACAATATATCAGGTTATATTTTTTCACATGATATTCAGACCATATGAAATGGCGTGAGAAGTTTGACAAATGTATAATAAATTAAGTACAATTATATTGAAGAAAAGTTGTAATTTGTATTAATGTATTTAAAGATAAAAAAATATATAATTTACAATTGATTATTTATATATACATTAAGCATAATATTTTTTCTTATCATTTATTATTACATATAGTTAAACTTTGGATACCATCTATCGAGAAAGTCGAGTTTTTTTTTTAATATTCTTTATTAATTCTCTTGTCATTGAAAGAAGGGGAGAGAAAGGTTATATTCATATTTTATATAATATTTTACATTCTAAAATGTCATTTTTTTTGTTCTTAATAAAATTTAGTAAAGAAAAACTGGAAGAAAAATATTTTAAGTGATGATATATGAATCAAATCACAAAAGTATTTTATTTTTATAACGTACCACTATTTGAATAAAAAATACGTTTCAAACATTATTTATTTAACTGAAAGATTAATATTGTTACAAATACATATTTGTGAGGTAAAATTTTTAATAAGAATATAATATCACAGTTATTTATTTAAAAGATAAAAATGAACTTTGTACCTGTAGACACTTCAATGAGAAGCAGGACTTATTAGCATAGAATATATTTATATGTATTAGGAGGTTGGTAATATTACATTTTAATACTTTAGAGTAGGTTGATTTACTGATAAGAAGTATTATATAATTTTTTAAATGATAATAAGGATTACAATTTATATATATTAATTTTGTAAGGTTATTATAAACATTTTTTGCATATGGCAATAATAGTTAAATAATTATAATTATAATTAATTATCTTTTACTATTGTAAGGTAAATAGATCTTATAGAAACTAATGTTGTAGGCTTTCCTGTCTTTAAAGCATCGACTATATTTAAATATATATTTTAAAAATGTATATCGACATGTTGCATTTTAAATAAATACTATTATAATTTTGTTTGAGGTAAAGAAATTTTTATTCACGTATGATTTAATATAAAAAGAATATTAAATATATTTATAACTAAACTTTACTATTGTATTTTTAAATTTATTATTATTATTATAACTATTAATTTTTATATTATTATGTTAATATTTTTAAAATCATTTAAAAAAATTTTTTTTTTTAGATATATATGATGACAAATAGTTCTATTCCATATGTTTCTATGACAGATATTTTATTTGCTGAAAAATGGTCAAATATTGAAGCAAAACATTTTATGTCACACTGGGTTCCAACGTGTGCTTGGATTTCAATTGCCTATGTTTTTATTGTTTTTATAGGACAAAGAATTATGAAAAATAGAGAACCTTTTGATTTACAAAATGTTGTTGGAATATGGAATCTTGGTTTTTCACTTTTTTCTGCAATTGATTTATACTTTCTTTTACCAGAATTAATTACATCAATCAGAGATTTTGGACTATTTAGTTCATATTGTTATAGTACTACTTATTATACTGATCAAACAACAGGATTTTGGGGATGGATGTTTGTTATGAGTAAATTGCCTGAACTTGGTGATACAATGTTATTAATTCTTAGAAAAAAGCCAGTTATATTTATGCATTGGTATCATCATGCTCTTACATTTTATTATGCTGCATTAACATATTCTGAAAGTCAAGGATGGGCAAGATGGTCATTAGTTTTAAATCTTTTTGTACATACAATTATGTATTTGTAAGTTAAAAAAATATATTATTTAATAATTAATATATAATTTTTTTTAAGTTATTTTGGAACATCTGCTTTTGGTAAAAAATATCCAAACTCTTTCAGACAATTTATTACATCAATCCAACTTATACAATTTATCATATCTCTTGGAATCTTCTCACACCTTGTCTATTTAATGTCGCTTGGAAACATTGAACAATGTAATACATCATGGAATGTTTTAGCTATAGGAGGAGTAATGTATTTAAGTTATTTGTATTTGTTTGCAAAATTCTTTTATAAAGCTTATATTGCACCTAAAAAAGTATCTGGCAAGAAGTCAAAGAAAAACGAGTAACTTAATATACTTCAATTTCGTAAAGAAAATTTTACTTTTCCTTTTTTTAAACTCTCATTTTTTTTTAGTTTTTGAAATTATAGTTAGTTTAAATGATATATTATAAATAAAACTAACGTTTTTTTTTTAAATTTTTATTTTAATGATACAAAATATTTGATGTTAAGAACATTCAAAATTATAAAAAAAAATCATACCATAATAATTATGTTAATTTTATTTTTACAATATTCAAAAATATTTAACTTGTTTTAGAGAAAGTTGTTAAGTAAACCTTTTGATAACTTGCAAAATACAAAAAGGAATATTCTTTAATTTTTTTTTTTATTTTAATTAAATGATATTGAGAAAAATTACTAAAATATCACCAGATTTTACTTTTTGCATTTTAAATATTACAATAAAGTTAATTTATCAATATTAAAATATATGTAATTAAAGAAAAAAAAGGTGATTGTTTTAAAATTTAATTATTTAAAGATTAAAAAACCAATAAATAAAAAATTTAAATTTGGGGTAAACTAGTATTATATAGCAGTTAAAGTTTTAATTATTAAATTAATTTTTTTTTAAATAGTTCTTTTTAAATTTAATTTTAAAGCTTTAAATTGAAGATAAAATAATTCAATCTTAATAATGTTAATTAACGCATGTCAAAAAAATAAATTAAAACAAGAAAAGTAAAAAGTTTCCGATTAATTTTTTTAAAACTATTTTTATAAAATCAACATTATTTTTGTTAAACTGTTTTAAAGATTATTATTATAATGATTTACTACTTCTTTTTCTATACATTTAATATAAACGAAATACATAATTTATTAACAAAATTACTTTAAAATTTTATATTTTATCTTAGTATAAGTGTAGCTGTAACATATTGGTTGATTGAAAATTTTTTACTTTACACAAATTAAATGATATGGTCTGATATGTAAGAAGACAAATTTTAATGATAAATGATTAAATATATCGTATAATAATAGTTTGTACTTTGAACAATTTTTGGATTGCTTTATTCATTCTTCCTAAGTAGTATACAACTTTCCAATTATCCCAATTTTTTTATCATTTAAATTAATTTTTGCAAAAATTAATTTAAGTTTTTTTTAATATAAAGTAGAGTGAAAAATGACTAAAAAAATATTTGCTATATCATATAATAGAAGTATTAAAAGTTTGATATTGTTATCTATGTTACTTTAATGATAAGATTATACTTAGAAATTTTATCAAATATTAATATTAACCATTTTTATTATTTCTTTTTTTTAAAATCGTTTATAAGTTTTAATGTTATTATTTAATTTCTTAAACATATAATTATAAATTATTTATTTAGAAAAATTATGGCATCAGCCTTACTCCAAGGACTTCCAGAAAAGGTTTTATCCTCACCAAAATTTGATTTTAATGGATTTGTTGGTATCGTAACTTCATCACATTTTGATGAGAAAAAAGGAAGAGATTGGATTATTGAACATTTTCCATTAACTATTCAAGTAAGTTTTTTTTTTTTTATTTTTTTATATATGTTTTTTTAATATCTGTAGCTTTCATTCCTTTATGTTGTCACAATTTTTTCAATTAAATTTATTATGAGAAGTCGTCAACCATTCCAACTTACACTTCCACTTAATATTTGGAATGCAATTTTATCTATCTTTTCAATTACTGGAACTTTAATGTTAACAGGAGAATTTTTCTCAACAGTTCAAGAACGTGGAATATATGGATCTTATTGCAAAATTGGTAATATGAATAAAGGTCAAAGTGGTTATTGGGTATGGCTTTTTATGGTTTCAAAGATGTTTGAACTTGTTGATACTATATTTATTGTTCTTAGAAAAAAACCACTTATGTTCCTTCATTGGTATCACCATGTACTTACTCTTATGTATTCATTCTTTTCCTACCCATATACACCAGGTTTTAATAGATGGGGTATTTATCTTAATTTCTTTGTTCATGCTTTCATGTATACATATTATATGATTGCTTCAATGAACATAAAAATACCAAAAGCTATTGCAAAAACAATTACATCACTTCAAATTTTACAATTTATTATTTCATGTGGTATCCTTCTTCATCTTTTCTTTGCTATGTACATATTTAATGACAGATGTGATTTTGATTCTACTGTTTTTAAAGTTGCAACAGTTATGGAAGTATCATATTTATTACTTTTCATTAACTTCTTTGTCCAAAGATACATTAAAAGTGGTAAACCAAAAACAAAGAAAGTTAAAAGTAATTAAACAAGATATTTATAAATATAACACCAATATTATCAATATGAAAAAAATGAAACAATTGTTCAAATATTTCATATCAAATCTTGCTTAAATTAGTATTTTATTGTTTAGTGTTTCTAAAATTAATTGATTTAAAAAGTTATTTTAAAATTTTTATATTAGAATTATGATTGTTAAAGGTTAGACACTATTTTTTTTTAACTTTTCTTTTTGGTTATACAGAAATTTTTTGATAACAATAAATATAATTTTACAAGTCATTTAAATTTTTTTTTTCTCTTTCTATTTTCATCATTTTAAAAAAAAGTTTAAAAAAATTTTATAATCAGATTGTAATATTTTATTACTAGCCAAACATTTTATTATAAATAAAAAAAAATGTTTTAAAGAAATTCAAGGGCAATCTTATAAGCTTTTAAATATAAAAATGCGTATTATTAAGTTTTTTCTTGATAAAAAAAAGAAAAAATTATATTGAAAAGTTTTAAAATTGTTGACATTTTTATAAAAAATATTTCCTCTAAAAATCACGATTTATATAATTGTTTAGGAAATGTTATTAAATTATATTAATGTATAGAACAAAAAATTTAAATCATAATAATTTAAATCTATTTTTTATATTTTATTATTCTAGATTTTTAATAAAAGTTTTATTATACTTTTTTTTAATACAAAAAAATCAAAGAAATAATTTTGTAAAGTTTATTTAAGAAACACTTTTATTATATACTATAACATTTTAATTAACAATTATTATTAAATAATAACAAAAAAAAAGATGCATTTTTCTTTATAAAAAAAATAAATAATATAATTTTTTATTTTAACAAATATTTTATTAATTTTAAATAAAATTGAATAACAAAATCTTTTAATAAAATTGTTTGAATTAATAAAATAATTAAATAGGTCAAAAAAATTGATATCAATTTAAATAAATTATTATAAATTAAACATGAAAATTTACAAAATGATTGTCCCTAATAAAATATATTTCAATTCTACATTATCATCTATCAATCAGAATTATAATATTTTATTGTTTGAAGAAGTGAATTTAGTAGTACAATTAAACGAAGTTTATGTTTGATGTTATTTTATAAAACTTTATTGTAAAAAGAAGGTCAATTACATGCTTGTGAATCATTTATTGTACTTTTTTTTTTACATATTTACTAGTTTAATTACAATAAATTTTAAATTATTATTAATGGAAACAATGGTAGAATTTTTTGAAATGTTATCTTAAATAGTAAACTTGAATTTATAGAATGAAAAATCACTATAGATATATATACATTGACTTTACTATTGACAGGACAAAATAATATTCCCACTTTAAATGTAAATATACAAATCTCCTTCAAATATGTAAATATATCACAAATTATTATATTGAAAAGTAAAGTATTAACCGAAATAATAGTAAATTTTCTTTGATATATTCAATATATTATTTTAATGATCCAATTTATAATCCTTTACAGATAAGACTAACATTTTTTTTCTAATAATATATATATAAAGATATTTGTACTATTAGTAATTTAAGAGAATGATAAACTTTTTGACAAAATTTATTATTAACATTTTACATAAAAAGTATATTATAAATTAAAAATTTTCTCTAGGCATTTTACAATTAACATTTTTAGAATAACAAATCTCTTAAAATCATAGTGCTTGAATCTATTACTTAAATTAAAATAACATATTTTAAAGTACATCATATAAAATGTCTAAACTATTTATCACTTATCAATTATTATAAAAAAAAATTTATATATAAAAAGTAAAAAAAAAATTATAGTAGGAGGTAAATAATTTAACCATCAAAAGTAATATTTAAAAAAAATAAAGTAAAATTATTATTAAATACTAATAAATATCCATATAATATTTGTATATATACATATTTATGTATATATATATATATATATATATAACCCTTTTGTCATTTGAAAAAGTATATTTAATTATTATTTTTTAACTTTTAAAAAAATTATCAGGACTTATAAATTAATTCTATTGACAAAAAAAATTTTTTTAGTTTAGATTTTTATAATATATATTTATCATTATCTTGATATGTAAAAATTTATACATAAATGTCTTTTTTGACTTGTCTTTTTTCCTTGCTTTTTTTTTTTAAATATATACATATCTATATTTGTTTGGTTGTGGAAGCTGAATAAATAGGATACTTTTTGTAATTAGAAGCTTTGAAACTTTTATAAAGCCACACCATTTTGTAATTCAAAATTCAAAATATTTTAAAAGCTCCGATTAAAATGGCATTTTAATAAGAACCATCTTCTTTTCTATTTTTAAAACATCATCTAATTTTTTTAGTGTTAGAAGACAAATTATGACAATTAAAATAATGAAAGCTTCTTTTATTCAGTAAATCGGCTTTATAGCTTAAGGCGCCGTCTACCGTTTTTCTTTAAAAAAAAATTTTTTTTTTATCATATTTTTATTTAACATACCTCATTTCTTATATTTTATACTTATTATATTTTATTATAATAGTTCATGAAAAAAGAGTAATTTTTAATAAGTAATATAATCATTCATTTTATGAATTTGATAATATATGAGGTTAAATTTATATTTATTATAGTACATGTTCATATATGAGAAATATGTTTACATATTTTGTTCAATTTCTGAAAAGTGATCATTTTATTGATAAAATAGATATTAAGCTAGTGGAAAATATAGAAGTATTATTGATAGTATAATAATCTTTAATATTCATGACTTTTCTACTTTTATTTCAAAGGAAACTATTGTTAAATTTTAACTTTTTTTTAATATATTCTGTCATTTAAAAAAAAATAATATGTTAGATTGAATTCTTTATCAACTAATCTTTTAAAGAAAACTAATTTTTTGTTGATTATATAATGTAATTAATCTTATTACAATGCTTCTGATATCTAATATAAATTATATATATATACTCTCTCATTTTATTATATTTCATTTATTTTTTATATTTATATTATAAATGTTAATACAACTAACAAATGACATGGTGTTATTTACACCTTATTATAAAATATAATAAAAATGCCAAAAATCTAAAATGTAATTTGTCATATCATTTATAGTTGCTATCAGGTTGTATAATTAATTGAAAATTTACTGATAATTTCTATGACGTGATTATTTATATAAATATCAATTTTAATAAATAAATATTATTTTTTTTTATTTTTAATTTAAGATTCTTTAAAGATTTAGAATTTTAATTATATTTTTTTTTTTTTAAATATGGAGTGATATTTAAGAATTTGGTGTTGCTAAATACTTTATATTTCTTAATTACTAAAATCTATTTGTTATCTTACCAATATACTCTATATTCATATCATTAATTATTATTTAAAATATATAAATATATATGTCTTATAATATTTCATTTGTTGACTAAAATTGATGCAGTATACTTAGCTATGATTGAAAAAAAAATGTTTGTTAAAAATGAAGAAAAAAATATTAACAATGGCATTGTTTCTAATTTAAATACATTCAATTTTGATGTAAAATAAAAAATAATTTTTTTTATAATAACATAGATTTCATTCCATAATAATAAGCTAAAATATAACAAACTATTTTGTCACGATATAATTCTATGAATTTATATAGAAATATTACATACAATTCATATTTTTAATATAGTTTGCCTTTTTTTTGATACAATATGATTATAGAACTATATGATAAAACCCATGAGATTGAACTTGATTAAGTGAAACTTTATAAGATAAAAAAGATACATTTTATTTTATAATTTTTTTTACTCCTTTTTTATCTAAATAAATATTTTATTTATGATTCTAATAAATATTAATCTCGACATTTACAATATCTTTTTTTTTGTTTCTTATATTTAGACAGTTTCATATAACAAATTTGAATGATTGAAAAATTATTGTTAACAAATAAAATATTGTATTTAATAAAGTGAAATAGTTATATATAAATATATATTAAAATTAGATAAAATATCTTATTAACTTAAAAATGACATTAAGATTAATGTTAATAAGAGATAATATAAATATTACCTTTTCAAAGTTGTATTTTATGTTATCATTTTTTTTCTATATTTGGTACATAATAAATTACACCTGAAATATCATTGTGAAATATATTTTAATAAAAAAAAAAAACTAAATATGCGTTTTTACTTTTTAATATATAATATATAGCGTGACGATGATCGGTATCACATTTATTTTTTTTTAACACTTTATAATACATATGTTTTTTAAATATATTTTAATTTAAGTTTTTTTTTTATATATCTCTTCTTTTTATATAACCAAAAAAAAACTACCATATTCTTTTTATTTATACCTAAACTTTTTTTATAAAAAAAAATTTTTTTTCATTTTTACCATTTTAGTGTCATTAAATTTTAAGCTGTTTCAGAAGATTGTAATGTAAAAAAAAGTGTATCATTAAAAGTTATTAATATCAAATTTTGGAATAATTTTTATATAATTATTTGACGGCTTACAAAATAATCCAAAAATGAAAGGTAAAAAAGATGAATGGAAACGTTTCAGAGCTTTTACAATTTCTCATTCAAATCATATAAGGTTAGTTATAATATAAGAAAAAAAATATATTTTTTTTATGATAAAACAAAATTGAGTTTTTCGAAAGTGTTGTTCTTTTATATAATTGTTAAAAATTTTAAGATAATATTAATGTCTTTTTAAAAATAGAATTTCGTTTGTACAAATGAAAATGTGAACAATTAAATGATTTTTGTAATTACTTCCGCCCCAGTAGTTGTAAGGAGAAAAGATGTATGCTATAAAATTAAAATTTATAATTTTTTTTCCATGATCTATTGCGTAAAGAAAATAGAAAATTTATAAATATTTATAAGTAATACTTTTCAAGGATTTTTTAAAGATAATTTTTCATTAAACTTAATTAGATAATAAACATATAATATATGCTAAAAAATTAACTTAATATTTTATTTATACGCTTATATAAAATAATATATATTTAAAAAAATTGATATGTAAATATGGAGAATGATTAGCTATGAAAAGTCAAGAATACAACAAATATTTTCTAACTTTTTTTTTTTCATTTACAATAATTATTTTTATTTACTTTACTATTAATACTATTCTATAATTTTGTAAGAAGTAATTGATAAACTTTTCTTATACTTTTTTGAATTATCATTAATATATATTTTATATGATTTATATATTTTTGTGGATAATTAAAATTTTCTATAAATTATTTACTTTAATATAATATTTTATTTATAATAATATAATAACTAACCTTTTTTATAATTTATAATTTAAGATTTTACAGATTTAAATAGCTAATAATTAATATTATATGATAGCAATATTTCAAACAACTTATTTTATTTTTTTACTTTAAAACTAACTATTAAAATTTATATATATAATATAAATATATATAAGAACTCATAAAACATTTTTGATCTTAGTGGTTGTCTTTAATATATTTCAACCATAAACTTTTTTATACAAATTTATATATAAACTTTAATATATTTGATGACTAGGCGGGATTGAGTCACATGAGAGAATCGTATTTTCAAAAGGATAAAGAAATCTGTATGTAGTGAATATATATTTTTATATATATATAAATATATTTGTTTAAAATTTTTTTGTTAGTATAAAGTGTCATAACATTGAAACCATAATGAATTTTTGTTTTATATTTATTGCCATTATCATTATCATATATTGATGTTATATTATCAAACTTCTAAGTAGGAGTAATAACAAAAGTTTACTTTAATATTTTTATTGTTAATATATTTTGATAAGAACAATCATGACTGTTATCATTTCTTATTAATATATATATATATATATATATTTATAATATGTTACTTTTTTTTTACCAATCATTATTACAAATTTTATTTACATAACATTAAAAATAGGAAATCATATCTATTTTTATTTATAAAATAGACCCAATATCCTATTTAATCTTAAAATTAATTTCTTTTTTATATGCCATTTATTTGTATACTTGTTAAGAGCTATCAATTGATACAAACGTTTCCTGACATACATTCCTATTATCATTTAAATGATTCATTAATTGTTATTTATATCCTTGTTACTCATGAGTAAATATATTTTACAAAAAAGATTCTAATTTCAGAAATAGTCATTTTTGTTAAGATTCTCATCAAATGACAACTTCCTCCAATACTCGCAATAGACGTCATACTGTTTGGTTTGTTCCAGGAAAAAGGTAAGATATTAAAATTTATTTTACAAAAAAATTTTTAAAAATCATCAAAAATATTTTAAATATCCTTGATCTTTATTGTTCAACTTCTTCAACTTAAAATTAACATTTTGTGTACTAATCAAAACTTTGACAAAAATTTGTGTTACTTTCTTTTATTACAACATCCTCCATATTCTAAATAATTAATGCTATAAATTACACTTCCGGTAAAACTGGTGCACAATATTTCGTCTGTATAACTTCCACCTTATTTCACCTAATATTGTAATACCAGAATCTCTATCATTAATTATTATTTAGTGTTTCATGTATAAATCATGTGGCAAAACATAACCATCATTTTAGTACTGGCAAACTAATTTTTAATTGCAAATTTATTTAATAAGTATATTAAAAAATCACCATTACGTGGGAGAATAAATATATATAACAAAGTTAATGATTATTCTTTATTACTCTTTTTTAATTTTACTTTTTCAATGTTATCTTAATAAATTTTTTAACATTTTTGTTTTATAATGATTATTCCATATATAAATATATTGTTAACCCTTTCTTTATCATTTTTATCAACAAATATATTTATAAAAAAAAAAAAATAATTTTTTTTAACTAATCTCTTGTCATCAATTTTTAGATACAAACATACATATTTGTATCTATCACTATTTGTCATTGTTAGATTTTTATTCAATAGAAAAATAAATTAATGAGCTTCAAAAATGTCTGTAAATTGAATTAGTTTTAAAAGATGTGAGGTCACTATTATTTATTTCAAACCAGCTGTTGTTATAGTGTGTTTATGATGTATCTAATCTTTCTAACTACTCCATTCAATTTCATTATATAATTTCCTCTAAAAACCAAATTAAGTTGAAGAAAATGGTTTAGTCAGGAGTAGGAGTAGATATAATTTATCAGACATTATATAATTTTTATCTTTCTATTTTTTTTTATAAAAAGCATATTTATAATTCTCAATCTCTTGAGGCTAATAATGTATTTTTAAAAAAAATCTATACATTTAAAAATGAATAATAATAATATTACTTATACTTTTTATTATGATATACTGTTTTGAATAATAATACTAAAAATTATTGTGTATGAAAAAAAATTAGTTTAAATTAGTATAGTAAAAAGGTATATTTTCTTTTTTTTTTATAATATATTATATATATGTATGTAATTATTAAAATAAAAAATAAGGACTTAAGAATTTTCTTTTTTTTTTTTAAATTTATGGGAACATTTTGGGAGCTTATTCTCAATTATCTTTTTAAAAAAAAATATATATATATATGCTACATCTATATATATACATATATTTATATATATATATTTATTAAAATATAAGAATATATATGTTAATACATATATATAAATTTATAAATATATATATATTAATTTCTGGTGCCTGAAGAGTAATATTTAACTGAATGTGATGATAAAATTAAGCAGTATAATATTATGACACGCCTGTTTTTACTATACAATATCCTTTCTTTACGACATTTGCCGTATATATTTGTTTGGCCTTCTATTGATATAGAAAGATTTTACAGCTGGGTTCAATTTAGCTAAAGAAGTCAGAAGTAGTATGTATATAAAAATTTTAAAAGAATGTAGTAAATAGAAGATAAATTTTGGGAGAATAAAGAGAGAGAATTATGACATACATATTCTCGGGCTTGGTGGTATATATTGTCCCACTAAAATATTTATATATATATTTATATTTATATATGTGTATACATACATTTTATCCCTTTGTAGTTAGTATTCGTAAATTTAAAAAAAAAATGTTTATATATTAACTTTACTTGTTTAAAAAAGAAAGTTGAAGCGTTATTGGCGCAGTAAAGCTTGTAAGCCAGGCGGCTTTTTCCTTTCTTCTTTACATCTTATTTCATTCTTATTGTGGTAGTAGTTGTCTTCAGTTGCCTCATAACAATAATCAGAATATATAGAAGAATAGAGGACGACGACAACCCTTAACTACGTCATCATTCATTTTCTTATAGCAGCTCTGTTTCTTTTCAATCTGAAAACTGTCTTTCAGACTCCTGAGGTTTTTGCCTTCATATATTTATTCCATCATCTCAGGCTCCTACTACTTTTTATTGGCACTTTTTTTGCTTTTGACTGCTTTACTACCAACAAACCTGAACAAAGATAATTTAAAGCAGCTTTATTTGCTGTTAAATTTTCTTAGACTATCAAGTGTTTCAATAATTAGCAGAACGGCAACTAACAGTTTTCAATAACAAATATATATTATTTCTGGCTAATCGTTAGGCGTCAAAACAAAAAAAAATCTAGTGCCTTTTTTATATGAAATTTTAAGGTTTTTTTTTAATACCTTACCATTTCTATTTTAAGCTATTTTATAATTTAAAAAAAAGACTAATTTTTAATCTAATGTCAAAAAAGAACAATACTTTCGGAATTCTCCGCAAAGATCTTCATTTGAATAATTTTTTTCGTCCCTCAAACCAATCTACCAATTTCAGTCAACCAGTCCCATCAGATTTTATTGAAAAAGAACCTCTGTCTTCTGTTCCTTCAACTAATAAATTTGCACAACAATGCCCAAATACTGATCCTTGTGGAAGTGGTAGACCAATCCAAACATCCTCTTCTATCCATTTAACAGGAAGTTCTTTAAATATGCATCTTACACCCGGAGGTGGTGGACATACAAGGAGAGAATCATTTTTATATAAAAGTGATCCTCCTGAAGTATTAACATGTCGACCTGTCTCCAGAGCATCATCAGTTGCTTCGACAGAGCATCCTCACCCTGCTCCTTTGTAAGTTTTTTTTTGACATTTTTTTTTTCAATTTATTATTTATTAAATATCAGGTTTTTTTTTTCTATATTTTGATAAAATAACCAAAATTTATTTTTTAAAAATTTTATTTTTTTTATATATAAAAAATTTTTGTGAATGTCAAAAAAATTATAAATAATATTTATATAATATCTTTTTAATAATTTTTTTTTTTATTTTAATTTTATATATTAACCTTATCTTTTAAAAGTTTTATTTTATTATTATATAATATATAGATCAATTTTCTTCCACTTTACTTATTTATTTATAATATAATTCATTTTTGAAACATCACGTATACTTTATTAAATTAATACAAAGACCTTATTAAATGATAATTACCTCATATTATATAACACATATTGAGCTATTATTTTATAAAAGAGAAAAGATGTACCACTTTTTTTAAAGAAATAGCTTCATTTTTAATTTAATTTAACGCACCGTCTGGACCAATATTATCTCTTAAATTATTATTTCTATTAATTTAATAAAGATATTGTATAAAATATATTAAGCTAGTAATGATATTATGCTATAGTGTTTATAAAAAAATATTTGTTTATTACATATCAAATAACCTATTTAAAAAAAATAATAATAACAAATAAACAAAATAGATAGAAAAAAAAGTATATATATATATACATATAAATATATATTTGAAAAAAAAAATAAATATTACAAAAATAAAAAATTAAAAAGGCCCATTATATTTAAGAAAAAATATATATCATTTTATCAAATTTTTTTAGACATGGTGATGATTTAATTGTTACACCTTTTGCACAATTGTTGGCATCTCTTCGAAATGTTCGCACAAATTTAATATCCATTACAAATTTACCACCAAATAAACTTGGTTCTGAAGATAAATATCGCAGTGTCAAAAAAGCGGCACCGTTACATAATATACAACTACCAGATAATGTAATGTCATGTGCTTTAGAAACTTTAGAAGAATTGGATTGGTGTTTGGAGCAATTAGAGACTATTCAAACTCATCGATCTGTCTCAGAAATGGCTTCTAGCAAGGTAAAATATTTAAAAAAAAAAGACTTTTTTTATTATTTTTAAAGTTATCATTTTCAAGCAAATTAATTTTGTCTTTTGGCCTCAAAGGGATTTTTTTTTTTAATTTTATAGTTATCCCATACTATATATTATTTTTAAATATTCCTTCAAAGACTTACTGTTAATTATTAGTTAGTTTTATGATAATAAGAAATATATTTTATCCCTAATTAAGAATTTTTTCTACTTTATAAAAATAATACTATGTAGAACTTTTTTAATTTTATATGGGATAACTTTTATATGGTAATTTTAATTAAAATTATTTATAAGTAGTATAGATATTCATATTTTAAAAGTAATCACACATTAATTAACTATAATTTCTTGGCATTATAATAAAGACAAAAGGTAAATTTATTTTTTATAGGATTATTAAAATAAAAAAAAAAAGAATAAATGAAAAAATAATATTATTATAAACTTTCAATTTTCTTTACTAACATCAATTATATTTTATTGTTAAATGTATATAGACTTTTATAAATATAAAATTCTTCTTTAAATGACATAGAGCTAGAAATTATTTTATTGTCCTACATACAAACAAGGAGGCCATCACAAAAGACATTTCATAGCTTCACTACGAAGTTCTTTTATATAGAAACTGGTTTTGATTCACTTTATAATATTTACTTTTCTTATAGTTCCGGAAAATGCTCAACAAAGAATTGAGTCATTTTGCTGAATCTTCTAAATCTGGAACTCAAATTTCAAAGTTCCTTATTAATACATATATGGATAATAATGAAGAAGAATCTGTTTCTCCAAATCAACCTGAACAACCAAAGGAGATAAATGCCGAAGATGTTTCTTCTGTCGCAAGTACTTCTCAATCAAGTCCTCATTTATCATTGTTTGGTAAAGCTAAAACTGCTGCAATGTCAAAGATTAGTGGAGTGCGTAAACTCAAAAACCTTCACTCTGGGCAGGTACCAGAGTATGGTGTTGATTGCGCAAAAGAAATTGTAGTATATATGCAAATGGTAAGTTTTTATAATAAAACATAATTGTAAAATATTGATTTTAATATACAAATATATAATAAAATAATTAAAAAAAAATTATTATTATAGCTTGACAAATGGGGACCTAATATTTTTAAAATTCATGAATTATCAAAAGGTCATTCACTAACATCAACAACATATACAATAATGAAACAACGTGGATTATTAACGACATTCCATATTAATTCACACCAATTGATAACTTATTTAATTCATTTGGAACATCATTATAAAGAAAATGCTTATCATAATCAAATTCATGCTGCTGATGTTACACAATCTATTAATGTATTTTTAAATAGTCCTTCTCTTAAAGGAGTCTTCTCAGATTTGGAAATATTAGCGGGAATATTTGCAGCTGCAGTACATGATGTTGATCATCCTGGTTTTACAAACCAATATTTAATAAATTCAAGTAAATTATAAAAAAAAATAAATAATATATATTTAATTATAATTTTTTTTATATAATTATAGATAATGAATTAGCTATTATGTATAATGATGAATCTGTTCTAGAACAACATCATTTAGCAGTTGCATTTAAACTTCTTCAAGATTCAAGTTGTGATTTTTTGACATGTCTAAATAAAAAACAAAGGCAAAGTTTTAGGAAGACAGTTATTGATATGGTACTTGCCACTGATATGTCAAAACATATGAGTTTACTAGCTGATCTTAAAACAATGGTTGAGGCAAAAAAAGTTGCAGGAAGTTCAATAGTAAGACCAGAAAAATATAATGAACGTGTTATATTATTACAATCTATGATTCATTTGGCAGATTTATCTAATCCTACAAAACCAATTGAATTATATAGATGTTGGAATCAAAGAATTTTAGAAGAATATTGGAGACAGGGTGACAAAGAAAAAGATCTTGGTTTAGAAGTTAGTCCTATGTGTGATCGTGGTACTGTTACAATAGAAAAATCTCAGATTGGATTTATAGATTATATAGTTCATCCTTTATTCGAGACTTGGGCTGAGTTAGTTCAACCAGATGCTCAAGAAATTTTAGATCAATTGGAAGAAAATCGTCAATGGTATTTATCACGTATTCCTCCGGATGAAACAGAAGAAGATAATATGTCAGAAGAGACAAATGGGGGTGTAACTTCCCAATCATCCTTAAAGGTTTTAGATGAATGTGAGGAAACAAATAATGCTACAGATAATACCGGTAATAATGGGGAAACATAAATATATGTGTTAATTAAATATAAGAACAATATTATATAAAAAAAAATTTTAAATGTGATTTTATTTAACTAGATGGTATTATTTTATTTTAGTATAATATGATAAAAAGAATACAAAATTTATTGAGTCAAATATTTGAAAACTAAACTCGCAAGATTGTTTTCGTTTATTGTGCAAATTATAAAGAAGTAACCATCATCACTCCCTTAATCAAAAATGGATCATCATTAAATTATCCATATTTAATAATTCAATCAATAAAAAAATAATATATAATATGCCACACCATGCGTTTAAACTTTTAAATATAAATTAAATAAGAAAATATAGTTTGATCTAACATTGATATGACATATAATTTTAGAAACTTTTATTTGCCAAATATGCTGTCGCTTTAGACAATGTTATATATATAATAGTTATATTTTTGCTTGTCTCTAATTTTAACATAAAAAATATAAATAAATTTTTATAATATACTTGCTATCTTTATTTTGAATAATATTAATTTTTTTTTAAACCAATATATTAATAATAAAAGTTTTCTTTATGGTAAAATCAACTTCTACATCATAGTGACAATTTTTTTTCAATGATTAAAATAGTTGTCAAACGTGTTTTAATATAATAAATAGGTTATTAAATTAATATTTAATTAAAAAAAATAATGAAACAAAAAATAATTTTGTTATTTCATTGTAACAGTGCTTTTTTTTTAAACAAGAAATGAAACTTAAAATGTCGTAAGTCCATTGTTATAAAAAGTTTAAGAAATAAAGGATATAAAGAAAAATTATATTTTTAAATATTTTTGTAAAAAAAAAAAACAATAATATATAAATATATACAATTTTAATTAATAATAATCTATTTTAATTAATATATAAAAATATTTAAGACAAAAGTAAAGTTTTTAATAAAATATTATGCTTAACGTTGAACCCTGCGCATTAATTTATAATAAGGGTAAAAATATAAATATTTAAAATTTTTTATTTAAGATTGATTTATTTTAGTTATTGTGATATATAAAGTTTACCGAGTAGTAAAAAGAAGAATACCATTATTATCATTAGTTTTTTTTTGTCAAAATTCATTATATTAATTTATACGGTATACTTATTATAATATATTAATTATACTATATTCATTGCTAGTCATTTTAAAATATTTTTATTTTTGAGATGTTTGAAATTTTTTATGAATTTTCATTATTAAATTTCTTATCACTCTTAGCATTTGTTACTACAGTAGCATTATTTTTTTGTGGAACAGCTATTTGTAGACAAATATGGAGAAGAAAAGATACAAAAGAAATTTCTGGAGCACCATTTTTAATGGGTATATTAGGGTTTGTTTAATATATTTTAATTTAAATTTTTCTTTTTACTTACCTGATTTTAGAGGTACATGTTGGTTAACATATGGATATTTAAAGCCTGATTCGACTGTTATATATGTAACATCAGTACAATGTGTTCTTTATATAACATATTCAACATTTTATTGGATAATGACAAAAGATAAACTTTGGATAACATTTCAATTAGGTGGAATTTATACAATATGTGCTTCACTTATTCTTTCTGTATATTTTTTTGGTCATAAAGTATACCATCCTTTAGGTATAGTATGCGTTACTTTAAATGCTATGGATTTTGGAGCACCATTAGCTGGAATTCATGTTGTTCTACGTAAAAGAGCAACATCAACACTTCCATTACCATTATGTATAGCTAATTTTGCAGTTAGTACAGAATGGTTTTTATATGGATTGTTAAAAGAAGATTTATATATTATTGTTCCTAATGGTATTGGAAGTTTTCTATCTACACTTCAAATTATTATTTTCTTAGTATTACCTAGAAAACATGGAAGAGAAATTCCAATTGTATGGATATTTAAAAAATTGACATGTAGAACTCCAATAAAACCTGATATTGAATGTGAACCACAAATTGTTACTTATCAAGATGAGGAACATGTTAAAGAGGAAATTCTTGATAGAAGTATAAAAGGTCGTTTACATAGTTTTAGACAATCAATTCCAAAATTAATAAAAAAACCATCAGAAATGATAGCACATATTGGTTCTGATATTGCAAATTATCAACACAGAGATCCATTTGATTATCATCCAGAAATTGATGAATCAGATTCCTCTGATTCAGAAAGTATTAATGATGCCGCAAATCGATTCTCTCAAAGTATGTTTGCCCAAATTCATAAAGATCGTGGAGTATCTTTCAAAAATAGAGACAGAGGCCATTTGCGTAAACGTCAACTATCTCTTCCTAATATTGTCGAAGCTATAGAAAAAGAGAAATAAAAAAAAATTCTCTTTTTTTTCCTTAAAAATTTCTATTAATTAATATTGAAAAACATATAATAAATTTATTTTAAACTAAATGTTTAACAAACAAACTTGAATAATTTTTTTTCTCATTAATTAGACATAGAAATTAAAATGATATCACTTTAAATTTGTCAACCCACTTACCATTTAACTGTAAAATATTTTATAATTTGTTTTATCATAAAAATTTTACTTCTTTAACATGAGATATAAAAATATTTATAGTAAAATTAAAATATTTATTGAGTTAGTTAAACAAAATATGATACTTTAATTATTTTAATGATTCCTATAAATAAAGGTTATTATTATAAGAAAAAATTGTTATAATTAATAAAATAAAGATGTTTATAGTATTATAATATGACAATAACCATTGGTTATGTTATTATGAGTCAAAAGTTTTATTATAAATTATTTATATATTACTAGGAATAAGAGGAAAATAGTAGGAAACATTACTCACCATGTGTTTTTTATTTTTTTTAATTGCCAATTAAAATCAGTAAAATGGTTTGTTAAAAAAACCTACAAAACTATTAAATAATAATCAATTATTGATAAAGTGGTAGAGGAAAATTTTGTGTTTTAAACTAAGCACTTAAATAATACAAACACCTTTTTTCATAGTAATTAAATGATATCACTATAAACTTCTCGAATGTTCGAGTATTAAATTACATTTAAACAAAGTATTGTAAGCATATTTATACAAGAATGCTAAAAAAATTATTCAAAAAAAAAGTTTTCTACTACCTTCTTATATGTATAGTAAGAAAAATATTTTAAAAGAAAAAAAAAACAAAACAATTTTAATGACATTTAAAATGTTAAAAGCTTATTAAAAATTTTTTCACATAAATTTATGTCTAATTATAAATTTACCCATGTTCTGACGTAATTTATTGGATAATTTTTATTTCTATCAACTTATTTTTATTTTTATTAATGAGTTTTCAAAACATGAATGAAAAAAATTTTAAATATTTTATAAATTATTTTTAATATTTTATAACAAAAACTTTTAAATGTTAAAAGCTACATAAAAAAAAATAAATTTATAATATAATAAAAATGTATGTATAAAAAATTTTAAGTTATTCTTAAATGTTATTGAATTAATTTTTAAATAATATTATTTTTTTATTTGAAAAAGTTTTTGTTAAAAATATTCTGTTAATAAAAAAAGTATTTTTTTATATTTTTATTATACGCTTGATGATAAAAAAAAACAAAAAGGTAGCAAATAAATTTAACTTCCTCTAATTTTTCTAATATAACCATAGAAAAAAAAATACAAAGAAGAACGACTATTATTTGCTAGTCTTTTAGTCATAATAACATACAATATCAGTTTTCTAATAGTATATACAAATTTATCATATTCTTTTGAATAATAATAAAAATATTATGTTAAACAAATATGATTGCCACAATTATAGATTTTATTATTGATAATAGTAACATTTTATTTCCATATTCATTGAATATAATGATAATAAATATTTTTTTTTAAATATATTTATTGTTTTTTTTTAATTTTATTAGTCTTTTTTGTAAACTTTAAAATTGATATACATTTTTTTTGCAACAAAAAAAATTGTATAAAACATAGGAAAATATTTTGTTAAAACATTTAATTTGTATTGAATTAAACATTATTGCTTCAATATTAAATACATTTTTATGTTTTCTTAAAAAAAAACTTAGTAACATGTTTGTTTTTCACTAATATTCATTTAGATTTTACTGAATTAACAAAAGAAATATAGAATTTTATTTTTGTCAAAGAAAAAAAAATTTTTCAAACACAGTTGCTTTTTAAAATGATATAAAAAATATTATTTAACATTGTTAAATTAAAAATGCTATTTTTGTGTAAATATTTTTTACTGTTTTCCCCATATTGTTGCATTTTTAAATTTATTATTTTTAGGTGTTATTATTTTTCAGCAAAATTTAATTATTTATTAAATAATTTTTTATAACGTTAAATGTATTTTGTAATACGTTAACTGTATATAATCATACTATTATACTATTAAACGGACACATAATTTATAAGAAATATTATCTTAGCTTTGATATAATAATATTTAATGATTGTTAGTATATATTTTAACACCTATCTATCGATATATTATGACTATTTTTTATTAATCAATGAAACTTTAGTAAATAAAAAATAATAATAATTAATTTCCTGTTAAATAATATAGACCGGTCATTTAATAAAAGTTGTACCTAAAACGATTAAAAAAAAATTTTTTTTTATATTTATTTATTTATAAATATAAAAACATTATATACTACTGCTTAATAGTTATAAAATTATATGATAAAACTTGTTTTTAAAAACTACCACTAATAATTTTCCTATATAAAATGCGATTTATTTTAACTAAGATCTTGTCTTTGAGTTTTAATTTGTAAAGATTGTTGATTAGAAAGTCTATATATTTCCTCAAAAATTAAAGCATGCTCATTTAGTTTTATTAACAATTATTCTTTACAATTTTTGTTTAATTTTTCTTCATATATATAAATATATATAAAATAATAATGGACATATCATTCTTATTCCTTTTTATTTTATTATAATATTATTATGTTAAAGATTAGTTAAACTATGTCATTTGGAAGACCTTCTCAAATGAAATATTAATAAATAAATCTATATACATAATATATAATTTTTTGCACATTTTTAGCTTCCAACAAAATTTTTAGATTTAATAATATTTAAATATAATTTTTTTATAATGTTTTTAAATAACATTAATATACATTATTTATATTTAAAATAATGAAACTTTTTTTTTTGTTAATATTTTAATGTTTATTATAATAAGAATTTTTATAATATATATTAAAATGAAAAAAAAAAACTTTAATAAATTATATAATATTAGAATACAAAATATCTTTAGAAAGTTATTATTATTATTTTTTGTTATCAATTAACATGTTATATCTATATAAATCTATATATTTATTATTGTTATTATTATTATTGGTTATTATTATGATATATATATATAGTTATAGATAGATATATACCAACATAATTCTATCTATATACTTAAATATAATAAAAATTCTGTTTGACAATGTCAAAGGGTACGACAATTTACCACTATAACCAACAAAGTGCATCGATTGAAATACTTTTCTCGAGAATATTATTATTTTATCTATTGTTAAATAACTTTATTATTATAAACATTTCTTTTTTATTATAGATATTTTTATTAAACTATTAAATTGCAATACTATTCTTTTTTGTTTATAAAACATTTTCAACTATATTTAATTATATAATTCACTATACAATTATAATAGAAAATTTAATTATTTTTTCTTTAACATATCTTATATAGAATAAGTTTAAGAAAAAATTAAGAAGAAATACAATATATTTTATTAAAAAAAAAGAAATTAAGAGAGAAACGAAGAATATCATTTATATACTAAGAAAATGAATGTATTTTATTTTAATTAGGATTTTTATTTATAAAAATAAAGCAAATTTTTGATAAAGAATAATAGAAAGTACACAATAAAAATATATATTTTTCTTTTTTTGTCATGCAAAAGCAGTCTATTGATTTCCCCTCAACGGATATTACTACCCGTCCTCGAGCAAAAACGGAATCTTCTTATAATAAATCTGGAGAAAATTTATCTGTTAAAACATCTATTTCAACGTCAAGTTCATTGTCTAAAGGAAATAATACCATTCAACATCGTCGTTATACACCAAGTCCTTTGTTGTTAAATGATTACATCTTACAATCAAAAAATAACTATCTGGTAAGTGTATATTAATAAAATAATATTTTATATTTTTTAAAACATTTTTCCATTAATATATATCAACAAAACAAAAAAAAAATTACTTTTAAAAGATTTTTTTTTTTTTTTCAAATTAACTACATTTAATTGCTTTTTAAGATGAGACTTTTCTATGTATAGTATACATAAAAATAAATTATTTTAATGTATTAAGTTAGTAGAGTTGCCATATTTTACTTATTTTTCATCCAAACAATTCTATATTTTTCTTTTTAAAAATATTTGAAAATACGTTCTTACTGTCTATAAATATTATTAAGCTACTTTTTGTAATTGTTATTTGTACTTCGTCTCAATATCATAATATATAAAACCTTATTTTTTTTTTTTTTAGATAATAACTGTTTTTTATGTTTTCTATTTTTATTGTCAATGAATTTTTTTTTATTTTTTCTTTATCAACAACATTAATAATTAAATTTTTTTTTAAAAGCAAAAATTATTGTCATGTTTTTTACAATTTTAACGTTAAAAAATAAAAAACAATAATTTATATATAATATCAGCTATATTTTCAAAGTTTATCGTGACACTTATATATAAAATACATTATAACAGTATTCATTAAAAAATAGTAAAAGACATTTATACAGGTAAAACATATGTATTAAAAGTGTTTGATTACTATTATCCAATTATAAAACACTTTTTATTATAGATAGGAAAGTTTGTTTGATTCAACAAAACTAACTAATATTAGTATTTTTTTTTTATAATTTTATTTAAAACTATTTAACATATAATTTTTAATTTTATAGTTTTATATTAATAAAAGAAATTATTTCATCTTATTATAAAGATGCTTTAAAATATATTATTAATAGATATATAATTCGATTAATATAAACTTTTTACAACGTTTATTTTTAAACTTATTATAATTTAAAATTATTGTTTTTAGATATATATATATATATATATATATAAATATATATTATATTAATATATTTCCATATAATTAAAATTGAAAATATAATATTTTTTAATTTTTTTTATATTAAATTTTATTTGAAAAATATTTAAAATGATGTTATATTTATATTTAAAAAACCTTTTATTACACTCTAAATATAGAAGCTATATTTATATGTCATTATTTTCTTGTAACATTTTTTTATACTTCTTTTCTAATAAATTTTTAAATTTTATTGATAAAAAAAAATATATGTATGTATTTAATAGATAAATTTGTATGTCAATATTGTAGTATAATAATTAGCAACTATAATTCCATTTTGTTTTAATAATATTTATAAATGCCATTAAAAATGAGAAAGACTGGAAATTAAATTGCTAAATAGTCATTTAAATAAAAAAAGTACATGCTCTCAAATTTCCTTTACTTTTAAAATATAGATATATTTTTAAAATTTATTTTATATAAATGTATATGTATATATATATAAAATTTATTAATATTTTATTTTTTATATACAATGTATATATATATATATATTTAATATATACATAATATTAATTTTATATTTTACTTTTAGTTTACAACTAGTGATTGTTTATCACCATCTGTATTATTATCACCAGTTTTATCCAGACCTGTCAGATCATTGTCATCTCAATCCAATCATTTTATAAGAACAACATCAATTGGATCAGGAAGTGGTATAACAAATAGTGGTATTTCAGATTGTGAATTTGATTGTAATTGGATGGAGTCAAATGAACAACCTATCTTTGGTTCTCGAAATAATTTACGAACTTCACATGTATCTGACTCCAATAGTATAATAAATAATATAAATCAATCTACAACACCTGGGAATATTATTAATACAACTAATAATAGTGCACATTTACCAGGAGCATTTACACAAATGTCTAGTGGAAATCACGAGGCTGCATCTTCTTATCCATCCTATTATTCAGGTAATTATTACTTGTTTGTTTATTTCTAAAGATTTATTTTTATATAAAATACATTTTATTTGTCATGCAAAATATTATATAATTTATCAATACTATTTTATTATTTTTTTTTATTCTTAATATCAAATACTTTTTCATTTTAGTATGACTAATTAATTTTCCTTTTTTATATATATTAAATATTATTTATTTATTATCTTATCCTTTTATTTATTTTTATTTTTAGCTTCACATTCATCATTTTATCAAGAGGAAAATTGTGAAAAATCTGTTTGTCATAATGAGAGTATGGAATCCTCTAATAATATACAAGGAGATACTCATCAATTATCACCTTTTCCTAATAAAGGAAATAGTAATTCTATATCAAGCAATCCTAATGCATCATCAATAACATCACAATATAATATTTCAGATTCATCTGAAACTTTTATGTCACGTCCAGAATCAGTAATTGATGGAAAATATACTAATTCTTTATATTCTTCATTTTCTGTATTAAATCCAACTGATAATATTATGGGACGATCACAAGTTCTTGGTACAAATAATTATATATTAAATCCTATACAAAGATTTACAAGACGTCCTTCAATTGCTGCAACATCTATAACATCATTACAAGGGCAACATTATAATGATTCACATTTTATTAATGAAGGAAATATTTTACCATCACAAAATTGTAGACTAAATCTTATAAGAATGCGTCATACACTTGGTCATTCAGATCCAGAATTATCATCAATTTATTCAACAAAAAGTTCTAGAAGTAGTGTTGGTTCAAGAAAATCTACTATTAGTATTATTTCAACACATAGTGGACCTGGACTTTTATCACGTTCTAAAAAAGAGAGACGTTCAATAGGTTTATGTCAAAATAATGAATCATTAAAATTAAAAAATATTTCACAAAAAAAGTGTAATGATAATCAACAAAATATGATACCAATTGTTAGATGTAAAAGTCCTGTTAATCGTATAAAATTACGTAATGTATATGGAAGAGAATCAATAAAGAATCATATTAATTCATCAATGTCAAAATATTCTGTCACAAAACATAATAATCCAAATCTTCCTCCTCATGTTAATATGGCTGAAAATCGTCGATGGTCAGTTGCTTCATTACCATCTACTTCAGGTTATGGTACACCAGGAAGTAGTTCTGCTCTTTCTAGTCAATATTCATCTCAAGAACATATAAATGAATTATTTAATGAAATGAGAATAGAAAAAGATAAACAATATTGTATTGGTGAACATTCTGGTGATGGAAATGATGAAATACATAAAAATTATTTTAGACCTCGTTCTCGAAGTCTTAGTAGTCCTGTTTGTTTTATAAATGATAATGTTTATGAAGTACCATTAATGTCAACAGTATTTAAAGAAAGATTTCCTAAAGCTAAAAGACATATGGAAGAATTATTAAGACAATTTATTACAGAAAATATTCCATTATCAGGAATAAGTACAACTATTGATATTGCATCTTTAGAAACATCACCTGGTAAAATAACAAGCCCATCATTTAGTAGTCGAAATTCGGCTGTTATCAATGATCCTATTCATTCAGATGTATCAACAAATACATGTAGATCATTTAATTTACAAAGTCTTAATACATCACATTCATCATCAATAAATTCTATTATTTCAAATAGAAGATCTGTAATTGTTAGTGGGGCAGAATCTATTAATTGTGATACAAATACATTACATTGTGTATCTGATGGTGCTACTCGTTTTATTCATCATCAAATTGTTGAGATTGCATCAGATTGTTACCAAAAAAGTAAGGATGATGGATTATCAAGTAATTATTTCTTAGAAATGTCATGTAAATTGGATGAACTTCTTGTGGAGGGGCAACATAAAGTTAGTGATGAATGTTTTAATTATTTATCTAAAATAGTAAAAGAATTATTAATTATAATTTCAAGACCAGCAAGACTTCTTGAATGTCTTGAATTTGATCCTGATGATTTTTATAAATTATTACATGAAACAGAAGGTGTCTTACGACAACAAATGGTTCAAACAAATCAAAAACCAAGAGATTTACCACAATATATTTTAGAAAAATTAGGATTAGATAAAGGTTTAAATTCAAGTCCAATTAATGAAAGATTTTCAAAAACTAATTCTATAGATATTGATAATATAATTAATTTAGAAAAATCATCAACAGCATCTTCAAGTGAAACAAAACAAAAAATTGTACAACCACAAGAGAGTGATTTTGAAACTGTTAAACTTATTAGTAATGGAGCATATGGTGCAGTTTATTTAGTAAGGCATAAAATTACACGTCAAAGATTTGCATTAAAAAAAATGAAAAAACAAACATTAATTTTAAGAAATCAAGTTGATCAAGTATATGCTGAAAGAGATATTTTAACATTTACTGATAATCCATTTGTTGTATCATTTTTTGGTAGTTTTGAAACAAAAACATATTTATGTATGTTACTAGAATATGTTGAAGGTGGTGATTGTGCTTCATTATTAAAAATTGCTGGTGTATTACCATTAGAACTTGCTAGATTATATACTGCTGAAACAATTCTTGCAATTGAATATTTACATTCTTATGGTATAGTTCATCGTGATTTAAAACCTGATAATCTTTTAATTACTGCAATGGGTCATATAAAATTAACTGATTTTGGATTATCAAAAATTGGGTTAATGAATAGGACAATATTAGCTTCAGAAAGTAATGTTGATGAAATACATCAATTTAAAGATATGCAGTTATGTGGAACACCTGATTATATTGCTCCGGAAGTTATTCTTCGTCAAGGATATGGTAAACCTGTTGATTGGTGGGCATTAGGAATAATTGTTTATGAATTTTTGGTTGGTGTTGTACCATTTTGTGGTGATACACCTGAAAATCTTTTTGCATGTATAATTAGAGATGAACCAGAGTTTCCTGAAGGTGATGAAGCTCTTGATTCAGAAGCAGAAGATTTAATAAAAATGCTTTTAGAAAAAAATCCTGATGAAAGATTAGGAACATTTGGTGGAGCTGTTCAAGTTTCATCACATTCATTTTTTAAAACACTTGATTTTAATTCATTAATTAGACAAAAAGCAGAATTTATGCCAAAACTTCAAGGTGAAGAAGATACTAGTTATTTTGATACAAGATCTGATAGATACAATCATGATGCTGACTCTGGTGAAGAAGAAACACCAATGTTTTTATCATTTAATACAGCAACACCACGTCATAGTATTTGTGCAATTGAATTACAACAAGGAAATTCTATTCCTTTACCTGGTATTGTTAGTTCATCAGTTTCAGAACTTTGTAATACTTCAATAATTCCATCAGATATAAATATTATAAAAAAAAATTCAAATATTATAGATAATAATACAATTAAAAAAGTAGAAAATAATACTTCATTAAATGAAAATATTACTGGTCATAAAAAATTAGTTATATCACCAAGTGATAAAACATATAATAAAACTGATGTTACATCAAAACAATTAAAAACAACATTATCATTAGATAATTCTGATTTTTTACAAACACCAAGTGCTGTTGTTTTAAGAAGAAGATTTTCAGCTCAAAAACATTTAAATTCTTCAACATCTAGTAGTGGTACTAATTGTACAGGATGTATAGGTACTGGTGGATCATCAACAAATTCTAGTCTTGATGCATCAAATTTTACATTAACTGAAAGTACAGGGCATGCTTTAGCACAAATTTGTAAAAAAACATCACCATTATCTTCACCATTACCAAAATTACAAATTTCTAATTATAGTAATATTTCATCTCATGGATCACAAGAATCAACTAATTTTACATTTCAACAACAATCTGATTTATCTCCTGTTAATGAATATAATATTACTAGTAAAGATATTACTAATGAAACAATAAAAAATAATATTAAAAAGTCACCAATACCTTTATCTCAATCATTTAAAAAGTCAAAATCTTTATTATCTTCAACATTAGAATCAAATAAAGATGATTCTATTGATGAATCTTTACAAGTATTAATTCCAAATAATTTTAATTCTTCGCCAAATCAAACATCACATTCAAATATATCATCTGGTCAATTATCTCCTGGTGCAAATTCAGTATCAAGTATTTCATCATTTGATAGTAATTCTCCTAATGTTTCTAATATTTCAACAACAATTAATGAAGGAACTTCTTCTAATCGTTCATCTTCATCAACTTTTCTTCATCCACATATTTCACATCATCATACATCTTCAATAATAGGAAAAGGACGTCCTGTAACTATAAATAAAGGTTCACGTGGATTTGGATTTACAATAAAATCTGTAAAAGTTTTTGAAAATAGTATGTCAAATTATTTTACTATTGAACATTTAATAAATACTGTTATTACAAATTCACCAGCAGAAAAAGCAGGTCTTTTACCAAATGAATTTATTACTCATATAAATAATTCTTCTGTTAGTAATATAACATATTATGAATGTATACAAAAAATTTTATCAGCTGGATCTTGTATTCAATTACGTGTTATACCAATGTCACAAACATCAATAAAAGAAGGAACTGGTAAAAGAAATGAATGTCAAACACCTAAAAGACTTCCAAAAAAATATAGTAAACAACAAAAATTAGAAAAAAAACATAGAAAAGGAGCATCATTGTTAAGAAGATTAAGTGGTAAACGTGGACCAACAGATATTATACCAGGAAGTTCAACACAAAAACAAACATTTATGCCACGATCTGTTTCTAGTCAAGATGCTGTTTCTTTAACAGCAACATCACAAATATCTTCAAATACTTTACATCCTGATGATGAATATTTATGGAAAGGAAAAATAAAAGAAACAACATCAATATCACCATTAAGAAATAAACTTTCTACGACAAAAATAATGTCAGAAATTCCTTCAATTGTAAAAACATCTGCTTCAATTGAACCTATATCTCCTATATCTATAAAAAATAATTTACCGGTAGATGAAATGATAAAAGAAGATCAACAACCTACAACTTCATCTAAAAAACATCCTACTAAAGTTGAATCAACCGCAAGAACAATGATAAATAGTTTACTTGGAAGTAGAGATAAACATAAAACACAAATACAAACACCTAAAGTATTGGTATCTTCAAGAGAAGATTTTCCACCAACACAAGAAGGAGGAAATAATCGTGTTAAAAGGTTTTTTTTTTTTAAATAATATTATAAGATAATTAATTTTATTTTTATAGGTCTCCAAATGCAACTCGTCGTTTATCAGCAGCTAAACTTGTCGTTAATAGATTTCTTAAAAATTATGCAGATAACTAGTAAAAAATATTTATTATTCAAGAAAAATAAAAATACTTACAATTGAAAATAAAGGAAAGAAAATTTAGATATTTTTTTTGATGTAATGTGTTGTAGAAAAAGAAAAAGTATTAGAAAATTAAAATTATAATATTTATTATATATTTTTTTCACTTAAAATAATTATAATTCTTACATCAATTAAAAATGATTAATAAAAATTTTCTTAAATTCATTACTTTAAATTTTTTTTTATTTTTTATAATTTTCTCAATTAAAATTTATATATTTTAATATGTGTATAGAATAGATAAAAAAAAAAAACTAATGTTAATGCTAATATTTTTTAATTGTTGTTAATTATTTATTTTTAGTTATAATTTTGATTCTCTGAACTTCTCAATATATCGATTTTTTTGGAAATATATTTTGGTTATTACGTGCAATAAAAGTTTTTTTGTTTTTTTTTATCACAAATATTTTTTTATTAGTTATAATTTTTACATTATAATTGACATAATTTCAATTAATTGAACGGTTTATTTAATTCACTTACATCAAATAAAAAGAAATTAAAATACAAAAATTAGGAGGATCGTTTATTTATTCTTTAATTGCTTTTTGACACTTTTTTTTATTACTTATATACCTATAAAATTTTTATATAAATAGGTCCTAATCTTTAAAGTTTTATTAAAATATATTTTGTCAAATCATGTTTTAAAATAGATATTTTTTATTATATTGGAAAATTAATTTATCTTTTAATATTAATAATTTTAGTTCTTGTTGCAATTAACATTATATTAATTTAATCTCTTTTGATTTGATATTTATATATTTTGTAAAAATTTGAGTAAATTTATTAGTAAAATTTTTAAATAGAAATTTTTTATTAAAAAAAATTAATTACTAATGCGCAAGATTATATTTAATAAAATTTTTAATTAAAAATCTTTTTATTTAAAAAATATATAAAAAAACGTTATTATGAACATATGAATCGTTATAACTTATTTCTTATAGGTAATTTTTATATTTGTTTATATTTAAAATCATAGTTTAAAATATTTTTTAATTTTCTATGTATTTATATTTTATTTTAAATGAATTTTTTCTTTTTGAGTCAACCCATTTCATAAAAACAATGTTGTCTTTTGATTTTATAGTAGCACATTTTACATGGCCACAAAATGTTGCTCCAGTTACTGATTTATCTTTTTGATAAAAAATTTGTAAATTATTTCTATAACAATATCTTGATTTACCAATTACACCTGATGATATTTTAATTTTAATTTTTGTTCCTTTTTTTGAATTTATTTGTATAAAACACAAGAAATTTTTATTTATAGTAATTGTTTGATAACTAGATTTTGCTTTATATATACCTTTACCACATCCATGTTTTTTATGTAAATAAGTTTCTTCACAAAATTGTCCAGCATAAAAAAGTGGACATTTACAACCACCACAATTATCATAATCTTGATAACCAGAGTTTTGACAAGGTTTCTCCAATCTATTTTGACAACGTGAGTTACAATGATATAAATTTAAAAGCTTATAATTATTAAAAGTAGGCAAAAAAACATTTTCAATTGTTCTTTGAAAAAGACTATCTGTAGCTCGAAAAACTTTTGATTTTGAATTTTTTGAAACTTCTTTATTTGTAAATTGCATTATTGATCCGTAGTCAAATGTAGTATTATATTTGAGTAACGATTTTTTTTCAACATCTAGATTACGGTAATACAAATTATTTTTATTAATTTTTATAAAACTATCGCGATCGTCTCTATTAAATTCATAATCAATTCCTAGAGAACGAAATATTAATCTGAAGTAATTTCTTCCCATAGATCTTAAGCTATCAGAAGCTAAATATATTGAATGAGGTTTATCATCTGAAGTTTTTTTAAGATCTGTATAACTAAAACCACTTTTTGATTTTCTAAACAATAATCCTTCACCTTCTAATCCATAAACTAATTTAAAAGTTATACAAGTATATCTTTCAATTTCTTTCATTGCCATTAAAATTTCACCATAATGTTTATAAACATCGCCACGCATTTCGAAATTAATTGGGAAACTTTTCCATATATTCACATTTTGTTGTAAAATTCCTCTTTTTTCCCTTTCAATAGAAAAATTACTTACAAGAATTGCTTGCTAAAATATTTGTAAAAATTATTTTACAAATAAAACTTACAACTTTACAATACAATAAATTAAAAAGAATTAATGTAATAAATATATTCATATTTTGAATAAAACAATAAAAATGTGAAATTATAATTTTTTTTTATTAATATATATAAATTTATTATTTGTTTTAAAAGCACAAAAAAAGAACAAATCATGTAAGTACAGAAATTTAAAAATTTTTTCCACGTAGTATTTTAAATAAATTTAAATTAAAATATTTGTTATAATAATTGTAAAATTTTAATTTAAAAAAAAATCTTGTACAATATTCTTTATCTCATATTAGGTAAGATTGAGTATTTTTTGATTATCAAAATTTTATATTAATTTTTATTAATTTTAAAATTTAGTTTTATTGAATTATTTGGTTTATAAAGTTTAAAAACTTTTTAAACAAATTTACTTATTTTATGAATATTTATTCAAAACAATAAAATTTATTTATAAAATATTTTTATCATCGAAACTATTATTTTATAATTATACAAAAAAGTAAAAGATAATGAAAGAGTAAATATATTATTAAATATGTTTACATCAACTTTTTGTGTAATTAAATTAATTTTATTATTAAAATATCTATAATTTATTAAGAAAACATTAATAATAATTAAAGTATTAATCATTGATTCTGTAAATTATTAAATACTTTATTATTTATCAACTTTTAATTTAATCAAAGTACAATTATCCATGTCTTTTTTATATGCATATAACTATAAAATATAAAACTTTAAAAAATGTTCTAAGTAAATACTTATGTTAATATTAAAAATCGTACTTTTTTTATAATTATATAAAATAGTTATTATTATTATTTTTAATTTAGTAAAAAAAATATTAAAATTATCTAATCTAATAAAGTTATAATTTTTTTTATTTGGAATATTACAGTATTAATTTTCTACAACTAAATAAATATTTTAACCTTTTTTAATTATTTATTTTTTGTTAAAGAATCATTTGTTTATTAAAAAAAACTATCCAAGTTTAAAAATTTTTAGTATTGTCATTTGATAGCAGTTTGAAGTGATTTATGTTACATATACTATTATACAGTTATCTTAAATAATTAGGTTTTCATATTGATTGATAGTCAGTGTCAATTTTGTTTCAGCTTTTCAGGTTATTAAATATAATAAGATAAATTTATTTACTTTAATGTATTAAAAAAACTGTTATGACATTAAAATTAATTTTAAATTTTTTAATAATTTTTTATAACGTAAAAAGATCTAAATTTTTTTTGAATGATATTTATATGAAAAAAATAAAAATTACCCAGATGTTATTTTCTTTTTGAAAAATTAATACAAAAAAAAATTTTAAATTAATATTTAATTTTTACATGATACTACATTTTGAAATGTTAATCCAGATGGTTAATAGAATAATAAAATAAATCTAAGAAACTTTCAAAATTATGAAATAATATATTGTGTAAAAAAATAATTCTAATTTAAATAAAGTAAAAATCTATAGTGCGAATATTTTATAAAATCTATATTAGGAACAAAAATTAATATATTGTATATGTAATTTTTTGATTTTGACATTATAAAAAAATGAACTTTTGTATGCTTTTATCTAACTTTTATGTACTTCTTAAAATCATATTATAGTGAAAAAAAAAAAAAATAATTAATATACATTAAATCAATCTTACCTTCTATAAGTTATATTAATCTACCATCATTATTTATACTAATAGTAAGTTATTCTACAACGCATATCAAACATCTTTTTGTATTATTTAATAAAAATAATTTTTTTTTTACAATAATTAAAATAACTAATTTTCATTTTCAATTATTACTTATCACTTTTTTAACAATGTTATCATAACAAAATTAAATAGATTACTTTACAAAACCTAAGGTTAATATTGAAATAATTATTTTTATTTATTATATTAGACAATAATTATTTTATTAATAATGTTTTTAGAAAATATTATTATACTTAAATATAGTTTTTTTTTAATTATTTCTTTTATTTTTAAATTCTGAACAAATTAAATATTTAGTTATGTTTTTAATATGATTATTTATGTATGGAAACAAAATAAAAATACATTTATTTATAAATTATTAATATTTTTACAACAATAAACATAAAATACAGTAAAAATAAACGTTTACCAAAAAATATATAAATTTTTATTTTTAATTAAAAATTTTCTTTTCAATTCTTACTTAGATTTAAAAAAAAAAACAGAATTAGTTATAAATTGACAAATATAAACAGTTTTTTATATTAATTTTTTTTTAATTAACCGATTTATTTAAAGTTAATATTAAACTCAATAGAAAAATTTATCCAATATTAAAAAAAAGTTATTTAAGTAAATTATTTTATATTAATAATAAAATATTCATCTTAATATAAATTTATGATGTCAATTAAATTTATTTATAGTTCCATTTCTTTTATTTTTATAAAAAAAATTATAAATCTCATTAATTATTGTTATAATAATATCTTCTTATGCAAAAAAAAAAAAAAACATAAGTAAAATGATTGTTTCTTTGAGTACTGCTGTTTTATTGTTTTTCATATTTTTTATTATTGAATTGTTTTTTCATTTCTTCCTTCTTAATAATTTCTCTAGGAAGGAGCATTAATTCTAATCTAGCTCTGCAATAATAATAAGTTAATTTTATAAATAATATCACTTACACAATAGTGTATATAGAATAACTATAATTATCAATTGCATTATCTTCAGTATCACTATTATATCCAGAATCACAAGAATCTATTGTTGGAAAATTATTATCAAAATAAGTGTATGTAAGTTTAGACATTTTAATTTTTAAATCTAAATTAAGTCACATTTAATATAATGTTTTTGTTGTAAAAAATATTAAAAATTTAGAGAATTTTACTAATTTAAAAAGAATATTAATAATTAAAATAATTATATAATATTTTAAGTTATAATTTATATTGTAATAAAAATATAGAAATAAGTTAGTTAATAAATATATAAAAAAGAATTTTTGTAAATAAAAATGATTAATAAAAACTAAATGTTTTATCTACTTTAATAATACTTATTTTAAATAAACATATTTAAAGATTATTACAAAACCTCAAAGCAAAAACAAAATTAAAATTTTAAAACATATTTTTATTTTAAAATTTAAAAATAAATTTTGTTTAAAAAATGTGCTTATATCTTGCTAATATAGTATAAAAACAGCAGGTGAATTACTTTATGTAAAATTTTTTAAACTATAAAAACAAATTAACAAAATTTATTCAGATAATAAAATTAATAAACTAAAAACATTGAATTTTTATAAATATGAGTAAAATAATTTGAATTACTATGTTAGTAAGACAATGTACAATACACAATTATATTGTTATTCTAATTAAATAATATTCTTAGTTTTTTTACAATTTAAATAATTTAATATATCTAATTTGTTGGATAATTTCAAAAAGTCTTTTAATGACAATTCACACCCACTTATAAGAAATCTACTAAATCTTTTTTGTTTTAATACAAAATGTTCCAAATTAACGTTTAAATCTTTCTAAATTATTTCTTATTTTTCATAATTTAATTTAAAAAAATATTGTTTTAAAAGAAAATTAATTTAAATAATAGAAAATTTAAAGTAAATTTTAAAAAACTTGTTTACAATCGTATATTTACTAGTTTAGTTATATTTAATTGTAATTCTTTAATTATAGAAAAAAAGTATAAAATATTTTTAAAAAAGTTTTTTAAATTTACATGAGTTAAATATAAATTACAACAAATTAAATTGATTATAAAAATTTAATATTTATTAAACTAAATAAGTAAATTGATATTTTTTGTACTAAATTATAGAATAAATATTAGTATTTATATTTTTTTAAAACCGAGATTTAATGTTTACATGTAAACAATTTTTTGTTATTTATAAATATTTAAAAAAAAATTATATCTTTTTTATATAAAAGAAGTTAATATATAACAACAAAAAACATTATATAACTGTAAATAAATATTAATACTTTAATATACTATTTTTTAAATAATGTGAGATATTATTAAAGAATAAGTAATTAAAATTATAACTTAAATATTTAAATGATATTATAAATTTTATATTTAATATATGAAGTTTAAAATAATTATAAAATAAAAGACAGATAAATATTATCAATAATTTAAACTTTTATCTAAAGATGAAATATCAGTTGTTATTTATCTTGAAGTTATAAAATAAATAAAATTAAACCGAATTAAAACATTTATTTAACTTTATGATAAAAATTGAAAATTAAATATCATTTAAAATAAAATTTATTTTTAATTTGAATTGAATATAAATTAAAATTTATTTAATATAAAAAAATAATAAATGCAAAAAAAAACTAACACATTTTTATTTTATAAAAGCATTAAATATTTTTTACAATATTCATATTGTTTAAAAAAATAGAAAAAAAAAATTGATCTTTAAGCATATATAAAATAAGTGGTTAAACATTATTATAGTTTAAATAATAAAAAGTTTAAAAAGTTATTTAAAAAATTATCACAACATTATTAATAATGTTTATTATTTTATTTTTAATTTTTTTAGAACAATTTTAACGTATTTTTAATTTGTATTAAAAATGAATTTATAAATATAAAACTATTATATATAATTATGTTTAATTAAAAGTTTAGAAAAAATGTTTATTAAAAAAATATTATTTTTTTAAAAAATACAAAACAAATTTATATTAACTTTTTGTATTTTAAGATAATATTATATTTTCTATATATAGAAAAGATTTTAGTTAACAAATTAAGCTAAAATTATTTTTATTTTGTTTTTAATTTTAGAATGTTGTATTTTAATATATGTTACTATAATTAAAATATAAATACATATAAATAGTATTTTACTAAATTAAATTTGTATTCAAATAAATTTAATCTTAGAAAAATTAATAACTGATTAATTTACTAGTAGATTTTTAAACAAATATTAAAATAATATTAAAAAAAGTAAAAAAAATAAATTTTTACAACTTTTATGTTTAAAAAAATATATAATTAATTTAAATGTAAAAAAATTCTTTTAAAAAAGTATAACAAATAAGGCATATATACATTTTAATTATTTATAATATATTCTTATGATTGATAACCATTTTTAATTACAATATTTATGTAAACAAAGATTAAATGTTAAATAGTAAATAAGAAATTTCTAGAAAATAGATTGTTAACTAAAAATGTACTCTTACAATTTTATAACCAAAAATTATAATTAATACTTTTTAGTAAATAAAATCTTAAATTTAACTAATTTATATACATACCATAAATAAAATATTTATATTTTATCTCTAATTATCAAAATAGTAATTTTGTAAGAAAGGAAGTTATATTAGTACAAAGTGTTAATTCAAGAAAATTATTGTAAATTTTAAAAATAACATAAATACAACAATTTTATTGTAGAAAAAATACAATAAAATTGTCTAATAGAGATAAGTTTAAAAATTAATTTAAGAATTTTAGTAATTTATTTATTTTCAAAGTTTATATCAAATTAACAATTTTATTTAATTTATAAAAGTTTTTATTAAATTTAATTTTTTTTTTACAGTTATTAGAAAGAAATATAAAGTGTAAGATGATATAAAATAAAATAACTTATCATCTTAAAATGTTGTGAAGCATAAATATTTACATATATTGTTATTTTTATTTTTCTTTATATAAAATTTTGCCTATGTTTTTTCTTTAAATTATTAAAAATAAAAATATAGATATATCTTTTTAAAAAATATAATAAACATTTTAATATAATACTAAACTTCTAACATTTTAAATTTTAATTTCTAAAAATATTTTTATTATATGTAATATAATATTTTTTTTTCAAATTTTTTATTGTTATTTAAAACTATTATGTAATTATTCTTAAAATTAAAATATTATATTAATTTTAATTACAAAAATTTATCACCCAAATTGCTTTCATCATTTTTAGTTTTTTTATATATATTTCTTGCTATTGATAATTTAATAGTTTAATTGGTCTACCAATAAGTGGACATTTATTGCTTATAAAAAATTTTTTTTAAATTTATTTCTAATAAAATAACATTTTATAGTTAATTTATTTATTTTTTTTAATTATTGTAAAAAATTTTGGAACGATTTAAATCAGCATTACTTAAAATTTTATATAGAAATAAATAAATTTTATTAATTGTAGCAATAAATTGTAATTTAAAATTTACATTTAAAAACATTTTCTCTTATCACCTAACTTATTTTCAAATCTAGTTGAATTTTACAATTTAATACTATTAAATTATAGATATATTAATATAAAAAAAAGAATAACTTATTTTATAAAAATCATTTTGCCATTTAATTAACACATAATTATACTTATGCCATATTTACCTTTTAAGTATTATATTTTACAGTAATTCTTTTAAAACTGGTTTATTAAAAGTTGTAAAATGGGGAAATTTCGGAAATTGTCTCGATCATAAAATTTATTACAACCATATTTTTTTTTATAAATATTATGTAAAAGCTAAAATTATTTAATAAAAACAATTTTTGATTTGTATGAGAAATAAAATATTTATGTATAAACTAATTTATTTTTATCACTTAAAAAAATGAAAGAATATACATAATTTTTTAAATAAAATTAGATAATTTTAAAAAAAAGTTATGTTTATCTTTATTTTATGAACTTTACATTTTTTTTTAATTTTTAAAGTAAGTATATAATTTTTTTGTTAATAGCGTGTTGAAAAATTATTAACATTTTTATTATAAAACAAAAATTAAAAATATATTAAAAATGATAGCCCTTTGGATGAGTATGTTTTAATACATTTCGTGTTGTAAAAATTTTTAACAGACTTTTTCTTAAACATTAAAAAATAAATTTTATCTTATTGCACGTATTATTTATATCCTGTCTATGACATATTATAAACATACCAATACAATATATAGTATGAATAATCTTTTATTAGAACATTTATTGATAACAAATTTTCTTTATATTTTAGAGCTATTTTTTATATTAATATTATAAAACAATAATATTTTGATACCTAAAGGTTTTACTATATTTTTAGATATTTTTTTTTATTTAAAATGTCTAATGAACAAATTCAAAATTTTATGCTTGATGATAGTAATCAAGTTTCTGTAGAAAAAATAGACTTTTTAACTTCTTCTATACCAACTTATGAGGAAACAACTGAAAATGTGAAGAATAATAATAAGAAACTCATTACAATGTATCGCAATCATAAATTTTGTATAAATAATTTTTCTAATAAAGAACAAATAATTTATTCAATGTAAATTTACCAATTATAATGTTATATATAAATTTTTAGACTACTTCTAATAGATAGTTTAACAGCAAAAAGCATGAGAATAATGCAATTAAAAAGATTGATTAAGGAAGAAATAGAAAAAATTAAAATAAAGTAAGTGAATATTTATTTAACTTTTATAAGCATAATTTTAATAGCTCTATGAGAAATCAGAAAAATGAAACATTAAAATATTTAAAAACAGAATTATTGTACAAGAATAATTTTTCATTTGATGATGAAAATTAGATTAATATAAAAGTTTTATTAATAAATGTTTTTGTCATTTATCTGTTTGTCATAAAAAATAAAATTTTTTAATTATTTTTCTTGAAATTAAAACTATTTATTTATATTTCTTTTCAAGCATTTCTTTTATGATCTTTTCAAATTTTAATGTATATTTTTATTTATCTTTTTTCATTAAATTTATAACAAAGATTTGATATAATATATTTTAAAGAGTTAAATTGTGTTTTTTTTTATTCTCTCAGTAGAGATAATTTGTTTAATTTTTAAATCAGTTTTCTAGTTTTTTCTTACGCGTATATTAATAACAATAAGTTAAAATAAAAAGCAATTATCAAAATAAATATTAATTTTTAAAATTTTAACAAGATTATTTTTTATTAAAACAACAAAAAAATAGTTGTAAAAATTATTTTGAGAAAAATAAATTTACAGAAATATTATATGTTAATAACTATAATTATTATTAAATTAGATATTAAAAAAAGCGAGTTTCAGTAAATAAATTTATTGACCTTCTGAATAAACTATTTATTTTATAATTGTAAGTATTATATTATACAATTTAAATAATTTTTCATACTTTCATCATGTTTTTTTTTAACATTAAACAAACTTTTAAAAGCCAAATCAGTGAAAATAATAAAAATGTTTATTGCAAAATTAAAGCAAAATTTTTTTGAAGTTTTATAATTAATGTTGCTTAAATATAAAATGAATGGTGCTTATTTTTAATAATTTATTTACTTAGCTGAGCGAAGCTTGTCTAGTTGGTTTTTATTGAAATTATTAACCTTTACTTTTATATATGAAAAAAGTAAGACTTTTACATATATATTAAAATAAAACTTTAAATTTATCTACAATAAAAGTTTACATTTTTAATAAGTTAAAATAAGCAGTTTTTTGATTTTACTAGATACCATTAAACTCATTCTTGCTGTAATTGAAATAATTTTTTTTGGTGTAGAATAATTGCTAAATTTTTATTAAAATTAAAACATCAACTTTGAGTATAAAGTATACCAATGTGATTCTTAAAACTGTTTTTTTGTTTACGCGGTTTTTGAATTTTGTTTGTACATTGTTCATAAGAAAATCATCATTTTTTTATTCTCATATTTTTTATCTATATATTTTGTTATTATTTTTATAATATATTAAAATCTATATATTTTATGTAATTTAAAAATCACTTAGATGCGTTATCACGAAAGAAAGTGATTTTTTTCTACTATTGGGAATTTTTGGTAATTTGGTTAAATTCTTTTATAAAGTTTTAAGATTAGTACATAATTGAAGAAAAGAGAATGATGAACATTCTCTTAAAGTTTTACATAAGGTAAGTGATGTTTTTAAATTATAATATGGTAGAAATTTTAAGAAGCAATTGTTGACTTCCATCGAATCAGTTCAATGCTTGGAATAGATTTGGACAATAAGGAAATATATCACTTTAAAAAAAAGTATTTTATTAGACTATATTGGAATTTTTTGTTTATCGTGCTTGTTATGGAAGAGCTGTATATTATTTAACGAAGTTCAGCCGTACTATTTAGAATAAAAAGATGTTGTCTACAAGTGAGAAAGAGAGCTGTTGATACTAAAATTAGATAATGGTAAAGGTAGATGGGCAATAGAAATAAAGCCATAGATATAGTCTTATTTTTGAAACTTGCTTTGTTTAGAAAATGTTCAATGATCTAATTGTTACATTGATGTTTTATTAAGGTTGTGTGACGCTTTTCTTGTAATAACCATATTTGCTGAGGACATAGTTGGAAACTTAGATTTAGTAATTTATAAAATATAAAATTAAACAAATTTAATGTTGTGTTTTCTTAAATAAATAGAGTAAAAGTTATCAGAGAGACCTTTCTCAGATTGTGTTAATATTCATAACGGTTAAAACCATTAACTATTTAAAAAAAAAAAAGAAATTTTAGGTAAAAAAGTAAAAACTTACAATATTAGAGTAAACCCAACAATATAGAGGACAGGATCTTTCAATTTATTGATAGTGATAAAGTGTTTTTTTGAAAATGAAAGTTTTATGACTTTTTGAGTAACTAATATGTTGTATGGTTAGGAGTTCATGCTATGATATAGGAAAAAGTAGTTTTTTACTAGTTGGTGAAATGTATTTTATAAATGATGTCAATGCAAACATTTCGTTACGGTTTCTATAATCGTTATAAAATTTTCATTCAACTTTGTTGATTTCAAAGATTGTTATTTGAAAAGAGCAAGTTATTGTTTTAACAAATTGGAATCAAAGTTTCTAGAAGTTAGTTTGAGAATACTACTTATCCTTTCTTTTTATGTTCTGAAAAAGGGGCAAAGGTAACAGTGTTATTTGTTAATGTTTATTTTGAATTTTTTTTTATGTCAGTTGACATAAATTCGTTTCATGAAACAATGTCAGGAAATATCGTTTTGTGAATGTGAATTAATTTTCTAAAAATCTGGGAAAGTTTTTTTTTAATATTTAAAATTTTGGAAAGATCAGAAGCTGTTCAGGTTATGTGATAGAAAAAGAGGCACTTTTTTGAAGAATTAATTACAAGAAGATTTTAATAGTGCTGAGGATAAGGATTTTTCAGAATTTAAAGTAAATTAAAAGAACAATATTTGTTAAAAGAAAGATACTGTTTTGAGAAGTAATATATAAGATTTTATTGAATTAAATGTTGAGTCTCTTAATATTATGTAATTAAATTTATCTATGGATTTTTGTAACTTGTTAACAATTGGAAATTTTATAGTTGTTAAATGAAATTTTCAAGTTATATTTTCAATAATAATTATAAGGAAGAAAGTGTGAATTTCTATGAATGCAGTATTAATACTTGGAAAAGAAAATTTGAGTGATAAATAAATATGTAATCTCAAAAAAAGTATTATTTTTTAAACTATGTAATCCTTTTATTATCTTTGTTAATTGATAGTTTTTTTTTAAACGCAATAAGATACTTCAAAAGAAATGTAGATTATACGTTAAACTTGGAAATATATTATCAATCAAACATCATAGCAGGAAATACAATATGTTTTTTACTTTACAACATTTATTATGTAATTGTTAATAGTGTCGAAAGTTAAACTGCACTACTTTGTAATGAGCAAATATGATATTCAAATAACAAAAGGAATTGTTATTGAAGGAATGGATCATAACAAGGATACATACACATGAAATGATAGCTTAAAGAATCTTTTTTTCGGAACTTTAAAATGCATATGAAATAAAATACTAAAGCATTAAACAGAAAAATAAATTTTTATAAGATATTATTACACATTTATCATTTTAATTAAAATAAGTGATTAAACAGTTTTCACACTAGTGTTTTAATATGTCTTGTGATGTTTTTCTTTGAATGTCCGTATTTACCAAATGCTGTATTAAATAGCCAGGTTTAACAATTAATAAATTTTTTTTACGATTTTTTTATTTGTGCAATATAATTACTTATTCAAAAGAACAATTTTACTATTTTCATTTATTACAATTAGAAAAAAAAAGACTATTATTTTAATAAATGTATCTGTTTTTAATTGTAAATACATATTTATACATACAATTAAAGATCATGTGTATGCTTTAATCAAAAGCTTATATTTGTATTTTTGTTATATTGTGTAAGTAAGAAGTGAAAGAAGAATTATACTCTTGTATATATGTCGGATAAATAAAAATTTTCAGTTTATAGTGTTTAGTTTCAAAAAAGATTAAAATCGAAATACCGTTTTATATTTATGTTCTAGTATTTGTAACCTTTCTATCTTATCCTTTTTCCAATTTTCTTTGTTGTCTTGGTTAAGTTTCTGAAACAATTTTTTCAAGAAATTAATGAATAAGAACCTCAGCTTTATTATCTTGTTTTATATTGATTATAAGTATATAAATATGCATTTATTAAAAATAAAAATTTTTTAATGTTAATTATGAGAAGAATATGCAAATTTTTACTATAATATATTATTTTTTATTTTAGTTAAATTTTTTAATTTTTAATAATTTCTGTGTTGGTACTTTCGGTTGGAAAATTCTATAATTGGAAAAAAGTATAATGTTTTTTTTTAGTTCTTTAATTTACTTAAAAACAATTTTGAGGTTTTTTTAGTAATCTAAATGTCTTCTAAATCTACAAAAACTAGAAAGAGAAATAATAAAAAAATAAAAGCAAATTTGGATAAGTCATTCAAAAAGAATGACGAAGAAACAAAGAAACAGGTTAATGATCTCATTGGAAGACATACAAAATCATCAAAAGTACGTTAATTATATGTTAATAATAATTTTAAAATATTTTTAAATCATATTTTAAGGATTTAAAATTAAGACTGGCTACTTTTAAAAGAGAAATAGTTGGAAATAAATATTCAGAAATGACTAATGAAGATATTATTGAGTATGATCAAAAACTTGAAAACACACTAAAATATATGTTCCCTGGCACATTTCAAAAAATAGAATTATCTACACAAATAAAATGTGCTTTGTGTTTTCAGAAACCACATTCGTGGGAAAATTCAGGTCCTTTAATTGGTCCTGTTCAGGTAAATTTAGTACCAATGTTAGTTCCAAAAGAACTTCAATTACAAAAAGAGGAAAACGGCATTAAGGATGATGAAAAAAAAGTATTTGATATTGAGTTGCAAAAATATTACGTAGGTTTTCATGAAAAATGTATTTTGGAAGCTGAAAATATTAACATTGTTTTGCCAGAAAAATTAGAAAAGTTAGGACATCAACTTCAAACATTTTGGAAATATCCTTGTAAAAAATGTAAAAAACTTGGTGCTTTTGTTAAAACAAAAACTAAGGTACCTACATACACTCATCTTCATTGTACTATTAATAAATAAAATTAATAAATTGTTTACTGTAATTTTTACTAATTTTTTTTGTTAAAGTTTAAGCAGTATTTTTCAAACATTTGTTTTTAATGTTAATTAAATTTTTTATTTTTACATATTACATTATTAAAATGAGTTACAATAAAAAAAAACAAATATAAATTAATGAAAAATTGAATGTTTTAGTAAATAAATTAAACGATAAAATTGAAAAATTCTTGATTAAATAGCTATTTAAAAAAAAAAATATTTATAAATATATGCTAATTAACTTTGTTTTGTAAAAATAAGAGCATAAAGAAGATATATCAAAAAAATATTTAGTAATAATAAATACAAAATAAATATAACTCTATTTTTTTATGATAATATTTCTGAGAATAAGAGATATGAAAACAATTAATATATAAAACCAAAAAATTTTTTAAGTACAATAATTCTGTACATTAAAAATTAATTAAAATGTCAAAAACATTAGTAAAATAGTGATAAACATTTTACACTTAAAATAATTATTATAAAAATTATAAAATTCATTTAAATTTTTCTTAATTTGATTATATATAAGTTACATCAATAATTTTACAATAAAAAACTATTTCAAAAAATATTTCAAAAATCCACGTTTTTTTAATATAATTTTTTTTTAATAATTTTATAAAATACGAGAAATATTTAATCAAGAATATTCCTTTTACTTGTTTGAATTATTAGGATATGGATAACTGTTGTTTTATATTATTAGTTAATTTTTGATTTAAACATCCATTTTAAAATTGTGAGGGATAAATTGATATGTAAATTAGTAAACTTTTCAGTATTTAATTAATCAACATTTTTATTTTTTTATTAAATTTCGTTAATTAATTTTATACCAACGCTGTAATGTCAAATCATTTGTTTTGCATATTTGAAAATTACCATATAAATTATTAATAAATTATTGTATAAATTTTAAGTATACAGTAACATTGATCAAAAAATAAATTAATTTATATTATTTTAAGTTAATTTTATATTTATAAAAACAATGGCATAATTGCATAAATTATAAATATGATAATATTAATAAGTTTTGTTTATATAAATTAACTGAAAGATGCATTTTGATGTTAAATATATAAATATACTGTGACAGGATATATAACAAGTTGAAACAAAATTTCATTATTTTATTTAAATTAATCCTATAAATAATTTATTAATTTAAATTATTTTTTAGCTTAACTCTTTATCTACTGACGGTACTTTTAAGTACCACTTTAATTAATTAGTTTTAACAAATTAGATCTCGCACCGGGAAGATTTTTTTTTGTATATTCTTTAATTATCAATATGGCAACTAAAGAAATATATTTATGAAGAAATTTTCAGTAGTTCATAATGCTGAAGATAAAGGGTTAAAACATTTTGCTGATATTTCGAAAGTATTTTTTTTTACCATTTACATTATATGTTTAAAAATTTTTTAGTTTTATTATAGCACCATTAAATGGTATTTTTTTTATTAAATTTAAACATTAATAACTGAATTTGAAAATATTTTACATATTAAGTATTAAAAATTTTTTTATTTTTGTTACAATTATATAAAATAATAAATTTTAAATATCATTTAAAATAAGTCTTTTTAAATTTTTTAACTTTTTATTGCGTTTTTCATTAAAACAATATATTTTTTACAATTTACAAATAAAAATTTTTTTTTAAATGTAGTATTTTTAATTTATTCTGTATAAATATTTTAATGCAAAACTATAAAAATTTTAATTAATCATATGTATTTCAATTGCTTTTATTAATATAATCTTTATAAAATATTATATATAATTTTTTTTCAAATATTGGCAATAATATGCAATTTTATTAAATTGGAATATTTTACATAAATAAAATACTTTAAAAAAGCTACAAAAAATTAATTTCAAATAATAATATTTTATTTTATAAAAAAAAAATACAATATTATTATAAAAATTAATATTTTAACTTATTTATTAAATATTTTAAAAAAATATTGATTTTCCACATAAAATATCAAGTGAATAATAAAAATTGTACAGTAACTAAATGTTGTCACTTTTTTTTAATAATATATTGAAATATTTATAAATATTCTAATTTAAAATATTCCGAAACAGATTTTTCTAATGTTTTCAATTCATCTGCCTTAATTTTTAAAACATCACTTAAATTTTCAATATTTTCATTTTTATTTTTTCCTTTCATATATAAATTATAAGAATTAATAAAATAACTAATTCTCATGCACCTATAATCCATCTCTTCAGCAATTGAAAATAATAATTGTTTTAAAAAATTTGTTTCCATTATAATTTTATGTTTAAATGCTGTTTTTGAAGTGTACTTTGAATAAATAAGAGAATATACTAATAATACTCTTTTGTACAAATGCATTAATTCTTTTTCATAATCGGACGCAGTCATTGTATTTTTAATTTCTGCTCTTCTTCCTAGTTCATCAATATTTGTAGGAAAATCATATTTTATATTATCTATAAATTAAATCACAGTAATTATATTTATTAATTTACCTTTTCTATATCTATCAATAAAATCAAGAATACAACAAATTTCATTTTCAAACCAGGCATTAAAATCATTATTATTACACGACAAAATTAATTTTTCTTCATTTTTTGTATAAAAAATAGGATGTAATTTTGAAACAAATAAATCAGAAAATACCATTTCATTACGGGGCTCATAATTATTTTCATTTAATGGTTTACGACTCAATTTATTTACCTCTTCTTTATGTTTTTTAAATTTTCTAAGAAGCATTTGATAAGAATAATTAAGTTTATTAAAATCAAGTGTTCCATTATCTAAAGCAACATGAAATTTTACAAGTTCCTCATCAACATCATTAATATAATCACATAGAAGGTTTGGATGATAATAAATTGGTATATGTGAACTAATTGTTCTTAATGAATCATCTATCCATCTAATAAATGTTTGACCATTAACTTTTTTGTTGGAATTTTCAAACATAACTAGAATTCTACAATAATATATCAAAAAATCTATATAATATTTTTATTTTATTGATATTTTATAATGTAAAAAAAAGTTTTAAAATTTATTAAGAATAATAAAAAGTATTATTTTTAGCACAAATATTTGAAAACATTTATATCATTCTCTTTTTTATTTAATCAAATGTTTATATAAAATAAATCATTAAACTTCAAAAAAAAGTAAATGAATATTTTTAATAACAATAAAAAGGTTTTGATGATATTTACTAATAATATCTATAATTTTTTTAGAAAAAATATTATTTATAAAATTAAAAAAGATAACTTTATAGTAGACATTTTTGTATTTGAGTCATTATTATCATTTTAAAACTAATAAATTTATATTTAAATAAAGTACAATGTGGCAGTATAAAATATAATTAAAATTCAAAATAATATACATAAATAATTTGTGTATAAAAGTCAATGTCTTAACGTAATTTGATAGTATTTTAAAAGTCTTATATATTAGATTAATGGCAATGGTAAAATACTTTTAGCAATAACTTTTAAAATAAATCCTTCTGTTATCGATGTAAACATAATTTTAGACAATCTATAATTGTTAATAGTAAATAAGTGTAATAAATTTAAAAAAAATGTTTTAACATTTATTGAGTCTTAACTATAAAAATAGATAAATTAATTTTTTCTAAAATATTATTAAATGAATTGTAATTGTAAGTAAAGAAATTAAAAAAAAATTTTTTAATAGATAAAAAAAATTTATATGTAGGATATTTACTATAAACAAAATATTGTTTATTTTAATTTATTAATAACATTAATTTTTTTTTACAAAAATAAAAAACAACATATTTTTTAAATTAAAGTTAAAATTTTATAATAACACACAAACAAGGTTAAAATTCTTTATAATTTTAAAACACATAAGTACTGAATAAAAGTTTTGTAACTAGACATTTAAAACGTCAACTATTACTAAAGAAATTATTTTGGTGCATTTTATTTTAAAAAGAAGTTTAAGAAAGACGTATTTATTATATTTAAATTATATAAATTTCTATTTATTTGCTTATGATTAAGGTTTTAAATTTTTTTTTAAATAGTTTATAACAATAAAATAAAGTTAATTAGTAGATTTTATTACACTAAATAATATATATTTTCATAAAAAAATTTCTTTAATAAATAATTATGTAGTAAAAAATTTATAAATATAAAAAATAAATAGAATAAGAAAATAACATGTAACTTTTCTTTTTTTATTTTTTTTTTTTTGAAAATGAATTTGAAAATGAATATCAAAGTGTAAAAAAAATATTTTTATGTAATGTTTATAGTTTAATATGTATGTAATTTTGATATTCCAAAACAATTAATATATTCTCAAAAAAAGGTAAACATTTTTCCTCTTATTCTATTACAAAAACTTATGACATTATCAGTTTTCTTTTAAGGATTATACCTTACTTTACACTTTTTTACATTGAAAAGTAAATTGCTAGAAGTAATTACTTAAAAAAAATTCTTTTAAACAAATAATCGGCCACATTTTTAATAAAAAAAGCGTACTTATCACATTGATATTTTTTAAAGAATTAATTATAATAATGTATTTATTAGAAAAATATAAAAATATTGTTAAAACAACTTTATATTAGAGTTTAAAAACATAAATATATTCTTTAAAGTACAATTAAAGACCTTGGAAATAAAGAAAATGTTGTTACAAATATAATTAAATATAATAATCTTTTTTAATTCTTATTATATTCAATCAGTTTTTTTATCTTTTTTTCTAAACATCTTTTATGTTCTATTTTTAAGAAATTAAACAATAAAGAAATTAATGATCTATTAAATAATTTTATTATATAAAATAGAAAACATGTATAATGGCACTGTTTCTTTTAATCTAGATAAAATCAGTATTTAATAAATTATAAAATATTGAAGATATTTTTACTAAATACTTTATACTTTTTCAAAAATATATAAATCTGAAAATAAAAGTACAATATATTTAAACTGTTTAAAGCATCAATCTTTTTATTCAAAAAGTAAAAAATTTTTTTTTCTATAATATTTTACAATTAGTATATAATGTTTTAGAAAACATTTTCATTTACGATTTTCATTGGCTTAAAGAAATGTCTTTCTAAACATTGTAAACTTTTATCAAATATTTAGTTATAAATTTTTTAAAAAGCATTAGTTATTTTTATAGTTTAAAAAAAAGTTTAAAAAATGGAGAAAAAAATTTAGTTAAAACATATTTCTTTGAACAATTGAAATATTTAAAATGATTGAGATTTTTTTAATGCTAGCAATAAATACGTTTTTTGATAATATCTATAATAGAAATTATTGAAATGTACTTGTAAATATATTTTATAACATTTGTAATAAAATAACAAAAATCTGTATTTGTATAGTTAGAAAAATAAAATACATATAAACCTAGAATTTGTTATTTTTATTTATTAAATTAAAAAAATAATTAGATATAAAAATTAATTTGAAAATAAATTTTTTATAAAAAGCTTTAAGAAAAATAATAAAATTAAAATTATATTAGTGAATTTACTAAAGAAAAATATTTGTATATTACAATAATCAACAATCAAAATAAATATTTATTTTATAAATTAAAAGTACAATTATATTATATAGTAAATTTTTTATTAAGATAATTATATCTGAAATTAAACAATAGGATAAAAATAACATGAAACAATATTTAAAAATAAAAAGGGAACTGGTGTCCCCTATTTAAAGTATAATAAAATTGAAATTTTAAAATTAAATGATTGGAACAGTTAATACTGTTTTATGTGTCTCGAACAGATACAGTATTAGCTGTTACTCCTCCATTTTTGAGATGAAAGGCTTCAGTTGTGCTTTGTTTCTTATGAGAGGACGTCCTTTCTTTCCTTGTATGTTTAAATGGCAGGTGTCTCCGGTAATTTTCTTCACAATGTAGGGACCCTGAAAGGGGGCTTCTAATTTGTTGGCTGGATGGCTTTTGATAAATACTTGGTCCCCTTCAGTGAGATTGTCATCACCACGATTTTCATTTAATTTTTTGTTTTGTTTGTTTCTTAGTATTTCTGAAGTTGTTCTGGCAGAGCTTCTGAGTATTTTTAACTTTTCCATTGTCAAGTTTTCAGTAATGCCAATTTCCATTCCTATTATGTCGATGTTGTTCGGTTCTCTGCCAAACATCATTTGGAATGGGCTTGTTCTGGTGGTGTCGTTGATTGAAATGTTGTAGATGAATGCAGCATAGTGGATTGCCAGGTTTAGGTCAAACATGGAGTTTTGGTCAGTGGAATGTTTTAGCTTCATAAGTATACTCCGCATAGTTCGAAAAGAGCGTTCGGCAATACTGTTACCACTTTTATGGTCTGCTGTGCAGTAGTGTAATTGTATGTTGAACTTTTCGCAAAATTTGGCCATATCGATGTTTTTGTAGTTTGTACCTTGATCTAGGATCAACTTCTTTGGAAAGCCGAAACGGGAGAAGACTTCTTGTATGGCGATATGTATTGTATGTTGTGAGGTTAAGTTTTCTAACAGGACTGGAACCCAGAAACGGGACAGGGTGCAGATAAATTGGATGACTCGACCGTGGGTAGGGATTATTAGGATGTCACTGGCTACAATTTCCCAGGTACTTTCTGGGTAGTTGATTGTTTTCAGTTCTGGTCTGAAGCAGCCATCATCTTTTAGTTTTTGGCATATTGAACAGTTTTTTAGATAATTGTTTATGTAACTGTTTAGATTTGTTATTTGATATCTTCGTTTGATAAGTTCTTCCATTTTGTTGGCTGAGATGTGGGCATATTTTTCATGATATTTTTTAATAAGTTTAAGTATTGTTTCTTCTTTTCTAAGAGGTATACGAAGTATATCATCCCTCCCTTTTTTAAATTTGATGTGTTGGAGAACAATATCATGTTCATCTAAGTCATTTTGATCTGAGATAATTGCTTGTTTCATATTGTCAATTTCTTCTGAAGTATTGGTAAGGATAGTGTAACATTGAGATATGTTTGCAGTATTTTCAGGACGGGACAAGTAGTCTGCCAGGGAGTTTTCTTTCCCTGGCAGATATTTTATTTCTTTAGCATATTGGTTGATGGATGAAATTAATTCAAAATGTTTGGGCTGGGTGACAGATTTACTATTCATTAATGTGCTTAATGGTTTATGGTCTGATTGGACGTACAGTGTACGTCCAGCTATGATATTTTTGAATTTTTCTACTCCTACTGCTATGCTTTTGAGTTCTAAATAGCTTGGACTTCTACCTTTTATAGTAGGACCAAGAACATTGCAGAAATGACCGAGAATGTGGCGATTTTTTCCATTTTCTTGGTATAGGTATCCTCCAACTGCATCATTTGACGCATCTACAACTAAAATGAGTGGTTTAGAAGTATCCATTAGTTTGAGTGGAGGAATTGTAAGCAGTGAGTTCATAAGCTGTTGGAAGAGATGTTCTTGACCTTCCCACTCGATGTTGTCGTTGAGGTTTCCCCGGGTCAATTTGTAGAGTGGTCGTGTCAGTTTCTCCCACTTTGGGATAGCTGTTTGGAAGTAATTTGCAGCTTGAATTATGGAGTATAGTTGTTTCTTTTTCTTCGGAATTTTGGAATCGATGATTTTGGTGATGGAGCTTTCACTTGGTGATACCTTATCTCCATCAAATTTCCATGACAAATATTCGATTTCTTTTTTCAAAAATTTTGATTTGGTAACTGATAATTTGGCGTCCTTTTCATGCAGTATGACTAAAATTTCTTCCAAAATTTTTAAATGATGCTCAGTGTCTTTTGATGTCAGGAGTATTATGTCGTCTTGATATATTTCTAACTGGAAATGGTTGTGGGTAGTTTTTTCTCTAAATTCTGCAAATAACAATTCGATACTTCGTTGAAATATGATTGGGCTGTTGATGCAGCCTTGTGGTAGGCGTGCATATGAGTAGGTTGTGGGACCTACTTTAAAGTTGAAAGTTTCATTGTTTGTGGGATTTAGTTTGATCTGAAAAAATCCTTGGTGTAAGTCAATAACTGAGGCGTAAGTGAACTTACGAAGAGATTGTATTATTTTAGCCATGGTATTGGGTTCATAATTCATTTTGATTGTTTTGTGATTCATCTCTCTTGCGTCAAATAGGATTCTTACTCTTTGGTGTTTGATATTGTTTTGATCAATAAAAGTTTTTGGTTGGTTGTTTTTGTCCTTTTTGATTATAGAGTAAAACGGTTGGATTTCAAAAGCTTTAGATTTTCTTATTATGCCATAGTATTCCATTTCTTTTATGTTTGCAATGAGATCAGGAGTAATTGGGCAGCTGTAGAATTTGATGTTGAGTGGTTTTATGTTGGTGAATTTTTGGATTGGGGCGGTTGTTATACCTCTCCCTACATCACATTCACTCTTTGGTTCTAGTTGGGGGTATTTTATTTTCATGGCTATTTTGAATTTCCTTTCAATATTTTCCAAATCATTTTCGGATATGTGATAACATGAGTTAATTGCTGTGTTTTCTTTCTCACTCGTAAAGTTATCTACCGGTATGTTGTTGAATGTGATGTTCATATTTATTTTTCTTAAAATATCTAAACCAAGTATTCCGTCAAATCCTTGATATGAGTTGGGGGTTATGAGCAAATCTGTGATAGTAATTTCGAAATTTTCAATGAACAGTTTTGTGGGTTGTGGTATTCTTTGGAATTCAATAATCCCGCTTGCTGTTCTAACGACTTTGGTAGGTAAATCGGAGGTGTCAGTAATTTGACTGGCACAGGAAAGTGGTATAACAGAGACTTGGGAGCCAGTGTCAATGAGACCTTTGAAATTGATATTGTTTATGGTAACATTTACTATGAACATTTCATTTTTCTTGTTAACGTGTTCTATGATTGCCAAATATGGTGCTTCACAGGTGTCGGATTCAATTGAGGTGGTAGTGGGAGAGTTTTGGGGTGGTGCATTATTTTCATCAATGTATATAGAATTTAGAGTTTGGAGAGTTTCACCTCTAGAGACTCTTGCTCCAGAGTTGTTTAGTTTTTTGAAAGTGATTTGAAAGTACATTCTCCCACCTTGTGATCTTTGGAACCACATCTTAGACACTCTCCTCTTCTTCTTCTACAGTTTTCGGAAGTGTGGTTGTTTTTCTTACAGTAAGAGCAGGATATTTCTTTTTCTTTTGTGGAAAGTTTGTAGGCAGTTAAAATTTCGGTTCTTAATTCCTCAATGGAGCGATTGTTCAGTGAGTATCCAATAGCTTGGCGAAGGGTTGAAACATGAGCAAGAGATTTCAGCATTTGGACGTGGATTTCCTTGTCCAAAGCATCTTCTCCCAAGCTTGAGTGTGCTGAAGTCATTAGCTTTGTAAATTGTTCCATTGATGATTCGAGAGTTTCGGCAGATTCAAGGTTGAATTCAAAAGTGATGAGTTTTCTTAGGGCGTGTTCGGAGGAGGCTTTTCCGTTGAAGTTCTCTTTGAGAAAATTTTTGATTTTCTCTTTAGTTTCAATACCTTTCTTGTCAAGTTGTTTGATAATTGATAGATCTAGTTTGATGAACAGAATGTCAAGTTCATCAGTTTCCTTTTCATCAAGACGAATTGCTCTTTCCAGTTGTTTAAGCCATATGTCAGCATTTTCCATTTCTGGGGTAAATTTTTCGATGCTGGCGATGAAGTTTGTCATTTTTGCTTTCTTTTTAGTGGGGTTGGTGTTTGTTCCACTTCTAGTAATAACCATAAATTAGATTTCTAGTCAGTTGTAGCTTTAAGTATGTGTTCTTCCAGTAAACAGAACACCTTTTACTTCTTTAAGCTAAGTTTTCAGAATTGGTAGACAGTGAAGTTGGTCGATCGTGAGCTTCCAGGAGCCTTGAAGTGAATTTTCAGAGTCAGTGGGTGAAACTTGGGATTCGCAAGAACAGTACGTTGAATAGACAGTGATTAAACAGTAGAGCAGCAGGAACAATACAGTAAATTTTTTATTAAGATAATTATATCTGAAATTAAACAATAGGATAAAAATAACATGAAACAATATTTAAAAATAAAAAGGGAACTGGTGTCCCCTATTTAAAGTATAATAAAATTGAAATTTTAAAATTAAATGATTGGAACAGTTAATACTGTTTTATGTGTCTCGAACAGATACAGTATTAGCTGTTACTATATAAATAATATAATTTGGTAAATAATCCAACAATTTGCATTCAAAAATTAATAATAATTGCAATATTTTTGCAATGTTCTTTAAACATAACTTTTTATATAATTTAAATGTTGTAAATATCTTTAAATAAATAAATTGTATTTAAAATTTATATATTTAATTATCATTTTTAAAGTCATTTATTTTAGTAGCATAATTTATTTTATCATTAATATAGATTTTTAAAAGTATAATTAAAATTTTTTACCAATAAAATTATATTTTTGTTGATAAGAAGACATTGCCATTAAATATTAAAACTATTTTTTTTTTGATAAATATTTTAAAAATAATTCTTTATTACATGCAATTTGTTTGAAGTTAAATAACAAATTATTGAATTTTTATATATGAATGAAAAATACACATAAAAATGTTGATTCTTTTGTAGTTAATTTTAAAAAAAGAAAAATAATTGGTTTATAAAAATGAAATAATAAATTTTATTTATTTCATAAAATTTATAATAATTAGAATTTAATTATATTTTAAATATTACAAAACAAAATTAATAAATTTAATTTAATATTATTTCTAATAAAACATATATTTGTTCTCTCTATAGAATTAATGTTTTATGATTCATTTGAACTTTGTTTACAATAAATTTGTATATCATTTATTGAAAAGAAATTAATAAAGTATTTAGTTGAAAAAAAGTAAAATGATTTGATCATTTTTTTAATATACATAAAAAAATAAAAATCAAATTTTATACAGATATAGGATTATTTAAATAATACACTTTATAGATAAAATTAATAATGAGCATTTTTAACTTTTATTATTTAATTTAATTTACATTTTTAATCAAAAATTAAAATTTCTATATATTTTTTTTGGTTAAAAAAACCATATACTATTTTAACCTAAATAATATATCTTGTTAAGGATAAAAAAAGGTTAAAAAAATATCAGTATTTATTAAATAATAGATTAAGTGAAAATATACCTTTTATTTATAAAATAAAAATATATAAAAGTATTTTAATACCTCGAAAATTTTATTAATTTATTTTTTAATAAGCACATTTTTAAAATTGGCAAATTAAATAATAATTATAATATGGGTTCCTTTGTCAATAGTTTTGTTTTAAAGAATTTTTGTTTTAAAATTATTAGTATTTGTGGTACTTTTCCGTTTTATCCCCCCTCTCAACTTTAATGAAGCATTGCAACATAATTATGTCATTTTTTTTATAAATTAATTATTATGTGTGATGCTTAGATATCCACAAAATTATATTTATGATTTACTTTTAAATGCTCATACTCAGATTCAGCCATCTGGAAATATCCCCTTCATATATCCGAGATTATTAGTGTTTCTTGTTTCACTTTTCTCCTTAACACTTCTATGAGGGTATCGGAACTCTTGTCTAGAATAGGCTCTACAAATCATTCTTTGATTTTACGACAGATTCCTCCAAAACACCACTTTTGTGCCAGAAGTTTTCCACAATAGTTTTTCATCCGCGTAAAGAGAGTTTTGTCAATCTCTACGGTGAACCCTTTTTTCCCAATTATACTTTGGGACTTTTCATCCATAAAAAGGCATACCTATCTGAGATAACTGCCTCATGCCACAACGGTGCTATAGTTCATCTCCAGTCGCCTCTCACAAAAGTCCACTAAAGCCATCTCATAAGACCAGCAATATATAAAAAAAATTGCCGTTTTGAAAAGTATTTTGGTACCATCAAACCACGTTCTTATTTTAATGCTTATCTCCTTTATACACTTTTTAACATACCATCTCCACCTATTTTACTTTCCTACTTGTAATTTCATTTCATGTTCATATGACCATACCTTACTTGTAAATAACGATTCATATTCTTGAAGGAATTTAATTAGTTTTTCTTTATCAGGAATAGTTGCAGCAAGTTTCAAAAAATTCATTTTAGCAGAATAGTTAAGAATTTTAAAGATAAAATATTTATCATAATATTATGTTTCAACTACCTTTTTAATTTGCTTTAATTTTTTTTACTTAATAAGATTTTGATTATACTTTGACAGTACAATATTTTTTTATGTAAAACTTTTTTAATTGTTAACTGAATTTTGTTAATTTAATTAGGAGGGAAGATAAAATAAAAAAGTACCTAATTTAACAATTCATTTAATTAAATAGCTTTACAAATAAAAAAAACAATATTATTATTGTAACAATACATTTTTTTTTGAAATTATATAAAAATAATAATTTTTTGTTTAACTATTGGTATTTTTAATTCTTAATGACCACGCCCAACGAATGCAAAATATTAAAAAGTAAAAATATATAAAAGTATTAAATTTATATAAAAATGCTTTTTTAATAAAAGTTCTTTACGATTTTTTTTGTCCTTTTTCCAATATTTAAAAATTATTAATTAAAAAAACACAGAAATTAAACTATAAAAGTTAATAAATTTATAATTTATTGTGTAAACAATTATTATAAACAAATTAATATAAATTAATAAATTTATCTTAACGTTGATATTTTTAATATATAAAAATAAATTCTAAAAATCATTAATATTATTACACTATACGTATGGAGCTAAATTAGCTAATGTGTTTGCCACCATATTTCCTAAATTTTCAAATTTATAAAAAGGTTTTGAAAGTATATTTGATAAACCTTTACTTGTTCTAGCACCAAAAGTAATATTTGGATAAGTTTTTATTAAATTTTCAATATATTGTTTAGTTTTTATATCATGTACATCCATTTGAAATACAATAATTTCAAGAAGTATTTTTAAAAAATTTAATTCTTTAAGTAAAGCTTTTCTACCATTATAATTTTTTATAACATTAGTAGTAATAACAGAATAAATTGATATAACACGTTTATAATAAAAATATAACTCTTTTTGAAGTTCAACATTGTCTAGTATATCAGTTATAACAGTACAATTAATTACAAATGAAGAATTTGTTGGAAAATCATAATCTATCTCATCTATAATAAATTAAAAAAATATATTTATATTGTATTAAATTACCTAATTTATAAAATTCAATTATATTTAGTATAGTATTTATTTCATCTTTAAACCATATTTTAAAATTTTTTAAATTAATTGATAATAATTTTTCTTCTTCAGAAACTGTATAATACATAGGTTTATCTTTTTTTTCAAGAAGTTTAATTAATGGTAACTCATTATTTTTATTATTATCTATATATGATTGATCTAAAGAAATAAAATTATTTGGTGGTTTAATATGATAAAGACGATCTAAAAAATTTTTTATTTCTGTTAAAGCATTTGAATCATTTTCGATGAGAATTTTTTTTAATGTAAAATTATGTAATTCAAATAAAAATATTTCACAATTTGATTGATAAAATTTTTTTTTTGTTGTAATTGAAGTTGTGCTTTCTGATGATAAAAAATTTCCATTATTTTTTATTATTCTCATACAACTTTGATAATATAAATTGAACCCCATTTTTTCTATAATAGATATCTTATAAATATAATATTAAAATAAATATTTTGTTTAGTATCATTATCATGTAAAAATATTTAATAAATACTGTAAAATAAAATAATATAAACATTAAATTATTGATATTTACAAATATAATTAAATTATAACATAAGAAAAAACAAAAACATTAATTATTGTAAATATTTATAAAAAAAATATTTTATATGAATCATAAATTGCGATAAAGATTTTATTAACATAATTATATTACATTATTAAATATTAAATCAAATTTTAAAAAAAATAATGGCTTTGTATTAGATAATTAAATATAATAGGTACTAAAGTTAAATAGAAAATAATTAATCAAACATTTTTAAAAATTGCATATAGTTAAATTTTTTTTTACATAAATGAAAATATATTATATTGTATTTATAGATAAATAAACATTGGCATGGTTTTATAATGTATATCATATAGTTTTATAAAAATATTTTTAAAAAAAAATGTTTTTAAATAATTCACTTTTTAATAAAATAAAATAAAATTTTGTTCAAATAATATGTTTAAAGGGATTTATTTTTAACCTTTAACACGTTAAAATTATAACAGTAATATTATTAATTACTTTAAAATTATATTACTGTTCAAGTTATTTTAAAATAAAATCATAAATATATTTGTTTTATCATTATTATTTTTTTTTAATTAATAAAGAACTATGTAGTGGTGTTTTTGAAATACATTTTTGATTTATCAATGTAAAATGCATAAGCAATATAAAAACACTTTTCAAATAAAAATTTGTACAAATATGATATTATAACAAAGTTTACTTATTGTGTTTATCTATATCAATAAAATATGAATAAGAGAGTTTATTCAATTACTTTTTTCTATTAATTCTTTTTTATTAAAATTACTAATTTAAACTTTTTTTTAAAAAAATTCTAAAAAAATTTTCTTTATTGTTTGTTAAAAGTATATTATCATAATTACTAATAGCAATAATAATTTTTAAAAAAAATATAAAAAATAAGATATTTTCTTAAAAAATATTTATATATGATTTTATATAAATAATTTTTATTATTATAATTTTAAAAAAGTTTTAATATGAATTTTTTTTGCGCAAAATAAATATATAATTTAAACTGCTCTTATTTATTATTTAATAAAGTTATTTCTTTGATATCAAAAATATAGTCTTTTTTTATGATAAATGAATATAAATATTATAAATAAACAATTATTTACAATATTAAAAATATCATCAATATTATGAATTCAAGAAGTAAAATGTATTTTTAAAATAAATATTTCATCTATTGAAATCACTGATTTAAAGTATCTTTGAATAAATATTATTTTCATAATTTTTATAAGATAACGTATTTTTCACTTATTAATAAATTTTAAATTTAAAAATTTAAAAAAAATAAATATCTATGTTTTTTTAACAATAACATTTTGTTAGTTTAAAAACATTTTTGATAGTAATTAATTTAAAGTTAAAAAAGTAATTGGTATTAATAAAATAAAGTTATAATTTTTTTATATTTTTATATATTTTCATTTTTGAGAGTTCTTAATTTTTTTTTCCAAAATAAATAAAAATTATATTAATAAAATTATTAATTTTAAAAATTTAAATATTGTTTTTTATATTATTAATTTTAAAGGAAACAGAATGAGTTGTAATTCTAACTACAATACATTTTACCAAAATGTTAAAAATGATAAAATCCTAGATTTTAATATATAATATTTAATAAAAACATAGTTTTTTAACACTATCTTTTAAGTGATAATAAGTTTATAAATTTTGTGCTTATATAATAAAGGGAATGTTTGTAAAAAGTGGAAAAAAATAATTAACCTTGTTGTATTGACAATAAATTATAAAATTAATTATTAGTAGATACAATAATATATTCTTAATATTAAATAGCAATTTAATTAAATTATTATAAATGACTTTTTAAATTAATATAATTTATGTAAAACAATAACAAATTTTTTGGTGAAAATTAAAATATTTAAATGTTGTTTTAAGATTATTAATAAAAAATAAAAAAGACAAACATAATTTAAAAATATAGATATAAAAAAAGAACTATAAAAAATAATTATTAGTTATTAAACAAAATTTTAATATTTTTTTAAATAAACTCTTATTATTTAACATGTCAAAGAAATACCATAAAATAAAACAAAAATGTTTTTATACATAAAATGATAATTTTTGGATATAGATCAATTAAACATAATACTTAAATAAATTTTCAATATTTATTTGATTTATAAACAAAGTTTGTTTTAGTTTACTTGTTATTCTGAATGTTTTAATATTTTTTTGTGTTTAAATTTTTTACATTCCATTTAATAATAAAAATGCTAATCTGATAATTTTAAAATTAAATTTCGGATAAAAATTTATATAAATAAAAATAATAAATAACATTTTATAACAACTTAACATTGAAATAAGATTTCAATTTCATATATTTTATTATTTTATTCTATACTTTTTAATAATTGACAAAAATTACAACATTTTTTTAATAAAAAACAATTACATCAATTTTATTATTAATGAGAGCATTAGAAATTGAACAGAACTAGCAAAATCTAATAAAACAAATTTTAATAAGTTTAGTTTAAAAAAATTACTAAACAATTTTTATTAAAGAAATATATTTTTGATATATACAAAATATACTTAAAACTATAATTTTTGATAAAATTAAATAAATGAGAAAAATTCTAGCTTTTTCAAAAAAATTAATTATACTTGTAAAGCTTTTTAACATAAAGTTAGAAAATTTGTAAAACGTAAATTATTAATTAAAAAAAAGCTTTCATAAATATGAAATTGTACTAGGTTTTTATAAAACTGTAGAATTAATAGATCTTTTTTAAGTTTTTTATAAAACAAAGTTAAGACAATTAAAAAAAATTTAATATGGATTATTAAAAGTTACAAAAAATAAAATAAAATCATAATTTAATAAGTAAACAAAGCAAATTTTTAAACTTAAAAAACGTTGTTCAATACGTGTAATAAAACTTAGAAAAAATAATTTAGTTTATGTAAACTTTCACATAAATGGGGTATATAAAGTAATCTATAAATAATTTAAAAGTATTTAACTTTGATCATTATTTTAAAACATAATATCTTTTTTGATTCTACTGTTATAAAATTTCTATCATTATTATATTTATTGAATTACAAAATAATAAAAAATTGTAATAGTTTTTATTATTAAAATACAACTAAATTTTAATGATAAAAAACTTCTGAATGTTTTAAATAAGCATTCCTTATATGACTTATATTTAAAAAAATGTAACAATTTTAAGATATTTAACATTGTTTTATGCTATTTTTATACTACAACAAAAAACAATGTCTAATATATTTCATTTTAATATCTTAATACAAATTATTTTAAACTTTTTGTTAAATATTTATTTAATTTTAAAATACATAGATTAAATGTTTTTAATAAAATTAATTAAAATTTAATTTTTCACCTGTAATATACTTAAGATTTTTTTCAGATGTTACAAAAAAATATTTGACTAAAAACAAAAAAGCATAAAAATTTTTTTACAATAATTTTAAAAAAACAAGCTTGAAATATGACGAAAATATTATATTTTATAAACAATTTATTATTTTTAATAAAAAAATTACTTTTGTTACTTAGTATTTTCTTATTAATTTTTTTATACCATTTTTATGCTATGCATATTTACATTTAGCATTCTTATTTTTTAGTAATATATTTAGAAAAGATAGGAAATTAAATAATGCTTTATAAACTCTAAAGTTAAAAAAATATTATAAAATATTAAATTTATTTAAAAAACTTGATTATTTAAAAAGTTGTTTGCGTGCAATTTTTTTAAATTTTTGTTTAATTAATAAACTAAATATGATTTATTAAAAATTAATTAATTTGGAAAAAATTAAAAATATTAATTTTATAAATATTAATTTTAATACATAATTTAATAAAACATAAAAAAACATTTTATTATGCTTAATGTTAAAGACAAGTAAATATATTTTGATTATAAAAAAATTTTTTTTATAAATTAGCACAAATTTTATGTGTTCTAAATAAATTAAGTTATACATAATAAAAGTTAGTAAATATTAATTATTGCTTAAAAAAAAAATAGAATATTTAAAAAAAGCATCATACATTAAAAGTAGTTCTATTTAAAAAATAAATTATCGTTATTAGACTATATTTAAATTAAATAATTAAAAGTATATTCTTATTTAATTTATAAAACTTTAAGATATATTTGTATTAGCTTCAGAATCTGAAATAAATTCTCAAGCATACAAAATAATATAATAAAATACAATCTATAGTAATAAGAATAGTAAAACTCTTGAAAAAACTAGAAATTCTTTTTCAATTAAAAATTCATGCTTATACATAAATCAAATTTTTCTTTAAATTTTTCTAAAATATCCAGAGTATAATAAATATGTAAACGTTTTCTTTTAGATAATTTTAATCTTATAAAAATATAAATTAAAAAGATTTAAATAATTATGATAATTGTACATTAGTACAATTTGGAAATAAAATGTCGAAGATAAATCAAAAAAAAATATATTCATTTTAAGTGATATAAAAAAAATAATATTTTCATTTAAAATAGATATTTCATTTAAATAAATTTATGTTTTAGAACGATTTTAAAAGCAATAAGATTACATTAATATAGTTGTTAATTGATAGAAAAATTTAATATATATACAAAAAATAACATTAAAAACATTATTCATAAATAAAACACAATTACAAAAATTGTATAATAAGTAAAAGATCATTGATCATTTTTTTTTGTTTGACTCGTTTAAAAGAAAAGTATAAATAAATAATAAATATATTGTAGCGCGCTGAATTAATTATATTTTAAAGTAATTAATTTTTTTTTGTATTTATTTAACTACGTACATGTTTAATGTATTGTAATTTTATTTTTATATATTTTAACAATTGTAATTATAAAGAATTAATTAATTAAAGTTTTTATTATTGTACTTTTTCTAAATTAAAAAATCTTTTTTTTAAAAGAGTAAATAATATTAATTATTATATTACTATAAATTTTTTAGTTATTTTTAATATTTATTAATTTTATATTTATCTGTTAATGATAAATTTTTATTTTAAATAGTATCAGTATCAAAAATAAATTTTTTTTAAATAAATTTAATAAAAGGTTATTAAAAAAACCATGTAAAAGATTGATAATACCGATTTTTTATTAAAAAGTGTGTTGTAAATAAATACAGTTTTTTAAAATTTTATTTAAAACTTTTAGTTTTTAAAAAACTATAATTTAAAAAGCAAATAATTCCATTAAAATCAATTTTATGTTACTTGATGCTAAACAACTTTTGATTTATTTCATATATTTATCAGTAATAAAATGTTATTTAAAATGTGTCTTTCTTGGAATTAAATGCTTAAAATTTATTTTCTTTTTTGTAACTTATTAAACAGTAATAGTTGATTTTTGATGGTATGAATGCTTAACAGTGGTAAATTTTTTAGTAATTGAACTTTTAGTAGTATTTAGTTTTATGTAGTAAATTGATTGACAAAAGTTGAATTTTTTGTACTCTAAATACTAATAATAGTTTGTTTTGTTGATTTTTCTTTATTTGGTTTTATTGGTTTATCAGTTCTTTGTTTAGCTGGTTTTTCTGTAGTTGGTTTGATTGGTTTTTCTGTATTTGGTTTCGATGGTTTTATTGGTTTTTCTGTGGTTAGTTTTGATGGTTTTGTTGGTTTTTCTGTACTTGGTTTTGTAGGTTTTTCTGTAGTTAGTTTTGTTGGTTTCTCAGTACTTGATTTTGTTGATTTTTTTGTATTTAGTTTAGTTGACTTTTCTGTACTTGGTTTTATTGGTTTTCCTGTACTTGGTTTTACTGGTTTTGTTGGTTTTGTTGGTTTCTCAGTACTTGGTTTAGTTGATTTTTCAGTATTTGGTTTTGTGGGTTTTGTTGGTCTTGTTGGCTTTGTTGGTTTCTCAGTACTTCGTTTCGTTGATTTTTCTGTATTTGGTTTCGTTGGTTTTTCTGTACTTGGTTTTGTAGGTTTTTCTGAAGTTGGTTTTGTGGGTTTTGTTGGTTTTTCTGTACTTAGTTTTGTTGGTTTTTCAGTACTTGGTTTTGTGGGTTTCATTGGTTTTGTTGGTCTTGTTGGCTTCGTTGGTTTTTCTGTACTTGGTTTTGTTGATTTTTCTGTACTTGGTTTTGTTGGTTTTTCGGTACTTGGTTTTGTAGGTTTCGTTGGTTTTGTTGGTCTTGTTGGTTTTGTTGGTCTTTCTGTACTAGGTTTCGTCGGTTTTTCAGTACTTGGTTTTGTAGATTTCGTTGGTTTTGTTGGTCTTGTTGGCTTCGTTGGTTTTTCTGTACTTGGTTTAGTTGGTTTTTCAGTACTTGGTTTTGTTGGTCTTGTTGGCCTCGTTGGTTTTTCTGTACTTGGTTTTATTGGTTTTTCAGTACTTGGTTTTGTAGGTTTCGTTGGTTTTGTTAGTTTTTCAGTACTTGGTTTTGTTGGTTTTGTCGGTTTTTCAGTATTTGGTTTTGTTGGTTTTTCTGTACTTGGTTTTGTTGATTTTTCAGTACTTGGTTTTGTGGGTTTTGTTGGTCTTGTTGGCTTTGTTGGTTTCTCAGTACTTGGTTTTGTTGGTTTTTCAGTACTTGGTTTTGTGGGTTTTGTTGGTTTTGTCGGTTTTTCAGTATTTGGTTTTGTGGGTTTCGTTGGTTTTGTTGGCTTTGTTGGTTTTTTTGTACTTGGTTTAGTTTGTTTTTCAGTACTTGGTTTCGATGGTTTTGTTGGTCTTGTTGGTTTCGTTGGTCTTGTTGGCTTCGTTAATTTTTCTGTACTTGGTTTTGTTGGTTTTTCAGTATTTGGTTTTGTGGGTTTTGTTGGTTTTTCAGTACTTGGTTTTGTTGGTTTTGTCGGTTTTGTTGGTTTTTCAGTATTTGGATTTGTAGGTTTCGTTGGTTTTGTTGGTCTTTCTGTACTTGGTTTTGTTGGTTTCGTCGGTTTTTCAGTATTTGGTTTTGTGGGTTTCGTTGGTTTTGTTGGTCTTGTTGGTTTCGTTGGTTTTGTTGGCTTTGTTGGTTTTTCTGTACCTGGTTTAGTTGGTTTTTCAGTACTTGGTTTTGTTGAATTTTCAATACTTGGTTTTGTGGGTTTTGTTGGTTTTGTTGGCTTCGTTGGTCTTCCTGTACTAGGTTTTGTTGGTTTTTCAGTACTTGGTTTTGTGGGTTTCGTTGGTTTTGTTGGTTTTGTCGGTTTTTCAGTATTTGGTTTTGTGAGTTCCGTTGGTTTTGTTGGTTTCGTTGGTTTTGCTGGCTTTGTTGGTTTTGTTGGTTTTTCTGTACTTGGTTTAGTTGGTTTTTCAGTACTTGGTTTCGATGGTTTTGTTGGCTTCGTTGGTTTTTCTGTACTTGGTTTTGTTGGTTTTGTTGGTTTTTCTGTACTTGGTTTTGTTGATTTTTCAGTACTTGGTTTAGTGGGTTTTGTGGGTTTTTCAGTACTTGGTTTTGTGGATTTCGTTGGTTTTGTTACTTTTTCTGTACTTGGTTTTGCTGTAGTTATTGTTGAATATTTTTTTGTTGTTGTATTATTCCAACATTTGTTATATTGTTCTTGATAATAGTTAAAAATTTTTATGTATTTTTTTAAATTTTTTTTGATTAATAATATATTGTTTTTTAATCTGTTATAATTTATTATGTTGTGGTAAAAATAGTCTGTATTTTGATCTAGTTTTTTTAATTCTATTATTAAGTATTTTAAATAATCTCTTTCCTTTTTAATTTGGAATTTGATATTTTTTATTTTAATTTTGTAATATTCTTTACAAGTTTTTGGAACATATTGTGGAGGAGGATAATATGGAATGTATGGATAATCAAAGTATTGATAAAAGTCTGGATAGTAATAATAGTTATTTTGAGGGTTGTAATAAGGTTTTTCTACTTTTGGGTTATTTTGTTGATTTCCATAACCCTTATTAGGTAATGGACCATATCTAGCTAAAATACAATTTGAAAAAATTAAAACAGCAATAATTTTTACATAAAACATTTTTTTGCTTTTATAATAAATTCCGATTGCTTTTATATATTTCTATGTTTATGATTCAAATGTACATCTTTAAATTAACATTTTACCTAAATTTTATACCCTTTTTATAATCATTTTAAAATGTTACTAAAAATTCACGCAATTATAAAATATTTATATTTTTAATGTATTAACAAAAAAAGAAAAATGATTTTTAAACAATTATAATTTTTATTTAAATGATGATTTATAGATGATCTAATGTTATGTTAATTTTTTATAAATTACAACAATATTTTTTCAAGCAGCAATAAAACATTTAAATATAAAGAAATATCTAAATAATTATTTTCTTTTAAAATAATTACTTCTGTATACTTATTAACAAATTGTTAGCATTTTTTTAATTAATGATTGAAAGGTCACCTATAGTTAATTTTTTTTCAAATTTAATATTTAAATAAAAATAATTTTGAATGATACAAATAAACTTTTTAAGATAAATATAATTTAAAAAAATGTTGTCTCTCAACAGAAAGTTTGTAAATTCTTTGAAATAAAATTAAAAATTAAAGTTATTACTAGTGGGGCTTCACTCCCTCCCCCCTAGCCTCTTTCGGCGGATTAATCCCCCATTTACTATTCCTGAATCATATACAGCGTCCCCCAGAACTTACCTGAAACCTTTAGACTTCAATAACTTTTTTTTAACTTTGTATTTATGTTTTTTTTCGTCTAATAGAAAATTATATGAAGAATTATATATTATAAGATTGTTCTAAAAAACAACTTTAAATAAAACTAAAAAATAGAGGTATATTATGATAATTTTACAAATTTATAAATTAAAAACTTCTACTTTTTGTTTATATTATATTAAATATGGAATATAACATTATTCAGATGTTTTTCACGTAGTTGGGGACATTTTTTTGTTCTTTCTTATACACTTTTCATTACGATTATTAAAGTGTTTTGTCATACATATGTAATTTCTTCTTCAATATTAATTCTAAAATTGTTTAAAATTTTTCGACCATTTCTATAAACGCCATTTTTTAGATAATATCGTTAAAAAAATTAGTTAGTGTGAATAAATCTAATATTTCTTAGATACATTTTTTTCATTAAAAAAAATCTTTTAATGTTGTTATATAATTCTCTGCATGAATCTCTATTAGATAAAATAAAATTTTTAAGAAATATAATGTTAAAAAAAAGTTATTAAAGTCTAAGTTTTTAAAGTTGGTTCTAGAGGACGCCGTATATATAATACATGTATAAAAATTTAAAAAAAAATTTATTACTTATATTTACAAAATTTAATTTAATTAATTAGTACAATTAGTAAACCTTTTAATACAATAAACACTCTTAATTAAAAAAAATACTTTGTTTGAAAAAATCTTTTTTATAAATAATAATAAAATTTGAACGTGTATTTTTATTTGATTTAAAAATTTTTACGAAAGCATATGTATTAGTAATGTTTTTTAAAAAAAAATGTTTTTAGTTTTTGCATCTTTTGGTCTATCTTGAGAACGGAAAGGTGTCTAAACTTAGTTTATATGCCAAAATGTAAATCTAATCAATACCTAAGGTGATTTTTTTAAAACCTTCAAAAAAGTAATTTTCCACAAAGTTATGTTTCATTAAAATTTTTTGCTTAAATTTGGAAATTTTTGGTAATTTTAAAAACCATATCTAGTTAAAAAATTTTTTTTTTAAATTTTTTTTATAAATTGTTAATATTAAAGCATTTTTTATCTTTTTACAAAATTTCAAAAAAATGATTTATTTGCTTCAATTTATTAAACTGATTTATGAATCTCAGTTTGAAGCAGAATCTACATATTTTAAAAATTTTGAAAGAAAGAAAATGTTTTTTGTTATCAAAGAAAAATTTTTGATCTAGAATAGATATTTAAGTTATTAAAAATGAAAAAAAAGTTTATAACTTTTTTTCTCCTTTATATATATAGTAGATTTTTTATGACATTTTTTTATATTTCGGGGCAAAAACTTAAAAATTAAAAAAAAAAAAAAATAAATTAAACACATTCTTTATGCTAATTTATCTTTATTTATTAATTTTTACAAAAACATATTAATTTTAAGTATGTCAAAAAAAGCTTCAAAGTTGGAAATTTTTCAACTTTCCTCAAGTATATCTTGAGAACGTGAAATCGAATCAAATTTTTTTCAACTAATTTGCTTACCCATTAAAAGTTCTATATAAAAACGCTTTAAAAATTTTAATTTTTTCAATTTATTAGTGTTTTTTGCTTCTATTGATTTTTTGCATATTTAAATTTTTTTTTAAGTACTATGTGTCAAGTATAAAAAAAACGGATAAAGATATGAATATGATTAATATTTTAAAAGATGCAAAAAAAATATACCCATAGACTTTTTTTTTAAAAATTCCTTTATTTTTACATTTTTTTAAAGAATAATTTAAAAATAATTCAGCTAACTTTGAAAAAAAAGTTTTTTTTTACCATGTTTGGTAAATCATATCTCCAGAACATTTAACAATAATAAAATGATATATATGTCATTTGATAGAGAGTTATTCATTCTATAATTTTAATAAAACAATATTTAAAAATTTTAGAATTTTTGTATACTTATTAAAGAAAAAACAAAAAAAATGTAATTTTTTTAAAAAAATCATAAGTTACAACAGTGATTCTCAAGACTCAAACTTATTAAATTTTTTTAAAAATATAGTCAAAATATGCAAAAACATTATATCTTCAGACCATTTTTTTTTCAATTTCATATTTTTAAGCAAAATAAGTTAACTTTAAGCAAAAAATTGTGGTTCAAGAACGGTCGTTTTTTTGGTATTTTATATCTCGGGGCGAAATCTAAAAAATTAAGAACAAATAAGTTAAATACATTCTTTATGCCTAATTATTTTTAAATATTTATTTTAAGTATGTCCAAAAACGCTTCAAAGTTGGAAATTTTTCAACTTTTTTAAATTATATCTTGAGAACGTGAAATCAGATCAATTTATTTTTTACCTGATTGTTTACCCCATAAACGATTCTATAAAAAAAACACTTAAAAATTCAAATTTTTTCAAGTTTTTTGTGTTTTCCATTTTTTGCTTATTATTTTTTATATATTGATTAATTTAATTTTATAATATTAAAAAAAAAACTTTAAATTTGTCTTATCACATATAAAAAAATCTTATTAAAGTATAATTACAGATAAAAGAAATTTTAATTTTTGTATTTTCCAACTTTTCTTAAGAACGGAAAAGAGTTCAAGGTTGATTTATATCTTTATTTGTAAAACTCATTAATGCCCCTGCAAGTAATTTTTAAAATTTCAAAAAAGTTGTTTTTTAAAAAAGTTATACATCATTAAAATTTTTTTTTCAAAATAACATTTTCAAAATTATTTCTCTTTAAATAACCATATCTTAATCAAGAATAAAATTTATTTTTTGATTTTTTTACTAAAGGATAGTTAAAATATGTATTTTTATTTATTCATAAAAAAAAACTTTTAAATTTTTTTTATCATATACAAAAAAATCTTATTAAAGTATGATTACAGGTAAAAATAATTTTTTTTTTGTTTTATTTTCCAACTTTTCTTAAGAACGGAAAAAAGTTCAAGCTTGATTTATATCTTAAATTGTATAACTCATAAATGCCCCGCACGTATTTTTAAAATTTCAAAAAAGTTGTTTTTTAAAAAAGTTATGCTTCATTAAAATTTTTTTTAGACTTTGAATGGCCATATTTGGATAAAAAAAAATTTTTTTTATGAATTTTTAAAATGGAATTTTTATCTTAAGGCATGTTTTATCTTTATACTAAATTTCATTAAAAATGTTTTATTTGCTGAATTTTTGCTACTGGTTTATAAATCCCAGTTTAAAGCAGAATCTCATTGTTGCTGAAATTTTTATAAAAAATAATTATTATTTTCGTAGTCAGCGATGAATTTTGGTCTAGAATACGTTTTTAAAATTTTAAAAATCGAAAAAAATTTTCCTAACTTTATTTCTCGTCTAATTCTTGTCTAATAGTATTTAGATAGATTAGATAGATAATAGTATTAAGATTAGATAAGTAACCCCTGTCCAAATTTTCTTTTCTTTTACACATATTTGAGTCATCATTTTTATAAAATCATCCGATTTTACTATATAATTTTTGTAACACATAATAATTTTTAAAATAAAAAAAAGTTAATTTTTGTTGTTATTTTAGTAATTTATTTCAGTTATATGGTTTTTTTAATTTATATTGTAAAAAATTATACATCAATATTCGGTTTCTAAAACGTAGTTGCAATATCTATATTTATACATGTTTTTGATATATAAATTTATTTTGTAATTGTTTTGTTTAATTTTCAGGTATTGAAAGTGTTAATTAAGCTCGAACTAAACTCTTGTTTTAAAATAATGTCAATAACTAAAGAATTGGTTGTAAATGCTCTTGTTGCTGCATTAACATTAAAATCTAATCCGAAAGAAGCAGCAAATGTTTTATCAGTAGATGAGTACAAAATTTTACAAAGTATAAGTAAGAAAAAAAGTATAAAGGAAATAAAGAGATCTATAGAAGAGTGTATTACAAAGCAAAAGGTACGTTTGTAAATGTTCGCAGTTTCAATCAATTAATTTGTACTTTACAGTGGGAATTTAGTGATGGTAACTTAGGAAAAGTTAATGGTATTGTTTGTGGGACAAACAAAAACGAGGAGGATTCTTCTGATTCATCATCAAGCAGTGAAGATGGCAAAACAATGGGAAGTGCTTCACAGGCTAAAGCTGCATCTCTTAGAAATTTGACTAAAGCGACTCCAGCTAAAAGTACTTCTGAATCTTCTGATAGCAGTGATGATAATAAACCAGTATCAAAAATTCCAGTTAGTGTTACTTTAGCTAAGAATCTTGTAAAAGTAACACCTGCAAAGAAAAAGGGGGATTCATCGTCTGAGTCTTCTGATAGCGAAGAAGATAGAACAATTTTCAAGACTTCAGTTAAGAGTACTCCCGCTAAAATCACAGCCAAAACAACAGTGTTAAAAGGCAAAGAAAAATCATCATCTGAATCTTCAGATAGTAGTGAAGAGGATAAAAAACTAGTTTCAAAGAGTTCAGTCAAGGCTAGTCCTGCTAAGACTCCAGTAAAAACAACACCTACCAAAGGTAAAGACGATTCATCTTCTGGGTCATCAGATAGTGAAGATAAACCACCTATTAAGAAATCGCCAATAAAAACTACTCCAAAAGTACCACTTAAGATTACACCATTAAAAAGTAGGGGAAAATCCTCTTTTGAGAAATCATATAGCAGCAAAAATGAAGAACCTATTGCAAAGAAATCACCAGTAAAATCTATTACAATAAAAAAAACACCAGCTAAAAGCAACAAAGAATCTTCTTCCGAATCTTCAGATAGCAATGAGGAGGATGAGAAACAAACTCCAAAGATAGCAAGAAAGGTCACTTCTGTTAAAACTCCAGTAAAAGGAACTTCAACAACGAACAAGAAGAAGTCATCATCTGAATCTTCAGATAGTAGTGAAGAGGATAAAAAACCAGTTCTAAAGAGTTCAGTCAAGGCTAGTCCAGCCAAGACTCCAGTAAAAGCAATATCCACCAAGAGTAAAGACGATTCATCTTCTGAGTCATCAGATAGTGAAGATGAACCACCTATTAAGAAATGGCCAATAAAAACTACTCCAAAAGTACCACTTAAGATTACACCATTAAAAAGTAGGGGAAAATCCTCTTCTGAGGAATCAGATAACAGTGAAAATAAAGAACATGTTACAAAGAAATCACCAGTAAAATCTATTACAATAAAAAAAACACCAACTAAAAGCAACAAAGAATCTTCTTCCGAATCTTCAGATAGCAGTAAGGATGGGAAGTCAGAACGAAATGCTTCTGTCAAAACTCCAGTTAAAGTGTTGAAAACGCCGAATAGTCGTACATCAATTGTAAAGGCAATTGGATCTTATATGGTAGAATCTCCAGGTAGCAATTTCAATAGTGAAGATGAAATACCATTAAAGAAAGCTTCTTCTAAACTTTCTTCAGTAAAAGCTTCGTCTCAAAATAACGAAGAATCGGATTTATCTAACAGTGATAGTAAAACAACAGTAAAGAAGAACGACGTAGGAGTCAGTCGATTAAACAATAGGAAAGATTGTATTAGTAAACCACCGGCAAAGGAAATGGCGTTACCAAAGGGTAACAAAGATGATTCTGAATCTTCATCTGATTCTGAGGGAGAAGCAAAAAAACCTTTGGTTCAAACGAAAAGAGCACCAAAAAAAAAGATTGAGGATGATCCAAAATTGTTAAAGAAAAAGCCAAAGAAATCAAATGAGTAGGCTGAGGATTCTGGAAGTGATGCAACAATATAGGATCACAATTTAATAAGTATACATTTATGAAAATTAAATAATTTTTTTTTTATTTTAAATAATTTTATGATTTTTTTAATTTAATAAAAAATTAATAAAAGTATAAAGTATTAAAAAATCTTACTTAAAAAGCATCTTTTAATTAAGTTAAAGATATAAATATAATATTTTTATAAATTTTAATAAAATAAAAACTTTTTTTTTAATTTTATTATATTAGGTGTGGATAATAATATCATTCAAGTGTTTTTTACGTATTTAAAAACTTTTTTTTTGCTTTTAAAAAAACACTTACAAATTTTATCATTTTTTAATAAAATATCGTCTTAATATTTTTTAAATACAGTCTTTTTTTTATAAAAAAAATACTTTTAAACAAGTGGAAAATAAAAATTAGAAGCATTTTAATAGTTTAAAAAATATATTTTTAAAAATAATTTAATAAAAAAATTAGGACCGTTTTTAATGTTTTATTTTTTTTCACTTGTTTATATAAAAAACAATTTTTAATGTTAACTATATAATTTAATAAATGATTTTCTGTCAGATAAAAAAAAGGCCACAAAAAAATATTGAGTTAAAAAAAGTTATTCAATTTTTGAAAAATGTACATTGACTTTATTGTGACCCTGTAAGTACACACAAAAAAAATTCCATCATTTTGTTCTTCAAAATTTACTAATATTTAAATTTAATCATCTTGTTCCCCATCTCATCATTTTGTTTCCTAATTAATCATTTTGTTTCCTAACTAATCATTTTGTTCTCCAATTTAATAAAATATGTAAAAAACAAAATTATTAATATTTTATAAGTTTTTTGTTAATGTTAAAAAATGTTATTAAAATGAACTATCTAAGCGACAAAAACAATGACTGATCAAAATATAAAAATATAAAATTACTATCATTAACTTCTTGTAAAAAGTTTTAGCTACAAGATGAAATATTTATCATATTCATAAGTTAGTTATATAAAATAAAAAAATTAAATTTTTATGATTGCAATAGAAACAAAAAAAATGTAAAACAAAAATTATTTAAAAAAACATTTTTAAAGAAAACTTTAGTAAATTTTGAAATTGGCTTTTGGTTTCTTAAGTAAGGTCATTTTTTTTAGGCTTTTTTTATTTCTTTTTATAAGTTTTTATATTGATTTTTTGATTTTCCAAGTCGATAGCTAACCTATGAATATGATTAATATGACATCTTGTGGTTAAAACTTTTTACAAGAAATTAATAATAATTTTATATTTTTATATTTTGATCAGTCATTGTTTTTGTCGCTTAGATAGTTCATTTTAAAAACATTAGTAAAAAAAATATAAAATTTTAGAAATTTTTGTTTTTTACATATTTTATTAAAATAGGGAACAAAATGATTAAAAAGGAAACAAAATGATAAAAATTTAATATTTACATATTATTTTGAGAAACAAAATGATGGAATTTTTTTTGTGTGTATTGTTATTTTGATAAGTAGAATAAAAAATTTTATTACTTAAAAAAATTATAAAAAATTTTTTTTTACATTCATTTATTTATTTCTATGTGATTTCCTAATTTACTAGTTGTAGTTTACTTTTATAAAAAAAAGTTTAAGTAAACTTCAGGGCAAATTTTATGTTTCTAATTTTTTGTTTGTATAAAAATAAAAATTAAATATTAACTTTTTATTAATCGTTTACTGTTAGAAATCATTTTACTTTGATACAATTTGGTTTTTTCCAAGCGCTTTTATTTAGTTTTCTTAAAAAAATTTTTTTTATCTAAATTTAATTTTTAAACAGCATATTGTATAGTTAAAAAAAACTTTGTTTTATTATAAAAAAAATTTCAAAAAAAAGCCAAACAAGTATGAAATTCAAAATTTATAAAAATCAAAAACAATTACATTTTTTATATTAAATGAATTTTAAATAATTTATAGTACATTATTGAAAATTTTCTATATTATTGTTAAGTTGATTAATAAATTTTATAATAATTAAAACATTTTTGTATATCTCTTAATTTTTATTTAAGGATTTTTATTAAAAATGCATGAATTTAATAAGTATTTGGTAAAATTTTAATTTACTTTTAATTTATTTTTGACTTTTTCTCGTAAAAATATTTTAACTATTATCCTTATTATTTATTTTATTTGATCATTTTTATTAAAATGTGCTTTGTTATTTGCTTAAAATACATATTTTAAATAATTAGTCTTTGCTGTTATTTAAAAAGCATACAGAATGCTAAATAATTAATTTCTTTTTGTTTTGAATATTTTTAGTTATTATTTTACAATGTTATTTAATTTATTTTCAAATCTTAAAAATTAATAAATAAAGTTTGTTATACACCTATTTCCAATTTACATGGTACTTTTTTTACACATTTTTTAAAATAATCAGGTTTTTAAAAATAAAAACTAGTGGTTCTTGTGCAATGTGTCTTGCTGTTCTGTGAAAACATCAATAACATTATGGTCCAAAACTGGTAAAATTTTCGCTAATATTAATAATTGATGATAGTAATGATAATGTATGATGAAACCTTTGAACTAATTTTGTATAAATTTTTTGTTCTAAAAAAAGTATTTAATGTAAACTTTATATATAGTGTGTCCCAAAAATAACCCGAAATTTTTTAAACTTTAATAATTGTTTTTACTTTATATTTTTTTATGATTTTATAGTCATATGATAAAGAATTATATAAATAAACAATAAACGATTGTATTTAACAAAAACAATTAAGAAAAAATAAGGCATTGAAATCATTTATACTTTTATATCAGTATTAAGCCTAAAAGTGCATTATTTAAGATAATAAAATGTTTATATTTTATCTTTTATTAGATAAAAAGTACATTTTTTTTAATGAAAAATGACTGTATATAAAGGAAATTTTAAGAGAATATTTTATTTTTAAAGTTATTAAAGTTGTTACTCTTAAAATTCCTATTTTTATATTGTTTCTTTTATTTCCTAATTTCAATACCCATAAATTAAGTAAGTAACTGTGTGATATTACATCATAACAAATTGTAAGTTCATATTTTTGTTAATATAAAATAGTAAAACAATTACATTAAATAGTTAAACATATAGCTAAAGAAACAATTAATTTATTAAAATTAATTCTTGGCACAAACTAATACCTAAAAAAAAGATATATTAACCGACCATCGCGATTACCAGATTTATCTCCTCTTGATTTTTTTAATAGGGTTATTTAAAAGAGCGCGTTTTAGAAATTAGTTAAAAACTTTAGATTTTCTTTAAATTAAGATTAAAAAAGAAATCTCATATATAGAATAAGATTATTTAAAAAAAATATAACAAGCGTTTTTGAAAGAGCAAAAAAGTGTTTTTGACTACGTGGAAAACATCTAGATGACGTTTTATTCCATACATTATATAATATAATTTAAAAATAGGGGTTTTTAATAAAAATAAATTTATATACTTATCTTAATATACTGGGTGTATAAAATAAACCCGGCACTTTTTTAAACATTTATAACTTTTTTTTTACTGCAAATTGTTTTATGATATTAAAGTCATATAATAGAGAATTATCTAGAGAATGATATATTACAAAATTGTTCTTAAGATACAACTTTAAAGAAACATAATGATATTAATATATTATGATATTTATACTAAGTTTTATTTATAAAAATTTTTATTTTTAATTTTTTTTTACTAAACATGAAATATTATATTGTCTAGATATCTGCCTTCCCTTTCACGGCATTTTAGTAGACGTTTATAGAAACTTTTCATCACATTCTTTAACATGCGTACTGTGATTTCAGATATTTGGTATTCAATATTTGTTTTTAAATCGTCCAGTGTTTCTGGTCTATTTTGATACACCCTATCTTTCAGATAGCCCCACAAAAAAAAATCTAGTGGTGATAAATCAAACGATCGAGCTGGCCATTTGATTTTAGTTTTCTTTGAAATGATTCTGTCTCCAAATACTGATTTTAAGTAATCAATTGTTTCGTGTGCGGTGTGCGGAAGGGCACCGTTCTGTTGGTACCACATCTCTTCGATATTGTCGATTTCTGGTATCAGTGAATGTTCCAGCATGTAAACATAATTTTCTTTATTTACGGTGATAGTTCTTCCGTCATCATCCTAGAATTAGTACGGTCCGTAAATTTTCTTTGATGTTATGGCACAAAACACTGTCACCTTTTTGGGTTGTTTCAATTTTTCTCTTACTTGATGAGGGTTTTCCGTCCCCCAATATCTTAGATTTTGTTTATTTACATGTCCATCTAACTGGAAATGCGCTTCATCAGTCATTATTATTTTATCCAAGAAGTTTTCGTCTTTGCTAATTAACTCCAGATATCCAATACAAATTTCATTCTTTCCGCAGCATCGCTTTTCAACATCTTATGGGTAGACTGAATTTCGTATGGTTTTAATCTTAAATCATTTATCATTATATTCCTTAATGATGATGTTCTTAAGCATAATTCTTGTTCACGTCTTCTTAATGATGTTGATTGGTTGTTATTAACGCTATTTCTTACTCTTTCAATATTATCTTCTGTACGAGCACTCTTTGGCCTTCCTGATTTTTGAAGATCCGCTACATTTCCAGTTAAATAGAACTTTCGATAAAGATGTTGTATTGTTTCTCTCTTAGGAGGTTGTACGAGATTAAAAAATATCTGAAAATCTTTTTGTGTCTTCGTAACTTTGTACAGGGTGTATAAAATAAATCCGGCACTTTTTTAAACATTTATAACTTTTTTTTTACTGCAGATTGTTTTATGATATTAAAGTCATATGATAGAGAATTATTAAGAGAATGATATATTACAAGATCGTTCTTAAGATACAACTTTAAAGAAAATTAAAAATATTAGCATATTATGATATTTATATTAATTTTAGAATATAAAAAATTTATTTTTAAATTTTATTATGTCAAGTATGAAAAATTACATCATCCAATAACCTTCCCTCTCTTTCGCGACATTTTTGTACCCTGTCATAGAAGTTATTCATCACCTTTTTAAGCATGCTCTGTGGTATGTCAGCAATTTCAGTTTCAATATTTTCTTTTAGATCTTCTATCGTCTCCGGTTTATTTTTATATACTCTATCCTTTAAATACCCCCACAAGAAAAAATCTAGTGGTGATAGATCAGGAGATTTAGACGGCCAATTGATATTACCATTCTTTGAAATTGTTCTGTTGCCAAATATTGTCTTTAAAAAGGTAATTGTTTTGTGTGCAATGTGCGGGGGAGCCCCGTCCTGCTGATACCATATCTCATCAACATTACCTATTGTTGGTATTACTGAATGCTCAAGCATGTATCTGTAATTTTTCTTATTAACAGTAACAGCATTTCCTTTGTTATAATCGAAGTAAAGTGGTCCGTAAATTCTTTTTGACGTAATAGCGCAAAATTTTCAAGGGTTAATCTATTAGTAGTTAAACTAATAGGAATAAAAACTGCCAAAAGAATAACAACTTTGAAAATAGTAAATTTAAACATTTTAAGAATGAAAATCTTTCTCAGAAGCTTCTTTAAATATAGACATTTTTTACAAAAAAAAATTGTTTTTTAAGAACAATAAAGATAAAAATTATCAACATCTAAATGTTTTAAAATTGTAACTGTAAAACTACATTGAAAAAAAATAAAAAAACACATTTAATAATCTATTAATTTTAAGATGTTTATATTAAAAGCTATTTTAAATGTTATTTATATTGAAAATAATATCTTATTGTTATCAGATTAATAGTTTAAATAGTTCTCTAACATATGACTATAATATCATAAAAAATATGCAGTAGAAAAAAGTTATGAATATTTAAAAAAGTACCGGGTTTATTTTTATACATCCTGTATTTACAGGATGTCTTAGAAGTAACATGAAAACTTTAAACTTTAGATACTTTTTTTTTATTTTATATTTTTTATGATTTTTTTTTGTTTGATAGAGAATCATCTAGAGAATTATATATTATAAGATCATTTATAAGGAACAACTTTAAATTAAACTAAATATATATATATATATTATAATTTTTATATTATTTTTTATAATTTAAAACCTTTATTTTTTTAATTATATTTTATTGTGTGGAAAATAACATCATCTAGATACTTTCCCTGTAGATGAAACCATTTTTTTATTCTTTCATGGTACTTTCTATCGCTCTTTTTAAGGTAATTTGTTCTATATGTGCAATTTCTTTTTTAATATTACCTTTGAGTTCTTCCACAGTTATGAATCGATTTTTAAAGACGTGATTTTTAAGATATCCCAAAAAAAAATCTAATAGAATGAATCCGTTGATTTTGAAAGCCAATTAATATGACATTTTTTACATATAAATTTGGTACCAAAAAATGATTTTATCAAATAAATTGTATCATTGGTTTAAAAGAAGGTCCCTATCTTGTTTAAACCATACTTCTTCTTCATCTCTAATTTGTGAAACTAAAAAATCTGTAATCATATTTTTGTACCTTACCCATCTATCATAACTGTTTTTTCATAATCATCTTCAAAAAAATATAAATCAATAATTTTATTTGACATTATTCCGCACCATACAGATACTTTCTTGGGTTGCAGTAGTTTTTCTACGATAACTTTGGAATTTTTACTACCTCAAATTCTAAAGTTTTGCTTGTTTACATATCATTTTAAAAAAATGAGCTCTATCACTCATAATAAGTTCATCTATAAAATTCTCATTCTCTGGTACTAAATGTTTAAGGTTACATGTAAATGGTACTTCTTTAAAAATATTACTAGGTTTAATTTTATGAACAGGCTGTACATTGTATGGTTTAAGTTGCAAATCTTTAGTCATTATTCTTCTCAATGTTTCATTGCTGAGACACAAGTTTTGTGTCTGTTTTCTTGTTGATATACTCCTGTTTTCAAGAAAACTTTGTTTTACTAATTTGTTATTTTCATCTGTACGTGCGGTCTTCGGTTGGCTATATCTAGATAGATCCGCGACATTTTTACACCTACTAAATTTGTTAACAATTAATTTTATTGTATTGTAACATGGAGTTTTGGTAAGATTATACAGCGTGACACTAAAGTAACCTGAAAACTTTAAACTTTAGTAACTTTTTTTTATTTTGTTATGATTTTTTTTATCTGATAGATCGTCTAAAGAATTATAAATTATAAAATCATTTCTAAGAAATAACTTTAAATTGAACTAAAGATATGACTATATTATAAAATTTTTATCAATTTTTATAAGTTATAACCTTTATTTTTTAGCTATATTTTATTCAGGGCGATAAAAAAAATCCTCTAGACGCTTTCCTTGTAGTTAAGAACAATTTCAAATTCTTTCGTAAGTACTTTGCATGACCTTTTTTAAAGTTATTGGTTTTATATGAACAATTTCTCTTTCAATGTTGTCCTTAAGTTCTTCTACAGTTTTAGGTTTATTTTTATAAATCCGGTCTTTAAGATAACCCCATAAGAAGAAATCTAATAAAGTTAAATAAGGTGATCTTGATGGCCAGTTAATACAACGTTTTTTACTAGATAAATTGCTACCAAATAATGATTTTAATAAATCAATTGTTTCATTTGTTGTGTGAGGAGAGGCTCTATCTTGCAGAAATCATATTTCTCTTTCATCTCTAACCTGTGGTACTAAAAAATCTATTGTTATTTTCCTATATATTACGCCATCTATAGTAAATGTTCTTCTATACTCATCTTCGAAAAATTACGGATCAATGATTTTACTTGATATAATTCCGCACTAAACGGATACTTTTTTAGGTTGTAAAGGTTTTTCTACATATTATGAGTGTTTTCACTACCCTACATTATGAAATTTTGTTTATTTACATACCCTTATAAATTAAAATGTGCTTCATCGATCATGAGAAGTTTATTTAAAAAATTTTCATCTTGTCTTACTAACTGTTTAAAGGCATTTGCAAAATTTTTTCTTTCTAAAATATCAGCAGCTGTAATTTTATGAACAAGGTGTATTTTATAAGGTTTAAGTTTTAAATCTTCCGTCATTATTCTTCTTACAGTTTCAACACTAAGGCACAAATTTTGTGCCCGTTCTCTTATTGATATGATTTTGTTTTCAAGGACGCTTTGTTTAACTAATTCTTTATTTTCATCATTACGTGCGGTCCTGGGTTGACCATATCTAGGTAGATCCGCGGAACTTTCACACCTACTAAATTTGTCAACAATTAATTTTGTTGTATCGTAACATGGAGCTTTGTAAGATTATATTCTTTTTTGAGTGCTTTTTGTGTAAGTGATATTTGGCATTCTTTTTCTCTGTAAAGCTCTACAATTCTGGTTCGTTGTACTAAAGTGAGCTGATGAGTGTTGTATCCAATAGATAGAACAACCAATATAAGAATAAGAGTTGTAAAACTAACAAATTTATATATTACGTATTTTGATGTCTATTTCACTATATCCGGTGTGTCTCAGAGGTAATTTCAGTAATTTTTTTAATTATCAACTTTTTTATTTAATTATGGATTTGAGAAATATTCGAGACATTTTATAGACAACAAAACCGGAAATTAGAAAATAAATATACCATATGGAAATTCTAATTTTTTCTGGAGTCATAGGCTTTTAAAAAAAAGGTCAGTTTTTACCATATATGTGTATATAACTTTTTTATATAAAAAGCTATAATTATAATAAGTTGTTATTAAAATTAGAAATTTACCATTTTTGATCTAATTATCAAAATTTTTGAATTTTAACTGATTATTTAATAATTTATTAAAATGCATTAATAGATATTCTGATAGAGTAAATGATTTCTATCAAATGACTGTAAATACATTATTTTCTATAGTTCTTGAAAAAAGTATGATTAATTAAAATATGTCACCTTTGTATCTTCAATGTAATTTAATCGTATAAAAGTGTTTTATTTTTTCAATTTTTTATTTAATTTTTTATATTTTTATACTAGACAATAAACCATTACTATTATCTAACAACATTTTAAAGTGTCTATTATTACTTATTATCCTAAAAACATTTCAAAGTGGTCACCATCGTATTCCTGACATTTGGCACATCGTTTTACAATACTATCTATCGCTCTTCTTATCATTTCTAATGGGATTTTGGTAATTTCATCTTCTATAACTTTTTTTAGTTCTGTTAAATTAGTTACATTGTGAGAATATACCTTTTCTTTTAGGTGTCCCCAAAGGAAATAATCACAGACTGTAAGGTCTGGACTCCGTGCTGGCCACTCTAATAAATGTGATCCTCTACCAATCCATCTTCTATCTAATTGATCGTTTAAAATGTTTTTAATTCTGTTAGCAAAGTGTGCTGGCGCTCCATCTTGTTGGAAAAGTAAATTGCCATTTCTTCTTCTAGTGAAAAAAGGGATTACGTTATTTTCAATAATATCTTGATACATATCAGTATTTACCGTTCTTTCCAAAATTTCATATTTAACTATCCCTTCGTATCCAACTAAAGCCCATACAATTAATCTTTGAGGTGTGTTGGGTTCTTCAATGATAACATTGGGATTGCTAGTAGCCCAAATAAAATAATCATGTTTGTTCACATGACCATTTAAATGAAAAACCGCTTCATCGCTGTAGTAAATTGAACGATGAAAATTGAAATCATCTCGATCAAATATCCAATCGCAAAAAGCTTTTCTTTTGCCTTTATCACCAGATTGAAGTTTATTGGTATAAATAGGTTTGTATGGACTATAACTGTGCTCGTGTAGAATTCTGTGAATCATAGATCTTTTAAAGCCAGTCATTGCGGTAAGTCTATTTATTGATATTTGTGGATCATTGTCTAATATATCTTTTAATTTGTTAAAAATTTCAGTTTTGTTATTTTCAATAGGACAACCAGATTTTGGTTGCCCTTTAAAACAGCCTATAGAAATAGGATTTTCTTTTCATCGCCTTATAGTTCTAAATTCTAGTTTTAATTCAGAACGATTTGCATTATACTGTTCCCTATTAAGTTGTTTTGCTGCTTGTGTATCACTGTCTAGTTTTCCAGATAACAATACAGCATTCAACATAATATCATTAGAATACCCAAAAATTCTAGTAGCAACATAGACAATAAAAATAAGTGGCATGAAATAATGCTTATCCATAGTTTTATTTTAATATTTTTAAAAGAATTAAGAAATAAAATTTTTGTAAATGAACGAAAATAATTTTAAATGTAGAAGTTTAAATAATTTTAGTCTCAAAAATTAAAACTTCTATTTTTAAAAAAAATTTTTTTTTGAGTATTTGTTAAGGCAAAAATTTTAAAATATTTTTTGTTTACATTAAAAGTACAAAATTGACGAGTTTTAATTAATCATATCTTTTTTCACTGTTTATAAAAACTAATGTACTTATAGTCATTCGATAGAGAATAATTTATTCTATCATAATATTTATTAATTATTGTTTAAAAATCTTTAATAGAATAATAATAATCAAAAAATTATGAAAAATTGATAAAAAATGATAATATTCTAATTTTAATAACAATTAATGAAAATAATTTTTAATGACATTATTATTACACATAGCCATTTACTAAATAAACATTAATGAGTAATAATAATAATTATAGCTTTTCATAAAAAAATGCTATATATTAATATATGGTAAAAACTATCTGTTTTTTCAAAAGTTTATAAGTTCAGTAAAACTTAAAATTTTTAATAGTATAAATATTTTCTAAATTTTGGTTTCATTATTTACAAAGTGAATTTAATATCACTTAATACCATTAATAAATAAAAATATTATTTAATAAAAAAAACACTGTTTTTATTTATAAGACACTCTGTATACTTTTTGAGTAGAACATATTTTACACCCGTTTTCTATGTATAATTACAGAGTTTTAATTTTTTAATCAGTGGATAATTTTTAATTTTTTTAGTCAACAGATAAACAAAGTAATACAACAATAACAATTTTAAAAATAATAAATTTGAGCATTTTTAAAATGAAATATTCTTTTGAAAATTTTTTTAAATTACAGTCATTTCATAGCAAAAAAAAAGTTTTTTATAATTGGAAGATAAAAAAACATTTTAATTGATTAAAACGTGTACTTTTAAATATAAATTGATAAAAAATTGAAAACATTTTAAATATTTAATTTTTCCTCAATTGTTTATATAAAACTGAGCTTTTATAAATATTTATATCATTTTTTAGATAATTATTTATCAGGTAAAAAAAAATCATAGAAAAATACATAGTAAGAAAAAAGTTTTGATATTTAAAAGTAGCTTGCTAGTTTTAATACACCTTGTATTTGCTATGAAAAAACTAGCAAAGATTAATGATATAAACTCTTTTATAAATCTAAACGAAAAAATTCTTAATGGTGATACAGTTTCTTATGCTCCAATTTTTTTTAAAAATATTGATATTATTAAGTTAAATGATAATGAATTAGACAAATTACCCATAATATTTATTAAATTTGTTAGTACCAATCAAATTATATTAGATTATAATAAAGTAATACAAAATAATAACAAAATATATGTTTCAATATCATTTCAATAAACAATTTTATCATATTTACATGAATGTCATCACAGCTTCATTGTTGTGATCCAATTATGTAATACTTTATTTATCATACTTAATTCTGTAGCTATTATTAATCAATTTTATTTAAATTGTAAAATCTACATGTGTTTTTATCGTTCAGGTCCAAAACACATATTTTAATGGCCTAAGACAAAAAATTTCCGAGAATGTTAACATGCAGATCATGTTATTGTTCTTGGTAAATTCTATTAACTATCGCTGATAGTTATAGTAAATTTCTTATTCTATATTATTTAAAATAAAATTTACTTTCTACTCTACAAAAAGCTTTTATATTCATTTTTTAATTATATGGTACTCCATCTATTATTGTATTTAATAATTATCCATCTTTTCTATCACCTCTATTAAAACAAATTGTTTTAAATTATAATGTAATTCCTTTGTATTGTATTAAATATGATCACAACTCTAATGAGAATATTGAAACCTTAAATTTTTTTGTTTCATCCTCTATAAATAAAATTTATCAAAGATAAAGAATTTTTTACTAATGCTGTAGCTAAAACTTATTGAAGAATTATACATTCATATACAAACAGAGTTTGACTCAACAATTTTTCTTCAATGATTCAAATTTCCACGCTGAAACTATAATTCACCATACTTCCCAATTAAAATTCATTGACAAATCTGTTCTTTTTAAAATTAAAAATTATCAACTCAAATGGGAAGACAGCATGGCAACTTATCGTATTGAAACTAATACATATTCCATTACCAACATAAAAGGAACCATACATATTATTAAAGATAATCTTATCAATTTTAATCTAGGTTTTAATATAAAAAACCGATATCCAATTCAAATATTTAATGTTTCTCATGAACATTTTAGTATTCATGATTCTGTTAATTTATTTTCATCAGAAGAATTATTAACTTTAACTTTTTCCTCTCATTCTACTAATTCTACTGGAGAAGGGGAACTGTTATCAATGACAGTAACTTATCAATCGGAAGCATTATTAACTTCTCTGCTTGATACATCAATTTCATCACCAATACGTTTATTAAAAAATATATTAGCAGCTTCAATACCTTCATTTGACATTATACGCATTCAGGAGAATTTTGTTGCATTTATTAAAAAAAATCCTCAATTTAAGAAGGATATATATTTATAAATGGTTCAACGAAATCTCTAAAAAAAAGAGAAGTTTTCAGGAATTGCCTATTTTGTTTATGTTCATTCAATTATAGAAATTGTCGACTTACATTTAGCAAAACCAGTTTTTCAGATCTTGCTAAACTACCATCTTTTTTTGGTACTTGAAACTGTTTAAAATATAGAGTCTTTATTACTCTTTATTACTAACAGTTCATTTGTTTATAAAGGAATAGCTATTGGATACTTAGATATATTAACAGATCTTATTCGTCCACATTATAAATTATGGTCTAGAATTAAAGAACTTTATTGCCTTCATATAGAATAATTCAGTCATGTTTTCATTCTTGTCAAGCTTCTTTTGGCAATAAAATTGCAGATTATGTAGCTCGTGGATATTCACTTAATCTTTTTAATAAACCTTAGTTTACATTTGTTTTAAAGCCGGATTTACAAGAAATTTTTAAACAAATTAAAAATATTTTATTAATAATAGAGGTAAAACAAAGAACTAAAATTTATTAATTAAATTAAAAACATGTAATGATTGTATTATTTTATTATATTTTTCCTTCTCATAATTCTATATTTGTAATTTTCTTTTATTTTGTACATGTTTATTAATAATTTATTTATTTGTAAACATTTGATTATTTTAAGATTGATTATATTATATATATATATTGTAATATTTTTTTTATTTTTATTATTGCTTATTTATTTACTTTATATATATTGTACTTATAAATTCTACCTATCTATATCCATTGGTAGAAGGAGAAGTGCTACATATTTAATTATTATTTTTCACTATTTATATATAGTGAATAATATTCCTTTTTTTCATTCATTTTACATATTTTTTATTTGCAATATATATAATTATATTTATTTATTTTGATGTTATTTTAATAAAATATTTATCAATCCTTTGCTCTAGCAATAAAATTTACAATAGTAATTATAATTTAATTTATTATTTACATTGTGATAATTTTTTTTTCATCTGGTATTTTTCAGTTGTTTTAATATTATCCCTAGTTTAGAAATCAATCTGAAAGCAAAAAATATTAATATTTTGTTGTTTTACATAAATAATAAATTGATATCTTTTCTTATATACTAAAGTTGGCCGTAATTGTTGATGACAAAATTTACTTTTTTAATAATGATGTTATTATTAAGTAAATACCAAATAAGATAACCAAAGTACACAATAAATTTATTAATATATTCATAATAAAGTTACAAAATAATATTTATTGGTTCAAAAGTATGCGTTTATATATATGCTACAACTTGTGTTCTGATATAAACCACCATCTATATTTTGATGAAACTCAACGTATACAGATTGTATCAGAATGTATATGCAAAATGTATTCCACCATATTTTTGTGGTTTCATATATTTTGTTGGATTGGTCATTTTTACCAATAACACAAGTCATATCTTTTTGTAGATGATCAATCAAAATAGCATACTTTTATTTTCTGTGTATAAGTACTCAAAAAATTGAATTATAAACTACAATTAAATCTTTGGAAATTATTTTTGAAATACTTATAAAGATTTGTTATTATGTAGTAGTGAGTTTGTTTGCTTGTTTATTCAGTGCAATTATGATATTACAGATTTTCATACACCCTAGAGCACGTTTATAAAAATTAAGTGAGAAATAAGAATTGTTTATGTAAGTTTAAACTCTAAAATGACGTTTAATAAAGTGATTAATTATTTAAAAAAACGTTACGTTACAGGAATATTTAAGATTTATTATAAAAATGTGATTATAATAAAGTGGTTAATAGAATTTTCAAATTAAAAGGACTATTTAATAAGTTGGTTAAGAATGAATGCAGATCATATTTAAAAAAAAAGTGATGTTAAATGTTATTTTATAGAATATTTAATTATTTATAAGAAATATATCTAATGTTAAAATGATAAAGTTTTTATTTTAAAAAACTATTACAAAAATATTTTAAAGATATAATTTAGTTATAATGTAGTTTGAATAAATCGAAAATTTTTAAATAATAAAGGCTTTGTTGTAGTTGTGGTTGTAGTTGTAGTTGTGGTTGTAGTAATTGTCTGTTCATCACAATTATTAAATTTATCTTTAAGTTCTGTTAAATCCTTTTCAAGACCTGTAAGAGTATCTTCAATTTTTTCGTTTTGTTTTTTCAATTTAGCAATTCTTTCAATATATATATCACTGTCGTATCTTTCATATTTTTTGATAAGAATATTATTTCTAGTTAATTTATATTTGTTTTCATCAATTTTTGATGTTATTTTTAAAATATTTCTACCTGTAGTTCTTTTACATTGAGCAATTTTAACTTCTGTTACATTTATATATTGAATGGCATTCAAAAAAACATAACAATTATGAAAATTATACTTGAAATGTTTAATTGAACTTGAAATATTTAATTTCTTATTACATCTTTTTATTTTATCCATTAAAAAAATAATTGTATTTTTAAAAATCATGTAATTTGGTAAGAAATTTTGTTGTTGTGGAAATGGTTGATGCATTGGATAGTTAGGAAAATATGGAAAGTCTTGATATAATGGATTTGAAGGATATGCTGGATAGCTATTACCGTAACTGTTAGAGCCTTGACCATATGTTGATGCTGGAGCAGAACCATATCCTCCATTATCATTGGCGTTATTGTTATATGGAAAAACAAATGAGATTAAAAATGAAACTAATGCAATAATTTTCATTGTTGTATGATAATATTTTTACATTAGTCGTTGTTTTTATACCTAATTTGTTGATTTTTTTTTAAAGATAACAAAACATTATAATAAAATATTTTTTAAAATTATATAATTAGTATGTTTCATTCAATTTGAACTTCTATAAGATATTTAAATATTATAAATATCACTTGATTCCAAATTATAAGAACAAATGTTTTATATTAAATGATTCATAAAAAAAACATTTAAATGATATATTTAATAAAAATTTTAATATTTAATATATAAATAAAAACTTTTTATTGAATCAATTGAAGAATATTCATATTTTTTTTTAAACACAAAATAAAGAATTTAAAAAATTCAATTTTTATATTTGTGTAATATTATTAAAATTATACAATAAAGTTTTTTTTCTATTTAATTAATGTGATAAAAAAATTAAAAAATTATGTTAATTAAAATAGTAGTTAAATTATACTTAATAGTTTCAAATAAAACTTTTTTTATGCATATCCTTTGAAATTGGTCTTATAAAATAGTTAAATCTGTTTTGGTTAATAAAACAATTTGTGAGATTTTTCTAAATATAATCTACAATATGACATTTATATCATAATCATAATATTTGATTATAACTCTTTTTATTTAAAAAATAAGCAATGGTAATTAACTGCAATATTCAATGAATCATCCCCTTTGAATTCAAACGTTGTAATAAAGCTGTAAAAGTTATTAAAAATATTAACAGGCTTTTGGGGAAAACTTTATTATTACTTTTCTTGTATAAATATACCTTAAAAAGTTTAATAAAAGCAATAAGAGCCAAAAGAAAAAAAATGTATAAAATTAAACTCAATTATTAATAACAATTAATTGATAACTGTTGTAAAATCTATGTTATGAACAATAGTAAAAAACTTATAAAAAATTGATTGTGTTAAAAATAACTATATTAAAACACTTATATTAAATAAAAAAAATTAAAATATTTAATAAATATGTACCTCATAAATTAAACGGTAACAAAAAAAGCCTTTATGAAATTTTTTTTGTTTCTACATTTAGAAAAAATAATAATTTTTTTCTTAAAACAAGTTCTTATTTATTATAAAAAATAAACTTTCTAAAACTATTTCAAGTCTGCTAAAAAATGGTTAAACCTAATTAAAATCAAAAACACTTTTTATAATCAAAATTGTTTTTAAAGAATGTTATAGTAATAATAAAAAATTCTGTAGAAAAAAGAATTTTAAATAAAGTTTTAAAACAAGTAAAAATATAACTTTAAATTTTACTATGAATAAATTAAAAAAGAACACCAAAAACATTTTTTACTAAAGTTTGTATTAATCTAAGGAAAATATTAAACTCCTTTCATGATAACCCTAGAACACATGTTTTAAAAATAATCTCTTAGATATTGACTAAAATAAAGTATTAACTCTTTATCTTACTTTGCATATTTTTCAACGTTTCCTCTGACAAATCTTAATACTTTTCTGTTTTATCTCTCTCCCTTCCAAATTTAATGAAGCATGGTAACGTAGTCACGCTATCTCTTAAATTATTAATTATTGTGTGTGACACCTAAACGTTTTTTTAACAAATTAGAAAAAAAAAAAACAAAAAAAAAACTTTTGTTTTTTTAATTGAAAAACAATAAAACTTTTTGGCGTCTGTTATAAGAAGATAAAAACGCTCTTTTTTTTGCTTTTTTTCATCACGTAATTTCTTATATATAACCTTCTAGCATTAATTTAGATGTTCCATTTTGCTTTCTGCTTCTCGCCTTTACTAATATCCAAACCTTCCAATGTTACAGGCAAAAGAATTTGTCAATGAATCCACAAAATTATATATGTCTTTCACTTTCAAATATTCATCTCCAACTCCTTGTTGCAAAATTTCATTGAAAACATTCTAACTAACCAGTAATATATAAATAAAATTGCCGTTTTGAAAGATATTTTGGTACCTTCAAACTATACTCCTAATCTAATACCTATTTTGTTTCTACACTCTAACACATCATCTTCACCTATTTTGCTTTCCTACTTGCAATTTCATTTCATGTCTATTTGAACATACGTTATTTGTAGATAGTAATTCATGTTTTTGAAAAAACTTAATTCCTTTTTCTTTATCTAGAATAGTTGCAACAGATTCCAAAAAGTTCATCTTAACAGAATAAATAGCAATTTTTTTGATAAAAAATAAAATATGATATCAAATTTCAACTACCATTTTAATTTTCTTTAGTTTTTTTTAAATTCAGATGCATAAGAAAAATGATCATTTTCTCATTTATCACTGATAAAATATTATACTCTTTTTAATAAAAAAGATCTTGATTTTACTTTGAGAGCACAATAATTTTTATGTAAAAATGTTTTAATTATTAACTGAACTTTACTAATTGAATTTGGAAGGAGGATAAAACGGAAAAGTACCAAAATGGAAATTGTTAATTTAAATATTTAAAATAACATATAAATAACTTTGATTACAAATTAAAATATTTTTTTAGAAAAATTACCTAACAAATGAAAATTTTTTAAGTTTTAAAAAAAGATTCATTTATATATATATTTAAATTAGAATCATATAAAAAACAACCGTTTTAATTTTTAAATAAGTATTTCTAATATTTTTTTAATTAAAAATATATAATTTATTGAAAAATTTATTTTATTGTATTATCATTTATAACTTTTTTGATTAAATATTTTGCCAATATTATTTTTGACAAACTAATAATCATATTTATCATTTTTAATTCCATGTAGTATGTTGCTATTTTATTTTTTTAAATAATTTTTAAATAATATTCTCACAGTATTTAATTTAATATGATTTTTTTTTACCGTTTAATTTTTTGTTACAACACTTTTCTAATTTATTCCATTTATATTTCTTATTTGTTCTTTTATTACATTTATAGTTTCCTTTACAATTTTTCTTAGTTTTTAATTCTTTATTTCGTTTAAAACATTTACATCGAATATTCTTACAATTATTGCAATTTTCTGTAGTTTCCGTAGTTTCTGCAGGAGTTGAAGTTGTTGTAGTTACCATTTCTGTTGAAGAGGACATTGTTACTGTATTATCTGTCATTGTTGAACTATCAGTTTTATCTGTTGAAATATTTTCTGTAGTTGATAAATCAATAGTTATAGTTGTAGAAGTTGTAAAAGTTGGTGAAGTAGGTTTTTTAGTAGTAGAGTTTAGTGATGTAGTTTTTGTAGTACTAACGTTTGCCGTCATTGTAGTTATAGTATCACTATTTGTTGTTATACTTTCAGTATTAGAATTTGTAATAGTAGTAATAGTATTATTGTTTGTTGTTATGCTATTTTCAGTGGTAACTTTTGGTGTTGAAATAGTGATAATGTTCATTTTTGTGGTACTTCCAGTATAAATTTTTGATGTTGTAGTAGAAACAATACTACTGTTTAATGTTGTTGTACTTTTATTTATGTCATCTGATGTTGAAGTTGTTAAGATAATTTTGCTTGTTGTTTTAATACTTCCAGTAGTATAAGTTAATGTTGTTCTTTTAGAAGTTTTATTTGGCGGAAAACAATTATTATATTTGTCCAAAAAATACAATAAATTTTTATTCAAATATTCTAATTTTTTTTCTAACTGTATTAGTTCATTTTTTAGATGAAAATATGTTTGAGGAGAATGAACAAAATCATATCCTGATGCCTTCAAATCAAATAATTTCCAACGAATTTCCTCAATTCTTTTTGTTATTCTTTCAATTTTATTGGTAATATCATCAATTATTCTTTCATAATACTGTGGACATGAAATATGGGGTTTTTTATGCGGAATATACCAATAATATATAGGATAATAATAATAGTAATAATAGTAAGGATGTTGTGGTAAACTGTAGCCCCTAAAAAAACATAGAAAAACTATTTAAAAATTTTTCTTTTTTCATACCAATAATATGACAAACTGCCATAACCACTTTTTGCAGGATGTGCAGAAAAACTTCTTTGTGTATTTGAAGTTCCTTTACCAAAATCAGTAAGCAAAATAAAAAGTAATATTAAAAAACAACCCAAATATTTCATTAGATTCAAATGAATAAAATTTAAAGATGAAAAATTATATATTATTCTAATTTGATATGAGTCAAAAATTTTTTGATTAAAAAGATATTTTTTTAATTTTATTTTTCTTTTATTAAAATAAGAAAAAAAATTTTGATATAATTTTAAAAACAATCTTGAACTTTGAATAATTTAAAATATCAATAATTTTTTTTATTTTAGCATTTAGAAGATTTTAAGATATATAACAATTTATTTTAAAAATGCATTAATTAAAGGAATTTAATTTCTATTAAAATTTATATAAAATTGAATAATTAAAATGAATTTCCAGATATTTTAACAATACTTTTATTAATTAATCAATGATATAAAACTATTTCTTTGGATTTTAAAGATTTATTAAATATTTTAAATGTTCCAAACCTTTTAACATTCTAACTTTTTAAATAACAAAAAAAATATATTTTCTTATAAAGGTAATAAAAACATTTATAAATAATAAAAAGTTTTTTTTTAAATTTTTAACATTTAAAATAAAATTTGATTTACACTTTTTAAATACTTAATTTTTAATTTTTATTTAAAAGCTATGCTGATTATCACTTTATGAATTTTATTATCAAAATATATTGTTGTAATGTTTTTTTTTTTAATGATTATAAATATTTTATTCAACTATTAAAATTACAAATTTTAAATTTTTGTTTTAAAGTTGATAAATCTATGATATCCCTAATGATTTATCATTTTTATAAAATATAAAATAAACTTATTCAACAATAATATCACTACATTTTTACATATTTTTATATATAAAATATTTGTTTTTTTATTTTTTAACAATTTCCTATCTTAACTGTTTACATACCCATTAAAATAATTATTATAATTTTGAAATGACATATTATTATATTTTTTTTTTTGTTTTTATTTGAAGTAAATCAAATTTCTAGTTTATAGGAATATAAAAAATAATGTTTTTTTCTTATAATTTTATAAAAAAATCAAATATTTTGTTTTTCTAATAATGTTTTTTAAATAATAATATTTTTAACAGAAAGAGTAAAAAGAAATAATTTTTAATCAAAAATTTAATTTATTCTTTATCTAAAGTTGATATTCTACATTTTTTTTATATCATATTATTTATTACCCTAATAACATTTTCAGCTATATTTTTAACCGTAAGTTTACAATATTATTAAACAATTGATGATTTTATCATGATCAATTCTAAATTTACTTATTAGCTTTCGAATAATTTTAATTTATTTTAAAATACATCTATCTTTTTTTTTGTTTATTTCTAATTATCTTAAAAAATAAATAAAATTTTATTAAACTCTATAGTTTCTTACTATTCGCATAAAAATTAAGTTGTATTTTATGATTTATTCACAGTATATTAAATTTGAATACCAAATAAAATTTATATTACTAATATTAATAAAATTTGTTAATTTTCGTTTTTATACATTCCATTTCTAAAAAATAACAATTTATCTTTTAGTATAAAAAAAAGAAATTCTATAAAATGTTTACAAAGTATAAAAAGTATAAACAATAGTTTGAGAAGTGGTAATGTCAAACTTTATACTTAATTTTATAAAATAACTGTTATTATTTAATAATTTTGAAATAAACATCTTATTTCTTATTTTTTAAACTATTGGTTTTTTTTAATTTTATGTTTTAGTAGTAACATATGATAAATTAGCTTAATATTAATGTTATCTTAAAGAGTATTAACATTTTATTTTTTTTTTGTACTACATGATATATGATTAAAATATCATTGCAATATTAAGCAGACTAATAAATAAATATAAAAAAAAATTCATTTACATTTTAAACTATATTTTATTTGAATAAGAGAGAAATAAAAAAAATTAACTTTATTTTGTATATTAATCGTTATAAATATTTTAAAAAAAGGTTTTTTAAAAATAATTAATTTTGTTTATTTATTGTGATAAATATTATTTTGTTTATAACGATGTTTTTTAAAGGTTTTTATATAAACTTTTTTTATATTAATAAATAACAATTTTATTTTTTTTAATGTAAAATCTTCAAGATTTTTTATTGTTAATGATTTATTTAAGAATAATGTGTATAATTAAACAAAGAGATTTTTTTAATAATTTAAAATAAATTACTTTTAAATACGTGGGTAGGATAAAACGTTTCCGATTTTGTATAAAAAAATAAAAAAATTTTTCATACAAATCAATTTTACTTTTTTACAAAATCTCCTTGTAAAGGTATATATTTGCACTATTGATATGTCAATATTTGAATCTCTTCCTTATAGATGCTTTTGTTCATGTCTTTAAAATAACTATTTTGTCTTGATAAAACAGAATTTTTTTTGTTCTATCTAGACATTTTCAGTAATTTTTTGCTTCATCTGATTTAGAAAGTTTGTTTTTTGAATTTATTGGTTTGCTTTTTTTAAACAATCTACCAACAAGAATTCTTTAGCATCCAAAAACAACAGTGACCCTGACCTTTCCTGCAATTGGAAATTTTTTTGTTTTTCTTTCAATGTTAGCTCTCTCTTGAATGTCTTTTGTATTACTGTTATTTAGTATTGGGTGTATGGTGATTGATTCAGAACTTATTTACCGTAACAAACCATCACAAAAATTCATTGGGTTAGATTTATATTAAGCTAAACACCGTTTTAGTATCAATAAACGTTTTAAATTTTTGTTATAAGACAATAAATGTGACACGTACTTTACTTACAGTTTTTTTATTGCCAATATATAATTTAAAATATGATTTAATCTTTTTCTTTATATTTTAACAAGCTTAATTACCCTGATTAATTTCAATTGGCGGTTACTAATTTTGTAGAATTTTTAAACAATTTCTTCATTTGTTTCAAGTTTTGATCTTCTACACAAGGAAAGAAGAATGTTGTTTCTTAAAATATTTTAAATAAAATGCTTTATCAGCGTCAGCGTTTGACATTCAATATATTTTTTTATATTATTGTATACTCATCATTTAAAATTAATTATCAATAATATAAATAAAAATTTTAATAAAGTTAAAATTAAACTATCTTTTATTAATTTAATAAACAAAGTTATAATACAAAATTAAATTGTTATATTTTTGTCAAATTTTTTTTATGTAAACAATAATCAATTAATCAATGAATCATTAATAATAAGTACTATTGATACGGAAGATTTGTCGACAGCTATTCTTTCTAAATCGTAATATAAAACAAACAATTTTTTTTAATGAAATTTGTCTAACAAATAAAAAATTTTTTATTGATAAAAAAAATTCAATTGTATTAATTATTAGAAAAATTTATATTAATATTTTATTGATATGATAATATATGTATTACCATTAATTAACAAAAAAGTTTTTTAATTATTTATTTTAAATAAATATATATTATTTTTTGTTGTGTCGCTGAAACCAAAAAAAATTGTAACAATTTAACATTTATGTGCAGGATGATTAGCATCTTGTATATTCGTACAACCACATTTCAAATGTGCAACCCATGCTTTATTCACAATGTATGAAAAAGCAAACTCTCCCATTGTTTTATCTAACTCTATCTTAATTTCTGTAGTAAATATACCTTTGAAAAAAGATATTTTATCACCACTCTCACTTCAGTTTTTTCAATAATTCATAAAAAAATTTTTTAATTAAAGAAGCTCGTAAAATAAAAATCACTTAAAGTAACTCTCTTAAATTTACGGACAATAATGATAAAATAGTATATTTTAAGGTAACATTTTTAAAATTTTATTTCGGGGACTTTTTTTAGAGGAAAACGGAAACTTTTCATCGCACTTTCGTATAGTTTAATATAATATAATAAACCAACTAAATGTACATTTCACCAACATTATATTTTATAATAGCATTTTTTTACATTTAATAAAAAAGTTATATTTCTAATGCAGTGTATAAACGTTGTTATTTTATTTCCCGCATTTTATCAAATAAACTTTAAATTATGTTCTTAGGAATGTAATAATAAGTAAAATATAATAATTTTAATGTTAAATATAATTAAATTAAATCATTTTTATATTAAAAAATAAATGACATAAATATTGTATTAACAATATAATAAAATAAATAATAATAAAATTTAAAAATTTTTTAAGATATATAATATATTTTATATTATTTTTTTAATAACTAATAAACTGTTTTAATTAATATTTATTTCTAATCTTATGAATACGTATTATAATATATCAACTAATTTACAGTTATATTATAAAAAAAATCCAATTCTTCCTTTAATTATTTATTAGTGGCCCTAAAGAGGGCCGTTGGGATATTATAAATGAGATCAAGCTAGACATATAGATAAGTTTAGACGAAAAACATTTATCCTCCAAATCCATAAAGAGTTCTTCCTTGTCTTTTAAGAGCATAAACAACGTCCATAGCTGTAACAGTTTTTCTTTTAGCGTGTTCACAATAAGTAACAGCATCACGAATAACATTTTCAAGAAAAGATTTAAGAACTGTACGAGTTTCTTCATAAATTAATCCAGAAATACGTTTTACACCACCTCTACGAGCAAGACGACGGATAGCTGGTTTAGTAATTCCTTGAATGTTATCACGAAGAACTTTACGATGGCGTTTTGCACCACCCTTTCCAAGTCCTTTTCCACCTTTTCCACGGCCTGACATAACTTTAGCTTGAATAAAATAAATATAGTCTAAACGACTGGTAAAGAAAATGAAAATTCTCACCTATTTTAACATGAAGTTGTGTCAATCGTGTATAATGGGTGTGGTTAAAAAATAATAAAGGTCATTTGGATATTTTAAAATCCCCGCATTTTTTGTTTTAAATATGAAAATATGTGTCAAATAAATTGGAAAAATGTGCGAAGTGTGTTTAAATATCATTTGTTAGTTAAATTTAAACATTTGTTTATTATACTTTGTAGTTTACAAATTTAATAAAAGTAAAAGTGTTAATTAAAAAAATTTCTCACGAAAGTTGTTTATATATTTTATTACGTAATTTGATAAGAAAAATATTTTAACACCTTCAAAAAAGTGATTTTTTTTTCAGTCATCAAATACTATAATTATTCAAATATCCAACAAAATATAAATTATTAAATTTTTTATAAATAAAAATATAAATACTGATTAATAAAAATTAAATTTTTCTAATTATTAAAGATAATAAATTGTCTAGGGCATTTATGGAAAAAATGTAAATTAATTAGTTTATAAAAATTATTAACTGGTATTATCATTTAAAAAAAAAATTTTAATTTAAGTAAAAATTGTATTATTTATTATAAACAATAATATTAATAAATGTACATTTATAGTACTGTTAACATATATATTATACTTTTTGAAGATAAAAAAAATTATTTAAAAATAACGAACAAAATTTCCTTCGTTAAATTTAGTTAAATAGGAGTTTATTTTAAGTAAATATTTTTAAATATATGTAAATTTTGCTAATATTCGAGAAAAAACTTTAAAAATATATGGTGGTAATTTTAACAAATTTCTCATGCTTTAGAAAAAAAATATTTAAAAAAGATAATATATTTTATTATGATAAATTATTATATTTATATTCTTTATTTTTGTTAAATTATATTTTTATTTGTTTAAAATAAATATATAAAATAGGAATAAATAGGTAAAATTTTATAATTTATTTTCATACTTTGGCATTTTAAAAACGTCATTGATCTTTGATAAAAGAATACATATATTTGCATTTTAATCACCCCCACAAAATTTTAGTATATATTTAAAATCAAAAATAAAAAAGAAAATATATATATATTAATATATATTTTAACTTTACAATTAAAATAAATGAAACTTTTAAAAATTTTTAGATATTAATGATAAATCTATATATTTTTGAAGGTGATTGTGGTAAAGCTAAATATTTGTCACAATATAATTATATTATATAATAAAGGACAATATTGTGAAAAGTATTTAATAATAAAATTAATCATATAAATTTTTTATTTTTTAATTTAACACATCAATAGCTTTTAATTGGTTTGTTATTTTTGTACAAATACATTCTAATTATTTGAAATAATATTTTTCTTTATATTTATTAATTTATTTTTATTTTTATATTGTTATAACATGAGAAAACTAATTATAAAATTATTTATAAATATTTATTTTACCTTTATAATATCTAAACTAACAATTTATACTTAATTCATTTTGGTTTAAAATTTTTTATTTATAATAATATTTTTAAAAATTTTTCTTTTACAAAATTTTAATTTATTAACATTTATGTGTCAAAAATGAAATCATCTTAAAAAGTAAATAATTATTCACACATAATCAATTGATTCCATAAAAAAATAACAAGTAAACATATAATATATATATATATATATCTTTTTTTTTAACATTGATTCTTTTTTATAAATTAATAATATATTCTTTCAAACTATTTTTAATTAAAACATTTGGTAATTGATGTATTTTAGTAATAAAAAAATTTACCAATTTTAATATTAAACAATAGAAAAAAATATTTTATATATAATTTATAATATAATGGTTTATACTTTTTAGAAATCTAAACCTTATTGTGTTTGTTTTTTATATTAAACCCAATAATTTGAAATATATATACATAACTAAATCATTAAAGATAATTACTCAATATTTTAAACTAACTATTTTTTTTATTATTGTTTTTAGAAAATAAAATACATACAATTATATATGTATATATATATATATAACAAAAAAAAATATTTATATATATAATATATATATAATGCTTGATCAGTATCATTACGAATATTCGACTTAAATTTTGTAAGTTTTTATCAACTACATTTTTCAATAAAATTTTTTATTTAATCTTAACAAAATTGATCATAATTTATTATATTCTTTTTTATTATTGTATTAAAAAAACAATAAATAAATATGGAAAATATAAAATTCACGTGATCAATTTTTTATATCTATTATATAAAAATAAGATTTTTATGAATTAAATAAAAACAAGGCGAATGTTACCTACAAAAAAGATTATTTATACACTTTAAGTTCAAAAAAAAAACTTATCTTTAAATTATTTATACATTGTTGTATTTTTATATTCACAATTACAAAAATGTGATATATGCTAACTTTTATCTGTAAGGATTTATTTACGTTGATGAAATAGTACTTACAAAACTCGTTTTACTTTAAATATTCAATATATCTTTATTTACTCTATAAAATGGAAGATCTTATTTAATATATTTATATTTTCCGTAGATCTCTTAAATCATACTTTATATATTGAAATAATTTTTATATTTACAATTAGAATGAAAAAGAATATAATAAATGTTTCCATTAAATGAATTTTTTTTAAATTATTTTTTTTTGTTATTTTTAATCATGATAATTTTTTTTAGATTATATTTTATAATATACTCAATATTATTGTAAAGAAATAACAATGGATTTAACAGTATCAAATGGTGATAATTATATGCGACGGGGAAGTTTGAAATATCCAACAGGGGAGGTAATAATAAAAAAATATTTCTTTTTATATTAAAAAATTTTTTTTGAAGGCAGATAAGTTAAAAAGAAATTCTATAAGAAGAAAAAACAGATCATCTTCTTTACATGGTAATGCTTTAAAAATATCAAATTGGAATAACCCTGATGGAGTTGAAAGTATAGAGATATCTAAATCTAAAAAGAAAAGTCAAAGAGGTCCTGGACTAAGAGAAATGTTATATGGAATTGCTGCTAAAAGGTTAGTAATATTTTTTAATAAAATAAAAATAAATATATATATGTAAATTTTTAGGGAAAAAGAGGAAGCTGCTCAAAGAAAAAGACAAAAAAAAATTGCTGGTATGTTTTAAAATTAGATATCAAAAAAAAATATATATTTATATAAAATTATATTTTCTTTCTATAATTATATTGACAAAATTACATTAATTAAAAAAGTTGCTATTAAAAAGATATTTTAAAATATTCATAAAGTAATAAACAATATATGAAATTTAATAAAAGTACTTGTTTTTGTTTTATATTTTTAAATTAAAACAAAAAAAATAGATTTTACAATTAGCCATATTTAAATTTACTGTTATATCATTTTCTTAAATGCTTTGTTTCAAAAACATTTTATTTAAAATTTTAAAAATGGACCTTAAAATTAATTTTAAAAGTACGATAATTTTTATAACTAAGTAAGAGTGATTTAAAAGTAAACAATTTTTTTTAATATTATATTACTGTAGACAAATTATTTTATTTTTAGTTTATAATTAAAATTTAAAATAATTTTATAAATATAAAATATAGCTATTATTAAGAATATTACCTATTCAAAAGTAACAATTTTTTTATACATACTTTACTTTTTTTGTTATAATAAAAAAAAATGCTAAGTCTACTTTGTCATCAATTTGAAAAAAATATAATATAGTTTATCAAAACATGATATATATTAATATTGTTTTTATTGAATGTTTTACCTTTCAATAGTATTTTTCGTGCTTATTTATAAAAAAATATATTATATTTTTAAGTTTTTTTTTTATATTGTAATATTAATATTTAATAGTTTTTATATATAGAAATATATTTTTATGAATCAATTATTTTTCTTACTATTAATATATTTTAATTTAATTTATTATTATTATAAAATAAATATGTGTTTATAAAAATAAAACAGATAATTTATAAATTTCCTTAAAAATTGAAAAATCTTTTATTTTTATACTTTTTATATATAGATTTAAATAATTTATTATCAAAATAAAATTATGTTTATTTAAATAACGGAACCATCTTAAATTTTACATGATGAAACATTTAAAAAATAATTTACAAACCATTTCAATTAATAAAATTTTTGGTTTCTTTTGAAAGTTACTACAATCAAATTGTCTTTTTTCATTTAATTATTGTTATCTTACTAAAGATGGTTTTCGTATTCTTAATAAAACATAAAAATAAGTTAGTAATTGGTTAAGGAGTTGTATCTATTTTCTTTTTTTTATATATATATTATATTTCTTTTCATCTACTTCCCCATTATTACAAATATAATCTTATTGTTTTTGACATACCAAAACTCTTTTTAATTCTTAGCAATTTTAAATATTTACAAAATAATGAAAATTTTGAATTGTCTATTAAATGTTATATTATGTAATTGATGGTGGGACAAATATGGGTTTTTAAAATAAATAACTATACAAAAGAATTGATATAAATCTTTGTACTCTTTAACAAAAATTTAAGGCATTCAAATCTTACCATTTCTCAAGAGACTTTTTTACATTTATATTTTCTATTATTTATCTAAATTTCACACTATCTTTAAAGCATCATATTGTTACGTCACCAATTATAACTTTTAAACTTGATATTTTACTATTTTCATGTTCATAAGTTATTTTTATACATATCTTTGTCAAAATTATATATTATTAAAATATTTTATTTTTACATTTATGTCATTTTTTTTTTATTTAAACATAATATTAAAATTTATAATATTAATAGAAAGTTGTAAAACTAAAATTTTTTTTTTTATATGTTTGTAAAAAATTTATTAGATAATATGAAAATCGCAAATTATTTTCACTTTATATATAATAAAAATTTTATCATTTTCATGTAATTATTTTAGATTATCATACATCTAATAATAATATTTTAATTTTTTTATTAATTAAAATTAGTATCATAATGTTCTATTTAATTATTAAAAGCTGTCATATTAAGTCATTAAATTTTTTTTAAAATTATTTAAAATTACTAAAATTATTTCTATGGCAAAATATATTTAGCAATCATTTATAAGTTATAAAAAAAAAATAATTTTTTTGTTTAATTACTAAAAAAAATTGCCTTGTTTATAGTATTATACAATTATTTTTTAAATATAATAAAAGTTTATGTATAATGTAATTTTTAAATAATTTTACTTTCTTATTTTAAAAAATTAAAAAAAAAATTAATATATTTTTTTAAAAACTTTTTGAATAATCCTAATTTAATGTTATTCTTATGACAAAACTTTTTATCTATTCATTTTAAAAAAAAAAAATTGTACAAAATACAATTTTTCTTTTATAATTTAGTTTAAATTTATACCACATGAGAATTAAATTATTTTTAACATTAAATTAACATTTTTTTATTTTAAAAAATAAAGATAAATATTATTTTAAAAACTTGATGTTTTTTAATCAACATTATTATTATTATTTTTTTTATAATCATATATGTATGTACTACATCAATTTTAAATACATGCCAAACGGACCTATTACATATTTCTTTTTTAAAAAGAATATAAGTAAGTAATATTTTAAGTGTTTTTAAAGTAATTATACTGTGTTATTGATGAATTTATAATTTTGTTAATCTATTTTTTATGGTTCATTTAATCACCAGTAAATTTATTTATTTCGGTTTTTTCTTATTAAATAATTTTTAATGCTTATTAAAAAAATTTATTTTTTTATATTTTAAAAGTTTTTTATGTTTAACAATACAAAAAAAAAATAATAGAAAGTGAAATACAAAGATATAATGAAATCACTTGATTCATTTTATCTATTCCCACTTTGTTTGGGTAAAGATAAACATAATGAAGACAAAGAAAAAGCATCATATTTTGTATCTCCACGAAAATCTCAAACCATGAATTGTATTTATAATAAAACATCTCCTACTAATGAAATAATAACAACACAATCCGAAAATATTTATAATAACAGTACTAATATTTCTAATAACATTTCTAACTCTAAATCATTAACAAATTTACATAATTATTTTAAACATAAAGATGAATCTGTATTAACAACTGCTAAATGTAATTTAAAAATGTTATGCAAATCCTCATCAACTAATGATAAATTTTTAAAAAGTTATGATGATATCATATATAAATCACATTCACCTACCCGAATTTCAAATCACTATCGTTTACCAACTTATAAATCTATTAATAATTTTATTTCTGATGGTAAGTTAATATTTTTGAAACTATAATATTATTTAAAAAAAATTTAATTAAAATATTAATTAACTTTTATCTAAAAAAAAGATTATTTGTTTTTAAAATATATTAAAATTAATTTAAACACTATATAATAAATGTTTTTAATAAGTAATAAAAAATTTTATGTTATTTTATTTTACTCTTTCTAATTCTTTATCCATGATATAATATAAAAATAAATTATACTTATATGATCATATATATTTGTCTACTTATTTTAAGTACCACTTTTTATTTCTATCATTATTTCAATATTCTTGATAAATAGTCTTCAAATATATAAGTATATTTTAATATATTTAAAAATTGAATATTTTATTACTGTATAAAAATAATATTTTATAGTACAATTTTTTTTTACTTTACTGTCTTTGTAAAAATTTTATATATTGTAAATGTAATTAATAAAATAACATATTTTTATAAAAGTAAATTTTGTTTTCAATATTATTGTTTTTCTCCCTTTATATTCTTCATTTTTTGATTAATCACATTATATATAAACAATAAGATATCATTCTTATTTTTTTTATTACTTGTGATTTATATTTTTAAACTTATATACAACAATTTTATATTATTAATAAATATTATATAAAAATCATTTTTTAATAATAAAACTTTTTTTTTTATTTTATTTTTTATTATAATTATTTTATATATTAATAAAAAAATATATAAAACAATATTTTAACCATATGTTATATATATTTAAGATAATATATTTATACATCATTCTTTAAAACTTTATAATTAGATAAACATTAATAATATTTTAAGATACATTTTATTATAAATTAAATCATAATATTATAATATTATAATCATCATATATGTATATAGTTTAAAGTAGTATAGTATATATTTTTTTTAATATAAATATATTATATTTTTCCTCCTAGGAGTAACATAAATTCTTGATTTTATAAAGATGTTATATAGCTAATAGTTAGAATGATAAGCTATATGAACAATATATATTCAGTAAAAGTGTTGAAGTTAAGAACAAAACGGATGCTATTGATAACTACTATCATATCATTTATTATTCTTCCGTGATGTCATTAAGCCAGAAGCTTTGAACAGATTACTATTCTACTTTGTATACTTATATACCAATAATATAGAAAATTTTGTGTATATATTAGCTACAAGATAGACTTATTATTAAAGGGCACCATTTTAAAGTGCCGTTATCTTACGCTTTGTTGATCAATATATATAAATTTAGGCCACAATTGATAATAGCTATATAATATCATATAAAATAACATTGATCTTCAGTCATCTTTTGGTAGTTATTTTTACTATTTTTTAAACATATCAAAGCGATTCTATATATTATTTTTAACAATATAATTTTTTATTTCTTTAAAAATTTTTTTTTACTTTGTTTAGTAATTTTTTTATATTTTTGTAAAAAAAAAGTATTTTATAACATTACTTTTTTCATTTAATAAAGATAATTATATCCATTTTATGTTTTATATTAGATACTATCATTTTATCTTTTTTTACTTTTTTTATATATTTAAAAATAAGTAAATGAGTTATAAAATTAATATTAATAAAAATTTATTTTTATACCAAATCAATATTTATCAAGTAATTGTTTAATTAAAAAATACAGGAGCAAATATATCATATTACTAAGACTTTCTTTATTTATAACAATTTTTAAATTTAGATTGCAATACAATCCATTTATTCTCCACTCATATTACTATATTTTGTGCTATGCTTTTATTGCCTTAAAGTGTCACAATATTTCATTAGGCACATAATATTCTTTTATTCTAATGGCTTGAGCCTCATATTAAAAGTACTATTTTTATTAAATTTTTACATCAGTTATTACCTATTAAGTTGGTGTAAACCTAATGCTGCAACCTACGACAGAAGAAAACGCAGCACTAGAGGAACGTGAATGTGACTCAATTTCACCATTACCTAAAATAAAACATAAACGTTTAAATTATCGTCATCGTAAGGGTACCTCTTCATTAGAATTACCTATATCACCATCTACCTCAAATACTTCTTTAAAAGTACCTATTTCATCATCTCATGATGATATAAGAAAATTTCCACAATCATTATCATCAACTGCTTCTGTTTCCCCAGCAGTTTCAAGATCTACATCTATTAGAAGATGTTCTAAATTTGGTTCAGTATTAAATCTTACTGTTCCTAAAGCATTTTCGGATTTTAAACGAAAAAGTATATCAGAATTAAGTTTAGTATTTGATGTATTAAAAGGAAATGCATCAATTAAAGAAAATACTAATTCTGATGAAATATTACATCCAGCAAGAATTTATAACAGTACGGGTGATTTAACTACTACTAATTCACGTAAAAAAGGTCGTAAATTGAAAAGATGGGAAAGTTATACAATAAATCATATGCAGAAGCAAATGGCAATTGGTATGTATTTATAGTGAATATGATTAAATGAAATATTTTTCTAATGATAAAAACTTTTTATATAAAAATGAATTAAGCATATATACATATATATATTTATAATATTTATATATATATTTATTTAATGTCAAAAAAGTCAATTAATTTGAAAACTATATAAAATGATAATTTTTAAACATTATACGTGTGAATCCTAAATGTTTTTAATTATTAAAAACATGTGGACATAGTTAAACACTTAAAATGATAAAATTAACTAAAGATAATAAATTATACACATCATAGTGTCAATATAATAAATATATAAAATACTTTAAAACAATATATCTATTGAAAAAAATTTTTTTTGTTATTTTAATATTTTTTTTTTAGTTCAAGAAGAGAAAGCAATGCATTTGGCTCCAACTGAACCTATAGATGCATCTAAATTTGTTGCTTATGTAACAGAAAGAAGAAAAAAACGAATATTATTTAAAGGAGAATATTTGGTATAAATATAATTTAATATCATTAAGCAATTATAATTTTTTTTTAGATGATAATGAGATCATTAAAACCTGAAAAATGTAAAGTAGATGTAGCTAGTTCAATGCCATCAGATCGCAATCCATATCCAGATACATTACCATATGATAATAATAGAGTTATTTTAAAAACACTTCCTAATGATGAAAATTCACATTATTGTAATGCTAGTTATGTTAATGTAAGTATACAATTATTATTATAATTATTTTAAATATAATTTTATTTTAAGAGTTGGGTACGTGAAAAAGCATATGTAGTAACACAAGCTGTTAAAACAAAATCAGCATCAGCTGAATTTTGGAGACTTGTATGGGAATTAGGCTCAAATTGCATTGTTATGTTGACAAAGGTTTTTGATTTCATGCGGGTTATGTGTCTTCAATATTGGCCAGTAGACAAATTCAAGTTTGGTCAAATTGAAGTTGAAACACTAGAAACAAAAACATATGCTCATTTTGTAAGTTGATATTAATATTTTAAAATATATATATTAATTTAATTCAAGGTAATTCGCACATTTCGTCTTCGTACATTTGATGAACGTAGTGGTGAAGAAATTAGAATCGTTAAACATTTTCACTTTACAGAGTGGGAATTAGATTCATTTCCATATGTATCAGCTTTTATTGAATTAAGGAGACGTGTTCGTCAATTTGTTGATAAAAATAAAACTGATGCACCTATTATAGTACATTGCAGGTAAGTAAAAGTTTCAATAAAAATACATTTTTATATATATTTATAATATTTTAAAAAATTTTAATTTATGTTTTTAATTAAAACATATAACAATCTTAAAAGCATGTAAAATTTTTTATTAAGTCTAGATAAAATTTTATATTTTAATATTCACATTGAGTTATATTAAAATTTGGACAAAATATTCTTGCACAAGATTGTGGAATTATATTTTGAACATTAGGTATATCTCGTTCTTTTTCTGTAGCACTTTTAATCCATGAAAATACTTGTTCCTTAGTATAATCAACTAAAAAATTAAATGCTCTTTGTCCTTCATATTGACCACATTTATTTGCAAGTATCCTATTTGTACAGTTAAGATCACATAATAATGTTCTACATCTTTGTGAAAATCCATTTAACGAAACTGATAATTCATTATATGGCCCACAATGTTGTGGACCACAATTTCTTTTTAATTCTGGTGATGAAATAACATAACATGGCAAATTATAAATCATTTCATTTTTTTTTCTAATACATACAAAATCGCGCATATTAAATTGTACATCAAATCCACAATTTCTTAAACATTCATCATGGTTATCATCAATTTTACAAAATAAATTAAGATCTTCCTCATCAAGAACTGAGGGAACACCAATACTACCAAATGATGAATGAGCTTTAACCATATCAAGACCGGTTCTTAAATCTTCATTACATTTTTCTTGACATTTTTTATCTTCTAATGCTTCATCTTGTTGTAAATTTATTCCTTCAATCAAATAATTATATTTTTGTTTTAATTTTTAAAACTAACCTAAATTATTGGCTTTTGAAAATATTTCATGATTATGAAATTTCTTAATTTGTGATTCTAATCTTACTAATTCAAATGCTCTTGATCTTTTTATAATTTTATGTGATTTAAATGTTTCTATTAAATTAATATAGTTACTTGAATCTAAAAAAAATATAAATTTATATAATAAAAGCTATATAAATAAAATATTTTTATTGATAAATATTATTTAAAATTAATTAATAAGAATAAAAATTTACCAGATTTCAAATAATTAATTTGTTGAGAAGATATATTCATAACATATAATAGTATTAAATACACAAACATGCAAAAAATATAATTATAGTTAATTGAAACATGTTTATTTATACTCATTTATAAATAAATATCTCTAAAAAAATAGTTTAATAAAAATAATTAATAAAAGAAATAATATGTAAAAAAAAATAATAAATTTTTGTTATGTATTCTATTAGTGTCTTTTGAAATTTTTTTTAACATCATTTTGTACTTTATATAATTCTTGCAATTAAATAACAAAATAATATGTTTTTAAAATTTCTAACATTTCTAAAGTTTATAATTGCGCAAAAAAAATGTGTAATTTTTTATTTAATTACATTACCTTATTTTAATCTATTGTATGTTATCTGTCACTTATAATCATTAAAAAGTGTGACTGCATTTTGTTAAATATTTTTTTTATATAAGATGTTTTTTTTTAATACTAAATATTATTTTATTGTTTTGTTTTCATTTTTGGTCCTTTACTTTTCGTTAAAATTTTTATCATCATCAAGTTTTAAATAGGATTATTTTTGTGAAATTTAATTATCTTTTAAATAGTATTTTTTTAAAAGCATTTACCTATTTGATTTTTAATTCTTGTATTATTTATAATTGTTACTACAAAATCATGTTTTTATTTTTTTTTTTAAATAAAAAAAAATAGTCATTTGTCTTTTTAATTTAAAATAAAAAACATTAATTTATTATTTTTAAATATAAATAATAATTTTTTTAGTAACGGTGGTGGAAGGAGTGGAGCATTTTTATCAGTTGATGCAAATTTAGAATTATTAAAAAAAACAGGACAATTAGATCCATTTCAATATGGAAAAATTCTTGTAAATTCAAGACAAAATTTGATTGATTCAATAAAACAATATGAATTTATTTATGATGTATTGTATGAAGCTGTTTTATGTAACTTACAACCGATAAAATTATATGAATTAAAAGAAAGAAGTAATTTATATAAAAATAAAAGTACAAGACAACAAATGGAATCACAAGATAGTCATGAAAATAAATTAATTCAAATGTTAACACCAACATTAAGAATTGGTGATTGTGCTGGTGGGCATAGATTAGAAAATAGAGGAAAAAATAGAGATGTTATGGTTGTTCCACCAGATCATGCAAGACCATATCTTCAAACACTTCATGGTGAAAGTAAAGATTATACTTATATTAATGCTGTTGAAGTTGATGGTTATACTAGAAAATCTGAATTTATTGTTACACAATGGCCCAAACAACAAACAATTGATAGTTTTTGGACGCTAGTTTTTGATCATAGTTGTCATACAATTGTAAATCTTACAAATCCATCCAATCCAAAACATTATCCACCATTTATTCATAATAAAGGAAAACAAAATTATGGTCCTTTTGTCGTTGAAATTATTAACTATCAACAATATCCAGGAATAACATCACATATGGTTAAAATAATGAAAAGAGTAAGTGGCATTCTTTTATTTAAATTAAATTAGTACTATACTTTTTTTTTAATTTTAAAATATTAGTAACAATTTGAGGTGTTTTTTTAATTTTAAGTTTATAATTTTATTTTAATTTTTGACTCTTATTATTTTCCATTTAATTTTTATACCTTTAACTTTCAATTCTTTCTATCTAACTATTCTTATTTTTCCTATTTTCCGAGTGACACAATGGTTTCTGCAGAGGAGACAACTGTTGAAGAGTTACCTAGAAATTTTGCAAAATTTCTACCACATAAAAATAAAGTTGTTAAACGTCCCTCTGTAAAAGATTACATCCAACTTCATGAAGCTAATAATAAAAAGTTAAATAGTGAGATTAGTAATGGTGATAGCTTTAGAAGTAAAAAAATGTATTGGGGACGTTTTAGATCTTTAAGTGGACATCATAATGAGGGGGATTATAATTCTGATAATATTATTATGAAAAATGATGGAAAAAATAAGTCATCAAAAAAAGATTCAAAAAAGTATGGGAGAAAGATGGGTAAAACATTTTATGATAATGGACAACAACTTGAAAACACTATTTCAAAGACTGTTGAACAGTTTGAAAAAGAGGTGATTTTTTAAGGAATAGTCATTATATTAAAAAAAAATTCTTTTATATTTGTTGCAAGGGATATAATCTTTTTTTTTGCATGAAATTTCCATTAAAAAAAATTTTTTTTATATTTTCTTTTATACTAACTTTACTATCTTCCATCAATACCCTAATTATTTATAATTTTTTTTAATAATAGATATTTATGTGTATTCTATAAATTGTGATAAAACTTTTTTCAGAGAGGATATAGTGATGTAGCTAAACTACTGAATGTTAGTCGAAATTATATGAGCGAACATCGTGAATTGTCAACACAAATGGAAAAATTGGTCTGACAAATGTTTTTTTTTTTTTAATTTTACCTAGTATAATACACCGTAATTAATGTTTTAACTTGTCTATTAGATTAACAATATATATTCCAAATTTCCCTTTTTTTAATTATTCTTTTCTAACTTTTTATTTTTAGACTTTTATGATATCCGAAATAATGCAATCTGGAGCATCACAAGCACAATTAGAAGCTGAAGTTAAAATTTGTTGTGTACTTTCTGTTAAAATGTGGCCTATAGAAAATAAAGTACCATTATCAACATCAAGTCTTGTTGATTTACTTAGAATGACTAGATCATGGAAAAAGAGAGCACCTGATCGTCCAGAAACAAAACCAACAATAGTTATGTCACATAATGGATACAGTCGTTGTGGAATATTTGTTGCAGCAAATGTATGTATAGATCAAATGGATATGGATAGAGAAGTAGATGTTTTTCACGCTGTTAAAATGATAAGAATAAATAGACCTCAATTAATTGATATTAAAGTAAGTTATAATTAAAAAAATATATTAATTTTTAAGGATGAATATAAATATTTATATGATCTTATGCTTCATTGGTACATGACTTCACCAGAATATAGAATATATGATAATGATGGAGAAAGCGTAAATACAACTGAAAATAATACTGATTCTTTAGCATCAATACAAAAAATTTAAAATTAATTATCTTAACCCATATCATCTACAACATCAAGTACCAAAGAAAGAAAAAATTAATCTAAATGGTTTTTTCGCTTATAATTTTGAAAATATCAGATATAAGTTATTTTAATTTATATCTTTGTTATCACAAAAAAAATTTTTCTTTAATTTAGATTTTAAAGAGATTAATTAATTATTTACTAGAGAATATCTTTCATTTGAAAAAATTAAATCAATTTGTCTATAATCTCCCAAATTTTTATTTATACCATTATTTTTAATATATAATCATATACTAAATTTATATAGCATTATTAAAAGATTCATAGAAAATTGTTATGTTTCAAATAATCAATAGCAAATATCATTTTAAATTGTTAATGCACTTAAACATATCGTCTTATGAACTTTTTTAATAAAAATATTATAGATAATTTTTTGTTTTTTTTTGTAAAATAAAGCAATTTTAAAATTTTGAATTTAAAAATAAAAAAAAATTCTAAATTAAAACAAAATATTTATTATAAATTTGTTGTCATTTAACATTAATATCAATAAATACTTTTTTTGTAAAATTCAATTAAAAATATATTTAAACTGATTATTTTTTTTTAATCAAAAAATTAAAAATTAAAAATAACAAAAAGGTAAATTTTTATTTTTTTTTTATAAATTTACTAATGAATCAAATTATCACATAATAAAATATATTTTTAAAAAAAATTATTGAAAAATTACATTTTTGATTTATTATTTTTACTTCTAATTACTGAATAAATGTTTATACTAGAAAAAATTTAGGTTTAATTATTATTGTATAACAACAAAATATACAAGTACTACTTATATAGCAATAGTAAAAAAAATTATCATTAAACGTAAGATTTTAATAATATATTTTTAAGACAAAATAAATAAACTAAAAGTTTACAGAAAAATAATGTATCATCATATTAAATAAATATTAAACAAAATAAAAAAAAATAAACTTAAAACAAAGCATTTATTTTTTTAAAATTTAATTTGTGAAGTTATTTTTACTTGTAAAAAATAGTTAAAAATAATATAAATGTTGTTTTAACAAGATTGTGATATTTTTAAAGTATATTAACTGTGTCTTTACAGTTTGTTGCAACGCTTTTATTTAAATTACTTAAAATTCTAATCATTTTCTGATATAAGGTGATGACAAAGAACATATGAATCTTCTTTTGTTCTCATATGATTTGAAGCTTGCAAAATAATTTCTTTATCAAATATTGGTAAACGTGATGTATAATTTCCACAAATCAAATTGTTATCACCTAATAACTCATCATCTAAAATTTAAAAGTAAAATTTATAAAAATTAAAATAAAAAATTACTTGGAGTAAATATAGTAAAAACATATTTTGCTTCTTTCTTCTCATCTTCATTTAATTCTTGTAAAATTTTTGAATATTCTTTTTGGTTACATATCTGTTTATCATTTTGTTTACATAATTTGTTGTCATTACATTTGTCTCCTGGCCAAAAACCATTCTAAAATAAAAATTATTATAATGTTAATTTAAAAATTATTTACATATTTATTACATGCAGGAAATGCGTATGCTGAATCACCACTACAAAATGAAAAACCATAATTAGGACCTGATATAGCAATAAATGTATGAATTTGATTTAATAGAGAATTAGCAATATTACATGATTCTAAATAAAGTTGATAAAATTTTGTAAAAAAAAAGTTATTTAAACATACTTGTTATTCCATTTATAAAACCACCTTTTATTGCTTTTCTTGCTATAGTAACTCCCATAGAATGAGCAATAATATTAACAGAATCATATTCCGTATATTCTAAAACAGCAAAGATGAATCGTCTTATTCGTTCAACTTCATAACAAGAGATTGTTATATTCATTGGATCTTGTGAATCTCTATTTCCCCATGTTATTCCATATAGCTCAGCTAATGAATATCCTGTATTTTTAAAAAATGAAATATGTGAATTCCATCCAGTTCCCCAAACAGAACCATCATTTAATGCACCATCAGAATTTCCATGAATAAATATAATTGGACGATTATTTATTTTATCAAAAGTAGATGATTTTCCTCCAAAACTATTTATTTTATTTATGTTATCTCCAACAAAATTGTCTTCCCTATAGTTTTTAACAATTAACCAATATTTAAAATGATCACTTATAGGTCCATAATTTTCATTTTGTAATGTTTTAATAAATAAAGTAGAAAATAAACAAGTATAAAAAGCAATTTTTTTCCAAATCATCATAATTTTATATTAAATAAGGTAGTATGTTAAATTAAAAAGTTACTTATTAATGCTTAAATTATTTTTTTTATTACTATTTTAATGAGAGGCGGTGAAAGATTGCAATTGTAATATCCTATAAACATACTATTTATTATAATACTTTTACGCCAAAAAAAAACCTAACATATGTTAGTCAAACAAACAGATAATAAATATAGTTTAATTATATATTCTTAGATTATAAAACATAAATATAAATATAAATATAAAAACTATCAAAACATTTTCTTGTATATCTTATAAAAATCAATTAAAAAACTTTTTTATTTAATAAAGTAAATACATTCTTTATATCTTTTATATTAATTTAAAAATAAATAATTATTTTGTGTTCATAATATCTTTATCATACTTAACTTCTCTAGATAGTAAAAGTATTAAAATATATAAAAAAACAAATTATGCTGTTTTATAATTGCCATAAATATAATTCAACTAAATAATTAATGTTTATTTTAAAATATATGACAAAACATTTTTTTTCAAAATTATATTCTTGATATTTTCAAACATCTTAAGTTAAATAAATAAGAATTTAATAAGGTTTTTAATAATTTTATTGCTTATAAATATATTTTTATAACATTTTTTTAATTTTTTTTTTTAAATATGTAATTCTATGACAGTATAAAAAATGTTTAACTTCTGATTATAATTCAAGTTTTTTAAGAAACTTACTAATTGTAAAAAATCTTAGTTTATTTTATAATACAATATAAAAATTATATTATTCAAAAAAATAAATTACAAAAAAATAACTTATTCAACGAAAAAGATAGAAATAGCAATTATTTTTTTATCAAAAATATATTATTCAAAAAATTATTATAGTTATCAAGAATACTAAAAATTTAGTTTAAATTAGAAAAGCTACGCTACTTTAAAATAAATAAACGTTTTAATAATTATAAAAAAATCAAAAAGAGGTAAAAGTAGAAGGTTCCACCGAGATTTGAACTCGGGTCGCAGGATTCAAAGTCCTGAGTGCTAACCGCTACACCATAGAACCGATGGAAATGCACTTTTAATTATCATTCTTTATTTAAAAAATAAAAAACTTAATTTACACATTACTACACACAAAAAAAATTCCATCATTTTGTTTTCCATCTCACCATTTTGTTTCCTAACTAATCATTTTGTTTTTTACATATTTTATTAAAATGGGGAACAAAATGATGGAATTTTTTTGTGTGTTCAAATATGAGAGATTACTATTAAATAATTGGTTTACTTAAAATCATTCCATAAATTCCTATATTATGTCCATTTTTTTTAAACCATAAATTATTAGATTATTTTTATGCAATAATTTCATTTATGAATCTAATAATTTTTACCATCTTTTCTTTTTTAAAATCATTTTTTTAACGGCTTTAACAAGAACAGTAGAAATAGTAATAGTAGTACAAAATAATAGTCTAAAAAAACATTAATTAATAAACATTTAGAAAATTAAAAAAAAATCATCTAATGTTTTTAATGTTTAATATTAAAACAAAGAATTTTTAATAAAATTAGGTTGACTTGTACGGTAGTGGCACCATAAATTTTTTTACTCCATTTTCATTAAAATCAGTTTTTAATGATTAAAAAAGTTAATACAATAATTAACTTTTATAGACTAAAATGTAAAAGATTTTTATAAATATTAAGTTTAAAAAGAGTTTTTATAAAAGCTGCCCATGTATCATCATTTTTTATCCTCTAGATAAATTCTCATATATGTTCTTTCATTCTTATTATGATAATTAAAGTTGTTTTGAGATTTTTAAATCTTTTTATTGTTTTTTAGATGTTTTTATAGTTTTAACTTTTTTTGTAAATTAGAACTTTTTATATCTTTTTATTATGTTTAAATATCATTTGTTATGCTTAAAATTATTTTTTTTAAATATATTATTACATTTTAAGTAATTAAATAGAAAAAAATTTTTTAAAAAGCTTTAGAGAGCATAGAAAAAACCTTAAAACGGGTAAAATTTCACAAGAAAAAAATTTTTTTTTGTCAACTAATAAACATTAATTGTCTTATTTTTAATTTATAAAAACCCGATTGAAATTACAAGTAGAGAAAAATAATGACAGGTACTCTGTTGTAAAAGCAGTTCAATATTTCTATCAAATATTAGAAAAACAAGTTTAGTAAATTTTATTTTAAAATACTTGTAAAGCGACATGTCAGATTGCATTTTTGAAAAATGAAAATAATTTTATTTATGTATATTATTTTGATAAAATCAACAAGCTGCCAATCAATATTTCATTTATTAAAAAAAAGCACTTAAACTATGTTATTTTTTTAAATTTTTAGTATAAAAACAAGAAAAAATTTAATAATAATTGTCATTTATTTTTAAATGATATTTGGAATTTAATAATTTTTAAATTATATAATTTAAAGAACTATGTTTTACCTTTATATTAAGTAGAATTTTTAAACTAACAGTTTTAACATAATCTTTTAATACTTGTACTTATATTAATTATAAATAGAAATTTTACTTTGATACAAAATTTTAAATATGATTATGCATATTTTTAAAAATTTTTTATTACTAAATAATTAATTGTAAACTACTCTCTTGAATATGATTCAAATTATTGTTTGTGTTAAACGTATTAAACAACCATATCATATGTTACTTAATTGTTACTTAATATTTAAGCCTTTAATCATTTTTAACATCTATAATAATAAAAAAAATTAGGACACAAAAATTTGAATGAAAACATCTTTGAAAAAAACAAAAAAAATTATTAACATTTATGAAAAAAAATCAAAAAAACTTTTTATAATACTGTTATTGAAATGATATTAATCAATCATTATTCATTAAAGAAAACAAATAACAGTAGATACATGGTTATGAAAAAAGGTTTGAAATCAAAAAAAAAGATATTTGAAATATGTGGATTCAAAAAGAAGGAGATTTATCACTATACTTAAATATTGATGATGAAAATGTATTAAATTTTCTAAATAAAAAAAATTCTGAAATGAAGAAATATATTAATAAAATTAATAATGGTAAATATATATAAAGTATAAGGATTAATTAATTTATGAAAATATTAAACTTACAGAAAATCAAATTTTACATTCATTTATCAAAATGCCATAAGGTGTAAATAAAAAAGATTTTGTTGTAGATAGGAAAAAAATTCGTAGAATGCATGATTCAGATAGGTATCGTTTAAGAAATGCATGTGCAATATTTATTAATGAAATCTCAATGTTAAGCTCAAAACAATTAAATTACTTTGACTTATCTTTTAGAAGTAATTTAAAAAACTACAATTATCCATTTGGTGGAAAGTTAGTTGTTCTTGGTGAAGATTTCCGTCAATGTCTACCAATTTTTGAAAATGCAACTAGAGGAGAATTAATTTCATCAACAATTTTATCTTCTAATTATTTTACACATAGCAATCAGGTTAAAAAAATCAATTTATATGAAAATATGAGAACTGAAAATGGAGAAAAAGAATTTGCACAATTTTTATTGCAAATAGGAAATGGTGAAAAGTATGATTCATCAATATCATATCCATTGAACGGAAGAATGGATAATCATAGATTTATAACAATTCCTGAAAAATTAATTTTTGAAGGTGATAATGTACAATTTATTGAAGAAATATTTGGTAAAATTTTAGAAAATATATCAAAAAATAATAATGCTGCGATATTAGCTTTATGTAACAATGTAGTTAATTTTATAAATTAAATAGTCCTTGATAAATATTTCAAAGAACAAATAACATATTATTCAGATGACAACTTATACTTTGAAAAAGATTTTTAAAAAAATGCTAAGGATTTAGGAATTACAACAGATTTATTAAATACTTTTACTTCATCTGAATATCCAGAACATAATTTAACCATTGCTAAAAGATGTATTTTAATATGCCTTAGAAATTTAAATATTAAAGAAGGATTGTGCAATGGAACAAGAATGGTTTACATTGAAACTATTGAATCATTAGATAAAATGAAGAAATTACTAAAATATAAAGCATTAGATGGAAGTAAACCATTCCTAATTCCTCAAATACTACATACTCCTGTTGATTTAAAGGTACCAATACCTTTTACAAGATATCAATATCCTGTAAAACTTGGATATTGTATAACAATAAATAAATCACAGGGACAAACACTGGATAATATTGGGTTTTGTTGATGATGTTGGAATATTTGCACATGGACAATTATACGTGGCATTAAGTCGTGCCAAATCATCTTCATCAATAAAAGTGAAATGGAATTATACTCAATCACCAAATAAAAAAAGAAAATTGAAAAATGTTATAATAAAAAGTATAATAGATTTATTTTTAAATCCACTTGAACAGTTACCACTTCCACAAGATATGCCTGATATCGAAATTAATGATAATAAAAATAATGATGAAGAAAGTAATGATAATAAAAGGAATCTTTGAAAGAATGTATTAAAAAAATTTTTTTAATAATGATTGATAATAATTATAATAATTTTTTCAGATTATAATTCAGTATTTGTCAAAATGATGGAGTGGAGAATAGCAAATGCTGCTTCTAAGCCGTCAACGGTTGATCTAATGATCAATTTTAAAATGTTGACAACTATTATTATGACAATAATAAGCACACGCTATTTACACAAAAATTTCAACAACACCAATATTTTTATAATTTTTCTTTTATTTTCACCAATAATCTTTTATTTTTATCCTTTCTTAGGGTAATTGTTTTTTTAATTTCATTCTATTGTTATTATTGTTATTATTAATAAAAATTTATAAATATTATACGTCTAAAAGATATATATTAATGTGTCCCAAATATGGTAAATGGGGAGTTGAGCCGGCGAAGGCGGCTAGGGGTGCGAAGCCCCACTAGTAATTATAATAATAGAGTGTGCAACAATCATAATAATCATCTAAAATTTTTTATCTTTTTATTTATTTATTTTTTTAAAATTGTTTTAATAATAATAAATTTTTCACTTTTAATAAACATAAAAAATAAACATAAAATAAATGTGAAACCTTAAACAATATTTTAATAGTTTTGTTTTTAAACTACAAAGTAGCAGAAATTATCAAACAATTTTAATCCAATTTAATCCTTAATTATAACAGTAATTTAAAATTAAAAAATTACTATTGTTTAATTTTTTTAAATAATTAAACACAAGGTAGCAGAGATCATTAAACAATTTTAATCCAATTTAACCCCTAATTATAATAGTAATAAAAAATTGAAAAATTATTAATGTTTAACTTTATTTTAAAATAATAAAACACAAGGTAGCAGAGATCATTAAACAATTTTAATCCAATTTAACCTTTAATTAAAGTATTAATAAAAAACTAAAAAATTATCATTATTCAGCTTTATTTTTAATTGTCAAACACAAGATAGCAGAGATCACAAAACAATTTTAATTCAATTAAAACCTTTTATATAATTCTAAAAAAACTAAAAGATAATGCTTTTTTGTAAAGACTAATCTTATAATATATTATACTCCAAACATTTTCTATCAGATAAAGAAATTATAAAAACATTCAAAGTAGAAAAAAAGCTTTTTAAAGTTTAAAAGGATACCGTGTTACTTTTTGATTACTCTGCATAGTAATATTAATAAAGATCATTTCTGTTAATTATAAACATTCATAAATAAAAAAACTTATAAATTAAAATATTTAAATTAGAACAATCAAAGTGTGCGCATTTTAGCGGCGTAACTATTCTTTTATGTAAGCGCATAGTTAAAAAGAAATAAACAAAAAATATTTATTTATTTGTAAAAAACAAAACAGTTTGAATTTTTATAAGTTTTTAATCCTTAGTATAAAAATTAACACAGTCAAATATTTAATATCATTAATTTTAATGATGTTTGGAATTTACATTTTTTAATTATTAAATTTTAAAAAGTTAAGCTTTAAATTACATCAATTGTCATATTCACTATGTATATTGTAGACAAGAATTAAGATTAGAAATTTTTTAAAAAGTATTCTAACTAAAATTTTTTACCGACAAGGAATGCATTAACAATAAAGGAAAATTTCAAATAATATAATCTTTCTTTATATTCCCAGTGCCCGGTCAAAAATTCTATCTTTGAAAATGACATTTTTTCTATACAGCAGATGAGATATCATCTTCAAAGATAAAATTTTTTTAATTTTTAAAAAATAGAAAATAATGAATTTTACAATTTTACATTTATGAATCCATATGCTTAAACTACCCTACTTATTTTTTTTGCTTCTGTACTTCTATTTCCGTCTTTTTTTTCTTTTTCTACCTTACTTTTTCTATACTTTTTTTAACCATATCATTAATTATTTTTATTTTTTTTTATACCTATGCTTGTATATCTATACCTAGTAGCAAACCTAGTTTTTACCAACTAAACTATACAAGTTCTAAAAAATACATAATTTTAAAAATACTTATATATAACATATAATTTTTAGTAAAGTTTTTTTTTACTAAAATAAAAAGAAATAAATTTTTAAATTATTTTAATGTTATAATAATACAAATTGATTATTAGAAATATATTATGGACATATATACACCAAACATTAATATTTTCCTTTGTAAAAATAAAATAAATTTATTTTTTCCTCAGTTTTATTTACATATTTTTAGTATAAAAAAAATTAATTATTAAAAAGTATAATAAAAAATTGTTTTAAAAACATAATGTATTGAAAATTAGTTGTGTTCATAAGAATTTTAAGGACAAATAAATGATTTTTTATTACTTTTGATACAAACACCTTTGATAAAAGACATTCTTTTAAGTCTAGCATCAAATATTTTAATATTTCTTTTTATTGTATCAATTTCATAGTATTTTTTGAAGAAGTTTGTTTCTTTTATTAAATTCACTATTTCAATGTCATCATGTTTAATATAGTTTTCAATTGTTCCTTTTATTTCAATTTTTGTAGTAACAAAAAATATATTATTTGATTCATCAAGTGCAATATATTCAAGAATAAATGGTAAAAAATCAGAATTATTTTCTTCTCTAATATATATGTAACTATCTTGATCAATGATATTTCTTTCAAGATTACTTACCATATTATTTAAAATTTTACCATTAGATAAAAGTGATAAATAATTTGAATCTTTAAAAATTTGTATTTCCTTATTAAAAGTGTTTTTTATTGTTTCAGATAATTCAATATCAATAACATATTTCTGAAGTAAGAGTTATAACAAATAATATTAAAATTTTTAATTTTTACCTCAATATTAGAAATTGAAATTTTTTCTTGATAACTTACTATGCTAAATGAGTTACTTCATGACTTTTTATTGTGCTGTATCTATACTTACTAATTGTTTGAAAACGGTGTTTATGCCAAATGAATAATGCTTTTTCAATTGAATCTACAATTTCCTTTGTAATATCATTTTTTAATAAACTTCCAATTGTGCTAATTTGTAAAAATATATTTAAAACATAGTTACTTTATATTTCATTATCTTCACTTATAATATTATACATAACTATTGGAAAGATATAGAGAAAAATAAGTTTCATTTCAGATGCTTTATAAGAATCAAAAAATTGTAAAGTTCTTACTTTTCTTGAAAAGCATCTACTTATTTTGTTATTGGAAACTGTTTCATCAAACATATTTTCATAACTATTTTTTAAAGGTAGAACCATAAAACCATCATTATTGGCATAAAATCCAGTTATTAAAATATTTTCATAATCACACAAAAAACTTCCTTGTAACACGGAATAAAACCAATCCACTGTTGTAGTATATGGATACATAATATCTTTAAAAAGTATAGGAAGTCTATTTTTATGCCTATTGTAATCATTTATTGTATTTATGTTTCTAATGGCTTTATCAACATTACTGATAATTGTTTCTCTTGACCTGTACTCGCATTCTTTAGCTGAAGGATAGACAGGTCTTTTCAAAATATTTTTACAAGGTGTTAGGCATAATGTACACCCATAAGTATGCTTAAAACTTTTCATCATTAAAAAATCGTTTTTTACTATAATATCAGCTGTAATGTTAACAAATTGAACATAATAGTTCATTTCTTGTCCATTATAATTAAATAATGATTTTTCAAAAAATTTATATTCTTAAGAAATATTTTAAAATTTAATAATATTAACTTACTTTCAAAACTTCTAAGAATTTTTTCTTCCATGAATTCAAGGGGTGGTTTTTGTTCACCATAGAATATTGCCAATGGAATATAAAACCGAAATTTATTTCTTATTGACAATTTCTTATTGACATTGGCAAATTCAAAATTCTAATTGAAATTGGAAAAATTTGATGACTTTTATTACTTTTATTAAAATTTGCGTCATCAAAATGAAGTTGTAATCCAATTAAAAAAGTATCTTGTGAACATTATTGATTAATCTATAAAAATCCCCACAAATTGAATCTTTGAGTTCTGCTGATGCTAGCATTTCTTCTGTATACAAAATTATTTTTTTCATATACATATTAAATATATTATCAATTCTTCTTTTTGCATTGTAAACAACAACTTTTCCGTTTGATAAATCTTTATACATTGCTTCATCTGCTAATGATATTTTTACTTTTTTTAAAAAATTTCTTGTTTCTTCTAAAGTTGCTAAAAGTTTGTTAGGTTGAGGTGAAATTTTTTTAATAAGGCTAAAACTTTAGTATAAAAAAAAATGTTTACCTTAAATATAGTTCATGAGCTCTATCAGAAACACCATTTTTTATCTAAACAAAATTATTAATTTTAAAAAACAAACTACCTTAATATTCATTAAATCATTAACAAAATCTTTAAGCATAATTTTTGAATTTTCATACAATGGAACGTTATTATTATCATCTTCATTGTTGTCTTCAATAGGTATTAAATCCCATCTTTCATTATCAAGATTTTCTATGTTAGCGTGTTTAATTGATAAAGAATCAGTTTCATTAGCAACATTTTTTTCATTTTTTTCTCTTATTTCATTATAAAAATTTTTTCTCAATCTTTTTAAATTTTTATAAGTTGTTCTATAGCTGTTATACATTTTCAAAAAAAAAATAAATAATAAAATAAAAAAATAAGTCAAAATATAAAATGATAATTCAAAATAAAAAAAAATTAAATGTAATTTTCTTAATGTTATTTATAAGATAAAAGAGATGTATTTAAATAATAATTCTTTGTAAATGTTTCTTTCTTTATATTTATATCTTTTAAATAATAAAAGGATTAACATTGTTTATACAATTTTTTTTCTAACAATGAAATTTAATATAAACATCATTTTATTATAATTTTAATTATATGATAATTATTCAAATACATCATTTTAATTTCTATTGAAATAGTAACAGTCAATTATTACAAAGATTATAAAAATTAATTAAGAAAGTAATATAAAGTAATTTTATATAATTAAATTGTAAACAAATTATAAAAAAACATTTTTCTGTTTATCTTTTAAATCATTGTTTTGATATTTTATCTGTTAAGATCAAAAAAGAAATAAAGATATTTGATATATGAATGCCATTATTATTAATAACAATTTAATTGTTTCTTTTGTTTATAAAATAAAATTATTATTTAAATAAAGATTTTTTTTTAAATATATAAAAAACCGATGATTATAAAAACTAATTAAAAATGGGCGTGAATAATAAAAACATTATAAAAGAAAGTGAAATTTTAAAAAAATTTGTATTATTTTTTCAATTGAAAATTTTAATCAATCTATAAATATTCCTACTCTATTTTTGGCTAAAATGGGTAGCAGTTCAAGCCAACCAAAAAATGAAGAAATTACTATTATTAATGAAAATAATCAGGGAACCAACAATGAATCTAATAAAAAATTCTACACAGATATGAAAAATTATCTTGTTGATGAAATGTCAACAATATTAAACAACCTTTTCAAAATACTAGAAGCAGTAGTATTAATTTATTTTATTTGGTTTTTATATTCCAAATACGAGATTAATAGAAAAAAACAAAAAAATATAAACATTGAAAATACAAACCAAGCAAATAATCAAAGTAAGTTTAATTTTACTTAGTTTAATATTAATTTTTTAGTTCCTTTATTACCATTAACAAATAATGGTGAATCAATGCAAACAAATTCACCAAATTCTTCTACAAGGGAAATTTTAAATTCAATTAAAAATTTCAAAAAAGATTTTTTTAGAACATTAGATAGCTACAATAGAAATTGATTTTTTTTAATTAATTAATTTTTTTTTTTTTAATGAATAAGTTTTTTAATAACATTTTTTAATTCTTACTACTATTTTTTTAATTTGTTTAAACAATATTAACATTTAAAACAAGTAAACTAAACTTATTTTATAACACTTTTTTAGATAGTTTTTAAAACAATTCAAGAATGGATTCTCAAGGAGAAAAAAGGAAAAAAAAATTTATTCGACGCGCTTCTTCAAAATCTTCAATTAATAGCTCTTTATCGAGAGATTCTTCTTTAACCCTTAAAAGCTATCATCTAAAAAAATTACATTAATGGTATCATGGGTGAAATTTCACCCCAGTGTATGTATACATATATATTTTGTGAGTTTACTAAAGACAATAAATGAAATCAAAATATTATTTACTAAGTACTATATTAAAAGTATAAAACTTATTATTTACAGTTATTACAAATGAGTATGCGATGATTTTTACAAACGATGTTTTTACAAATTGAACATTTTATCGTGTATTTTTTGTCACTTTTCCTCGGACAAATCCGACATCTTCCATGCTTAAATGTAGATGTGGATTGTATGGGATTGGTTTCTTCAGGCTTTTCATTCAGTATTTCTAACATCGTCTCCTTTAATTTATGTGGCAAATTTGGAATTTTTAAACGCTCTTTTATATTATAATTTCATACACTAGTTTTTGAAATACGCAAAGTAGGTTAAAACTTTTATGAAGCTTTACAGAAGCGCAATGAAGAGATATGAAGCTAATATTTTGTAGTTGGTAATATGTCAACTAGGTAAATATATTAAACATATTAAATTAGAAATTTAAAATTTTGCTTGTCCTAGCTTGCTCGACTTTCTCGGGAAACGTGTTTTAAATATATTATTTATTATAGTCTTAAGAATCTATATCTAATTGTAAGTACATTTATTTTCTTAATTTTATAAGATATTACTTATAAGTTGTTGCTTAAGAACAACCTTGTAATATATTATACTTTCAACACTTTTTTTTATCAGATAAAAAAAATTTAAAAAAAATAATAAAAAATAAAAAAGTTAAACCAGTTTTTAAAGGGGGAGGGTTGGATGAAACATACTGTATTTATTATCAGATAAAGGCAATTAAATTTAAACAATGTTTTTTTTATATTAATATTTTTTTTGATTTTAATTATATTAATTAATCTATTTAAACTTTTTGTAAAACTTTTTGTTTTTTCTTATAAGCATAAATTCAAATCGTATTTTTATTACATTAAATATTTATTACATAACAATTATTTAAAAATAACTTTTGATTTAATTTTAATTGAAATAGTAAAAAACAAAGACATTTAAAAATCATTTTAATAAAATAACGATAATAATAATTTTCGATGTAGTTTAATTACATAACGCTCTTTAAGAATAAACAAAAAAGTTTGGTATATAAACAAAACATTATCTAAATTATAATTTCTTTATTTCTTTTTGTGTACAATAATAATATCATATAAATAAATATTTTTTTTTATAATTTCAATTGAGATATTTAAAAGACAATAACTATGAAAAACTATTAAAAGTGGGCATGGACAACAAAAATCACTATAAAAGCAAAGAAAAATAAGATAATTTTGTATTATTTTTTTATCTAAAAGGTTACCTAAAAGTAGTGTTGCATTTTTTTTAAAAATTTTTTTTTAATAATTTTTATTTTGATTTCAGATATGAATTTTAATAAGTTTAAGAATTCTGAATTATTTAAATCAAAAAATGCTAATACGGATGAGATATGTACTGTAAATGAAAAAGGATTTTTATCATTATGTGAAAAACAATGGCTCCACTGCGACGTTATTGAACACACAGAAGAAAAACGAACATTTTCCGTCCTACGAGCGCATTCTTCATCCGAGGAGCATTTTTCGTCCAAGGAATAAATTAACAAACAAATTTTTTCTTAATTAAAAAAATTATCTTTTCATTTTTAGATTGAGATATAAATATAATAGAATTGGAAACATTTTAAATGTTTCATTTTTCTCACTTGTTTATATGAAAACTAATTTTTAAAGATATTAATATAATTTTTTAAGTGATTCGCTATCAGATAAAAAAATCATAAAAAATATCGAGTAGAAAAAAGTTATTGAAGTTTTAAAAAATTCAGTAATACTTTAGGGTAGTCCTTTTTATTCAATTTTGAATATTAAAAATGACAAGACAGAAAACGATTTTTTTAGGACGATTCCCATTTTTGAGAGGACGGAGAATGTATGTTTTTTCTCTGTGTGAAGCTTATTTAAATGGATGGGGAAAACGCGTTCAAGAATTTGTTGACAAACAATCAATTGGTTATAAAATAATAATTTTCAATAAATTTTCCTATACCAGAATAACAAGAAATGTTAAAGAAAATGGCTATGGGCAACTTATGAAAAATATAAGCAGAATTTCAAATGAAAAATTATACAAATTTTCAAAAAGTATAAATACAATTTTTGATTTAGATATTGTAGTTATACCAATTCATCTGAAAAATCACTGGCTTACTGGAGTTGTCTACTATCCCAAAAATTGTTTATTAAACAATAGCAAGGAAAATAGTGAATCAATTACAAATAATTGTACTTATATTATAATTTTTGATTCACTTTTCAACAAAGTTAAGTATGGTAGACATCCATGTGCTTCAATAATTCAAAAATATGTTGAAGGATGTTATAGATCATATGTTAATAAACGCAATGAAATAAATTATGAAATCAATCTTAAGAAAATTAAAATAATAAATTTAGTTGATCCATATCAACAAAATAATGGCTATGATTGCGGTTTATTCATGCTAGAATTTATTAAACAAGTTTTAATAAGCCCAAAAACATTGAATCGTTTGGTTGAAGGAGTTTCCATGAAAAATGTGTTTCCCAATTTTAGTATAAGTTTAAAAAGAAATTTTTTAAAAAATTTTGTTTATTCAAATGTACAATTGAAGAATTGGAAAATACTAAATGAAATAGAGGAATATTTTCTGAAAAAAAATTTTAAAATTGAAAACAAAATAAGGAGATTGGGATCAATGGATCCAATATTTTTTAAATATTTGGATGGAAGAAAGGAAATAATTCCAGCCCATGTTTCATGGATTAAAAATTTAAAAGAGAAAGCAAATATAGAACGAAAAAAAAAATAGAGCAAAAAATGGCCAAAAGAGAACATTTTCTAAAAAATATAAGATATAATAGAAAACAATAAATGAACGTTTAAAATAAATTTAAAAAAAAGAATTTTTGTTAGTAAAATTTTAAAACCGCTATGCAATATAAATGATTTTCACACTAATTAACTTTAAAACCGCTATGAGATTATTACTACCAAAAAACAACACTTGTATTTAATTATTATTATTTTGAACTTGTTTTTAATTATTATTGTTTGATAAAATAAATTATAAAAATTACCAATATTTTTTTAAATATTTTTAGTTAATTCTATTGATAAAAATAATATTCTTTCATTTCTAATAACTTTTCATTAATAATATTACACACCCTCTGTCCCAAAAATAACCGGAATGGCTTTATAAAAAAGAATGTAGCTATAAAAATTTAAAAAAATCTATTTTATTTAATCGAAGTAATCCCCCTTAACAGAGATACATCAAAAAAATCGTTTAAAAAGTCCATCAAATTACTTTTTTATGCTCTTTTTTGTGATGCTTTCAAGGGTGGCGGTCGTTGAAGATTTAATGCTCCTAATCAAGTCAAAACGCTTTCTTTTTTTTTTTTTAAAATGTAATTTAGGGAGTAGGAAACAGTCATAGGGAACCAAATAATATGAATATGAAGATGGGTTAAGTAAAAAAAATCTGACTTTTAGTCAAATAATCAGTGATGATTAATGACCGACGAGATGTTTTATTATCTGAATAATTGCGAATTGCTTTGTTCTTGATATTCAAGACGAATACAGGCTTTTAAACGTTTAAATACACCTAGATAATACCCAACATTAACTTATGTGCCACTTGGAACAATTTTTTTTTCAAAATAATGCCTTTTGAATCGTAGAAACAAATGAGCATTGTTTTAATTTTTGACTTTTCCAAACGACATTTTTTTAACAAAAAATTATCTCTATAAGCTATTTGAAGCATTTTGAATGTTTTGGTAGCATTTTTACTAATTTTAACATAAAATTTAATGATAATTTTTTGCTCTTAATTCATCCTCTGACGAAGTAGGAAAATGATCGTAGTTTAATGTAAAATATATCTGCTCCAAGTGGACGAATGAATAAGTGAAACTAACATTTGATAAATAAGGGTTGATACTCTACAAAACAATTAATGATCTACCGATAACGCTATTAATTTTTGTAAAATAAAGCCATTCCGGTTATTTTTGGGACAGAGGGTGTGTAATATTATTAATGAAAAGTTATTAGAAATGAAAGAATATTATTTTTATCAATAGAATTAACTAAAAATATTTAAAAAAATATTGGTAATTTTTATAATTTATTTTATCAAACAATAATAATTAAAAACAAGTTCAAAATAATAATAATTAAATACAAGTGTTGTTTTTTGGTAGTAATAATCTCATAGCGGTTTTAAAGTTAATCAGTGTGAAAATCATTTATATTGTATAGCAGTTTTAAAATTTTACTAACAAAAATTCTTTTTTTTAAATTTATTTTAAACGTTCATTTATTGTTTTCTATTATATCTTATATTTTTTAGAAAATGTTCTCTTTTGGCCATTTTTTGCTCTATTTTTTTTTTCGTTCTATATTTGCTTTCTCTTTTAAATTTTTAATCCATGAAACATGAGCTGGAATTGTTTCCTTTCTTCCATCCAAATATTTAAAAAATATTGGATCCATTGATCCCAATCTCCTTATTTTGTTTTCAATTTTAAAATTTTTTTTTTAAAAAATATTCCTCTATTTCATTTAGTATTTTCCAATTCTTCAATTGTACATTTGAATAAACAAAATTTTTTAAAAAATTTCTTTTTAAACTTATACTAAAATTGGGAAACACATTTTTCATGGAAACTCCTTCAACCAAACGATTCAATGTTTTTGGGCTTATTAAAACTTGTTTAATAAATTCCAGCATGAATAAACCGCAATCATAGCCATTATTTTGTTGATATGGATCAACTAAATTTATTATTTTAATCTTCTTAAGATTGATTTCATAATTTATTTCATTGCGTTTATTAACATATGATCTATAACATCCTTCAACATATTTTTGAATTATTGAAGCACATGGATGTCTACCATACTTAACTTTGTTGAAAAGTGAATCAAAAATTATAATATAAGTACAATTATTTGTAATTGATTCACTATTTTCCTTGCTATTGTTTAATAAACAATTTTTGGGATAGTAGACAACTCCAGTAAGCCAGTGATTTTTCAGATGAATTGGTATAGCTACAATATCTAAATCAAAAATTGTATTAATACTTTTTGAAAATTTGTATAATTTTTCATTTGAAATTCTGCTTATATTTTTCATAAGTTGCCCATAGCCATTTTTTTTAACATTTCTTGTTATTCTGGTATAGAAAAATTTATTGAAAATTATTATTTTATAACCAATTGATTGTTTGTCAACAAATTCTTGAACGCGTTTTCCCCATCCATTTAAATAAGCTTCACACAGAGAAAAAACATACATTCTCCGTCCTCTCAAAAATGGGAATCGTCCTAAAAAAATCGTTTTCTGTCTTGTCATTTTTAATATTCAAAATTGAATAAAAAGGACTACCCTAAAGTATTACTGAATTTTTTAAAACTTCAATAACTTTTTTCTACTCGATATTTTTTATGATTTTTTTATCTGATAGCGAATCACTTAAAAAATTATATTAATATCTTTAAAAATTAGTTTTCATATAAACAAGTGAGAAAAATGAAACATTTAAAATGTTTCCAATTCTATTATATTTATATCTCAATCTAAAAATGAAAAGATAATTTTTTTAATTAAGAAAAAATTTGTTTGTTAATTTATTCCTTGGACGAAAAATGCTCCTCGGATGAAGAATGCGCTCGTAGGATGGAAAATGTTCGTTTTTCTTCTGTGTGTATACACTTTATTAACTATCCTGTATGGTGTACAGAATACATTCAATACCTAAACTATGTTTAAAGTGTATACATCTTGTATATCGCATACAGCTAAATATCGGGAACTTTCTAATATAAAAATCTTAGTTTTAATATAAAAAAATAGCGTTTTACTTCTAATTGTATATTATATTTTAAATAAAATACACATATTAATATAACAAAAAACTAGTGATTTTATTAATAAAATACTTTTATATAATTAACAAAAGCATTGTTGAAAAAATTTCGAATGTACCTGATAAAATTAAAGTTTGCATATTATCTATTATGCAAAAAACTATGTAGTTAGAAACAAAATACAATGTATTTCGTTTATTATTTACAATGAATGTAAAAAACGAAGGATACATGCAATCAGTAAAAAAAAAAATTAACATTCGTTGTTTGAATATTCTGTATAATATTAATTAATTATATATACTTAACTTATAAAAATACATTGTAATTGAATAATTATTGCTTAAAAAAAGACCAGTTATTAAAATACATTGTATTTTATTTTTTTTTACAAGTGAGCCTTCGTTATCGAAGGAATTGGTTTTGTGCGAAATTATTAGATTATTTATATGCAATAATTTCATTTATGAATATAATGATTTTTACTATATTTTCTTTTTTAAAATCATTTATTTAACGGCATTAGAAAGAACAGTAGAAATAGTAATAGTAGTACAAGATAATAGTCTAAAAAAACATTAATTAATAAACATTTAGAAAATTTAAAAAAAATCACTTAGTGTTTTTAATGTTTAATAATAAAACAAAGAATTTTTAATAAAATTAGGTTGACTTGTACAGTAGTGGCATCATAAATTTTTTTACTCCATTTTCATTAAAATCAGTTTTTAATGATTAAAAAAATTAATACAATAATTAACTTTTATAGATTAAAATGTAAACGTTTTTTTATAAATATTAAGCTTTAAAAAGGGTTTTTATAAAAGCTGCCCATGTATCATCATTTTTTATTCTCTAGAAAAATTCTCATATATGTTCTTTCATTCTTTTTACTGATAATTAAAGTTGTTTTAAGATTTTTTAATTTTTTTATTGTTTTTTAGATGTTTTTATAGTTTCACTTTTTTTGTAGATTAACATTTTTTCTATGTTTTTATTTTGTTTTAATATCATTTTTTATGCTTAAGTAAGAAAATGATGTAGATTTAACACTTTGAAACGAAAAACGATGACTCCTTTTTCTATGTTTGATGTTCTTTACTTTTATTATATATATAGAGGGTGTCCACGATAAGTCTTCCTGATGAACTATATATGTAAACCTATTTTTGTTGTAGGACCTTTAATATGTACTAATAGTAAAATTTATTATATAACAAAATTTTTATATGTGTTAGAATAGTGTGTACGAAATTTAATTCATCAGGAAGACTTAACGTGGACACCCTGTATTGTAAAATTTATTGTATTGTACCTTCATTTTTTTATTATTACCCCTGTGTTTTTTTTTGCAAATTTTGTACTCCTAAAAATATTGTAAATCAATTCAAGTAAGTTTATATTATTTTATTGTATTGTATAGTGTTGATTAGGTGGCCACTTGTACTGTTTCTCATTTGAAGGCGAACACCAGCAACACTCTTATAAATTAATAATTTATAATATTTTTTACTCTTAAAATTATTTTTTTTTAAAATATTTTTACATTTTTAAGCAATTTAATAAAAATATTTTTAAAAAAAAAGTTTCAGAAAGCATAAAAAAACCTTCAAAACGGATAAAAATTTCACAAGAAAAAAATTTTTTTTTGTCAACTAATAAACATTAATTGTCTTATTTTTAATTTATAAAAACCCGATTGAAATTACAAGTAGAGAAAAAAAATGACAGGTCCCTTATTGGGAAAGTAATCCAATATTTCTATCAAATATTAAAAAAACAAATTTAGTAAATTTTATTTTAAAATACTTGTAAAGCGACATGTCAGCTTGCATTTTCGAGAAATGAAAATAATTTTATTTATGTATATTATTTTGATAAAATCAACAAGCTGCCAATTAATATTTCATTTATTAAAAAAAAAGCACTTGAACTATGTTATTTTTTAAAATTTTTAGTATAAAAACAAGAAAAAGTTTAATAATAATTGTCATTTATTTTTAAATGATATTTGGAATTTAATAATTTTTTAATTATATAATTTAAAAAACTTTGTTTTACCTTTATATTTCCCAGTGCCCTGTCGAGAGTCAAATCTTCGAAGATAAGCTTATCTGCGGCAGATCTTCGAAGATAACTCATCTTCAGAGATATCTTCGAGGATGAAACTTATCTGCGGAAGATCTTCGAAGATAAAACTTTTTTTAGATATGATGTACTTATAAAGTATATACTAATAAAGTTAAAAAAAATTTATTAAAAATTAAAAAATATTAAAAATTAAAAAGTATTAAAAATTAAAAAATTAAAAATTAAAAAATGATAATTTGAAAAAAAATATATAAAAAAAAAATCAAATTAAAAAATACCAAAGTTAAAATTATCAAATTAAAAAATTCCTTTTATTCCATATTAGTGTCGCTTTCATTTTCTTGAGATGTAATTTGATCAAGAGAAAAAAAAGTTTTCTTGTGTATCATTTTGTAATATGTAACATTCGCATTCTTGGTTTTTCTATCAACTGACCTTGTATTAACAAGGTGTATTTCATGTTCTAGATAACTAAAAAGGGTATTAAAACAGTTAAAAAAAATAATAAAATTTACGTTTTCTCTTCTTCAATTATACATAAGCCTAAATATTTACAAGCAATGTTGTAACATTTAACAATTGTTCTATCAAGTAACTTATTTTTTGATCTTCTTGACCTTTTAGAGGGGAAAAAAAGCATTAGTTGTGCTTCTATAGGTATAAGAATATCTGCAATAAATTTGCAGAATTTTCCGGTATTTTTGATATGTTTCAATGCTTCATTATTAATGAAGGCATCATCCAAAAATTCTTTAAATTTTTTGTTATTTCATAACGGCATCCTGGTCCGAAGCATTCTTCTCTAATATTTACAATTAATTCTTTTAAGTAATTTTCAGAGGCGTCTACTAATAGTGTTTTTTCATTATCTTTTAAATGGTAAGCTGATTTAATGCTTAAAATATTTCTGTTGTTACTGTTGTTTTTATCAAGAAGTTGTTTTACTTCGTTACTTTTTTCATTATAAAGTTTATAATTAAATTGTATTGATTATCCATAGCCTTATTTTGATCTTTTATTTTATTCATTAATTCAGCACTTTTTTTTTCAAAAATGTCCATTTTTTTAAAGTTATCATTCATTTCCTTTTTTTGTTCATCAATTTTATTGTTTTTTTCATTAATTAAGTTTAGTATTTTCTGCATATCTAATCTCGTTGAATTGATACCTAACATGACTTCATACATATTTATTCCACTTTTTTTGCATTAGTATTAATAAAATTTTGATTAGCAATAGCTGCTTCACTTTTTTGTCCTGTACCTTGTTCTATGCTACCACTTCTTTGTACGAAAAAATTCATTTTTTCTGTTAAGCTAATCTATAACAATTAAAAGTTTTATATTATTTATAAACTTGCAGGATTTGATATATCGTTGTGGGAACAAAAACTCCGCCTTAAATAATCAAATTATAAATTAAGAAATTATTACGAAATATTCAGTCATAAGAAAATGATAAATTAATATTTGATTTATATGGTTATTTATTATTGTTTATAGTTGCTTTTAATAGATTTTAATTTTAATTTTTATGCTTTATTTATTTACTTATTTATTTTTAATATCTTTATTATTTATCTTAACCTAAATTCAGAGAAGAACTTAGAATATCAAATGCTACGCCATAAAGATATTATCTTTATTTTGACTGAAATTTGTATTTACTTCCATTGGATCATTTGAAATCAAATTTTCAACTGGGTTTTTCTTTGGCCTACCTCTTTTTTTTAAAATTTCTCCTAATTTGCCAGCCGATATATCATAATTTGAGCTTTGAGAAGAGACTCCTGATAAACAGGTAGAATTAAAACATCTTGAAGAAGCACGTGAAGAGTAATTTCTTTTTTTTTTGAATTTTTGAAGACTTTTTTAAATTGTTTTATTATTTATCTAAAAGTATTATAATTATAAGTTAACTTGTTTAAAATATATTAAAATATAAATTGTTTATATAAACAAATTTAAAAAAATTATAAGAACTAAAAATTTTACTAAAAAAATTAATAAAAGAAATTAATTCATTTAAAAAAAAACAATTTATTGTTCATTGACATCGTTCAAAGCTTTGAAAAGATCTTTTTTGAAACTTTTTATAGAGTTGAGTACCTCTTTATTAGAGGAATTTGATGTAGTAGCTCTTGCTTGAGCATCATTATTTGTTATGGATAACAATGAAACTAAAAAATAATAAATTAAATAAAACTAAACTTACTTTGATTATTTAATGAATTCAAACCAATGACTTCTTGATTCTTTCTTCTAAGTTTACACTTGGAATACAAAAAATAAAAAAAATAAAGAAAAACCATTGCTTCCAATATTTTAAAAGTGACATCGAGAATTGTGGACATTTCGTCGAAAAAGTTGTTTTTAAAGTTCGTGTAAATCTTTTTAGATGCTTCATTTTGTTGTTGATTCGTTATTTTCATTAACAATGTTGATTTCTTCGTTAATTGGTTGAGTTAAAGTGCCACCCATTTCTATCAAAAGTTGATCGAGAATAGTTGAACGTTGATTAAGAATACGAATAAAAAAAGTAACAATTTTCTTTAATTTTTACTTCTTTTATAATGATTTTTATTACACATACCCACTTTTAATAAGTTTATATAGTCATTGGTCATTAAAGGTATAAAAAAAATTAAAAATAACAAAATTTTATTTATATAATAATTATATTCTACTAACAAAAGAAACAGTGAAATTTTTATTTAAACAATAGTATTTATATGGTTAATTGTCTTTGATTTTTTGATTTTAAGAAAAGAATGATCAAGCCTATATTACAAAACAAAAGATAAAAATATGTTTCAAGTTTAGTTTCAATTGAATAATAAAAAGAGTATAAATTATGTAATAAATACTAATTAAAAAAAAATTACAAAAAAACATTTTCTAAGGTCCTTTTATATATAATAATAAATCTTAGAAAAATTTACTTTAATTTTTTCATATTTTGAATTATTATTTAATATTTTATTTTCAAAATGTATAGCAGCTATAATAGCAGCTATAGAACAGCATAAAAAATTTAAAAAGATTGAGAGAAAGTGCTAGTCTTGAAAGAAAAAAAATTAATGAAATAAATACAAATAATATTGTTAATGAAAGTGAATCTTCATTGAATGATAACGTTGACTTAGAAAATCTTGATAATGAAAGATGGGATTTAATACCTATTGAAGACAACAATGAAGATGATAATAATAACGTTCGATTGTATGAAAATTCAGAAATTAAACTTAAAGATTTTGTTAATGATTTAATGAATGTTAAGGTAGTTTGTTTTTTTAAATTAATAATTTTGTTTAGATAAAAAGTGGAATTTCTGACAGAGGTCATGAATTATATTTGAGGTAAATATACATTATTTTTTAATAGTAAAGTTTTAGCCTTATTAGAAAATTTTTACCACAACCTAACAAACTTTTAGCAACTTTAGAAGAAACAAGAAATTTTTTAAAAAAAGAAAAAATATTATTAGCAGATGAAGCAATGTATGAAGAATTACCAAACGGAAAAGTTGTTGTTTACAATACAAAAAGAAGAATTGATAATATATTTAATATGTATATGAAAGAGATAATTTTGTATACAGAAGAAATGCTAGCATCAGCAGAACTCAAAGATTCAATTTGTGGGGATTTTTATAGATTAATGAATAATGTTCACAAAGATACTTTTTTAATTGGATTACAACTTCATTTTGATGGTGCAAATTTTAATAAAAGTAATAAAAGTCATCGAATTTTTTCAATTTCAATTAAAATTATGAATTTGCCAATATCAATAAGAAATAAATTTCAGTTTTATATTCCATTCGCAATATTCTATGGTGAAGAAAAACCACCACTTGAATTAATGGAAGAAAAAATTCTTAGAAGTTTTGAAAGTAAGTTAATATTATTAAATTTAAAAATATTTCTTTAGAATATAAATTTTTTGAAAAATCATTATTTAATTATAATGGACAAGAAATGAACTATTATGTTCAATTTGTTAACATTACAGCTGATATTATAGCAAAAAACGATTTTTTATGATGAAAAGTTTTAGGCATACTTATGGGTGTACATTATGCTTAACACCTTGTAAAAATATTTTGAAAAGACCTGTCTATCCTTCAGCTAAAGAATGCGAGTACAGGTCAAGAGAAACAATTATCAGTGATATTGATAAAGCCATTAGAAACATAATTACAATAGATGATTACCATGGGCAAAAAATAGACTTCCTATACTTTTTAAAAGTATTATGTATCTATATACTATAACAGTGGATTGGTTTCATTCTGTATTACAAGGAACTTTTTTGTGTGATTTCAAAAATATTTTTATAACTGGATTTTTTGTCAATAATGATGATTTTATGGTTCCACCATTAAGAAACATTTATAGAAATATGTTTGATGAAGCAGCTTCCAATAACAAAATAAGTAGATGCTTTTCAAGAAAAGCAAGAACTTTGCAATTTTTTGATTCTTACAAAGCATCTGAAATGAAACTTATTTTTTTCTATATATTTCCAATAGTTATGTATAATATTATAAGTGAAGATAATGAAATATACAGTAAATATGTTTTAAATGTATTTTTACAAATTAGCACAATTGGAAGTTAATTAAAAAATAATATTACAAAAGAATTTGTGGATTCAATTGAAATAGCATTATTCATTTGGCATGAACACCGTTTTCAAACAATATGTAAGAGTCGATACAGTACAATAAAAAGTCATGAAGTAACTCATTTAGCATAGTATGTTATTGATAAAAATTATTTTCTAATTTAAATATTTATTTTTAGTGTAGCAAAATTCCATGGGCCACTAAATACTTTTAGTACTTTTGCTGGGGAATAATCTTTACATGATATCAATTATCTTTCTTCTTCGTTATCGTAATTTAATTTATTTTTATTATTTTTATTTAATAATTTTTTTTAGATTAGAAAATGTTTTAACACAAATAACAAAAAGATTGGACGATCATTATTTTACTTTTAAAAAAGAAAAAATTTCACTTCCTAATATTGAGGTAAAAATTAAAAATTTTAATATCATTTGTAATAACTTTTACTTCATAAATATGTTATTGATATTGAATTATCTGAAACAATAAAAAACAATTTTGAAAGGGAAATACGAATTCGTAATGGCACGCCCTAAATTGAATACATGTGAACAACCCTTACACAAGATACAACAGCCAGTCAGATCAGTCTTAGTTTAGTGCAAAACTCACTTCCCATGAATGCCATGATGGCCCTTTTAAATTAAATATAGTTAATACTTTTCCTTATCATTGTTTACCTTTTATCCCCTTTTATGTAAAATAAACTATTATATAATTAAACGCGCAATTCACCCTAAAAGATACATTGGCTATATCTGCCCAATAACATAGAACATAAAGACCGCTACCCTAGAAAGGAGCCTCCACAACGAATTCTCAAAAATTCAAATTATTTATCACTTTTATCAAATGGTAAAATTTTAAATAATATGGTAAGTAATCTTGAAAGAAATATCATTGATCAAGATAGTTACATATATATTAGAGAAAAAAATAATTCTGATTTTTTGCCATTTATTCTTGAATATATTATACTTGATGAATTAAATAATATATTTTTTGTTATTAAAGAAATTGCAACAAAAGGAACAATTGAAAACTATATTATACATGATGATATTGAAATAGTTAATTTAATAAAAGAAACAAACTTCTTTAAAAAGTACTACGAAATTGGTACAATAAAAAGAAACATTAAAATATTTGATGCTTGTCTTAAAAGAATGTCTTTTATCAATAGTACTTGTATCAAAAGTGTTGAAAAATCATTTATTTGTTCCTTAAATTCTTATGAACACAACTGATTTTTAAAAAAAAATGTGTTTTCATAACAATTTTTTTTTATTCATTGACAATTTATTTTTTATTTTTATACACGAAAATATCAATATTTGGTATATATATCCATATTATTTTTTAATATTTAACTTGTGTTATCATAACAAAAAAAAAATTTAAAAATTTATTTCTTCTTATTTTAGTAGAAAAAAAACTTTGTCAAAAAATATATGTTTTATATAAATACTTTTAAATTTATGTAATTTTCAGAACTTGTATAGTTTAGTTGGTAAAAGCTTAGATTTACTAATTATATATAGATGTCAGTAAAGAAATTTTTTTTAGCAAGTGACAACATAAAAGATGACCCCTTTGATAGTAATATTTTATATTTGTTTGATGTCAAAAATTTGACTCAAAATGCTTTTTTACAAGGCGTTCAAGCATATTCAATGTTTAAACCGTATAATTTCATATATCGTTTTCAGATACATTATTTAAAAATGGCAGTTGCTTTCAAAAGATATACAAATTTGGAGTTAAATAATAATGAAGTTAACATTTAAAAAGGACGTGGAATTATGACTAAGTTTGTAAACGGTATGGCAAATGAAGTATTCCATTCTGTGTATTAAAAAGAATCAAAGGATCAACAACTTTATTCACAGTTATACACCTGAAGAAAAAGTATGTTCTTATTTAGGAAGAAGTGACGTTACATCTATTGGAAAAAATAAGTCTGGGATGTATGTGGTTGAAATTTGTAAGAAACTGGACATTGATATAATATATAGTGATCATCATGTTTAAAATATATGTTATCAATATTTACCAGTGAAAACAAAAAGTGGTAAGTTGATGTTTATTGACGAGAATAACTATGCCCATCATTATTCAGAAGCAAGAAGATGTATTGAAGTTGTAGATGAAGAATTATTAACTAAAGCTTACTATAGAAATAAGATTGAAAATGAATCATGTTTTAATTTATTTATAAATTAAATCATAAAAAAAATTTATTTAAATAATCCAAAATTAAAATTTGGTTGGTGGAGTTTCAATATGTTAACTATGGTAAAATTAGTTGTTACTATTGGAGTGGTTATTTGTACAATTATATTAATAATTGCTATTTATATATTGCATAAATTATTATTTTTTAAATTAATTTATAAATGCATTAAAAAAATTTCTAGTAAATTATCAGAAATAATAAATTCTCTTTGGAAAATTATAAAAAAAAAATGAAAGTCAATTAGGGTGTTTCAAGACCCATGTCTCCTGTAATGGTTGTAAATCTTAAAGAAATATAAAAAGTGGTACATTAAACGTAGTTTAATTTTTTTAAAATTAATTTTTAATTTTAAAAATTTTTATATAAAAGTTTTAATTGATAATTTGAAGTTAAAAAATTGTTTTTTTTTTAAATCTTTTTTTATAATTTTTTTTATCTGATAAATAATCATCATAAAAATTATATAAACGACGTTAAAAAATCTTTTTTAATATAAAAAAAAAAATTTTAAAAAACGACGCAGGTTAATTTTTTTTTAATTATTGACAATAAAATTTTAATTAAAAATATAATATAAATGTAATCTCTTTTAATGCTTAATAGTTCATGTTTTCAACTAATAAAATGCATATAATTTTAACTTTTATTTATTTAAAAGTACTTTTTTTAATATGACTGTATTGAAAGAAATTCTAAGTGCATATTTTGCTAACTTTTAAAATTATTTTTGGTAATAAATTAACTTGTAAAAAAAGGTGATATAAATTATTCATGGTGACCACCAAATTAATCTGCACTTAAATTTTTTTTGAAAAGATATTTAAAATATAGTGTCTATAAAAATCAACCAAAAACACTAAATATTAAAAAAATAATATTAAAAAAGAAATCGCATATAAAAAACAAGATACCTTTAGAAAAATAATAAAAAGTATTTTCAACACCTAATGCAACGTAATTTTAAATTACAGTTTTTTATATAGTAAAAACTAATATAAATGCCATAATGTATTTTTATATCATTAGTTTTATTAATAATCACTTTTAAGTAACTTGCTTATTAGTTATAGTACAAAAAATTAAAGTTGAAAAAATTTTTTTCTACATTTTTAAATAAATAAAAATATTTTAAAAAAAATGAAAAATGTTTTAAAAAAATAGTGTTGCCCTACAAGGACAAACACGCGTAGAATAGCTTGTTTATTAAATATATGACAAAACATTCTTTTCAAAATTATGTTTTGAATATTTTCAAACATCTTAAGTTAAATAAATAAGATTTTAATATAGTTTTTATAAATTTTATTGCTTATAAATATATTTTTATAACTTTTTTTTAATTTTTTTTTAAATATGTAATTCTATGGTAGTATAAAAAATGTTTAACTTCTGATTATAATTTAAGTTTTTTAAGAAACTTACTAATTGTAAAAAATCTTATTTTATTTTATAATACAATTTTAAAATTATATTATTCAAAAAAATAAATTACAAAAAAATAGTTTATTCAACGAAAAAGATAGAAATAGTAATTATTTTTTTATCAAAAATATATTATTAAAAAATTTATTATAGTTATCAAGAATACTAAAGTTTTAGTTCAAATTAGAAAAGCTACGCTACTTTAAAATAAATAAACGTATAATAATTATAAAAAAATCAAAAAGAGGTAAAAGTAGAAGGTTCCACCGAGATTTGAACTCGGGTCGCAGGATTCAAAGTCCTGAGTGCTAACCGCTACACCATGGAACCGATGGAAATGCAATTTTTATTATCATTCTTTATTTAAAAAATAAAAAACTTTATTTACACACTACTACACACAAAAAAATTCCATCATTTTGTTTCCCATCTTACAATTTTGTTTCTTTATTAATTATTTTGTTTTTTACATATTTTATTAAAATGAGGAACAAAACGATGGAATTTTTTTGTGTATTCAAATATGAGAGTTTACAATAAATAATTGGTTTACTTAAAATCATTCCGTAAATTCCTATATTATGTCCATTTTTTTTAAACCATAAATTATTAGATTATTTTTATGCAATAATTTCATTTATGAATCTAATAATTTTTACCATATTTTCTTTTTTAAAATCATTTTTTTAACGGCTTTAACAAGAACAGTAGAAATAGTAATAGTAGTACAAAATAATAGTCTAAAAAAATATTAATTAATAAACATTTAGAAAATTAAAAAAAAATCACTTAATGTTTATAATGTTTAATAATAAAACAAAGAATTTTTAATAAAATTAGGTTGATTTGTACAGTAGCGGCACCATAAATTTTTTTACTCTGTTTTCATTAAAATCAGTTTTTAATGATTAAAAAAGTTAATACAATAATTAACTTTTATAGATTAAAATGTAAAAGTTTTTTATAAATATTAAGTTTTATAAAAGGTTTTTATAAAAGCTGCCCATGTATTATCATTTTTTATCCTCTAGATAAATTCTCATATATGTTCTTTCATTTTTTTTACTGATAATTAAAGTTGTTTTGAGATTTTTAAATCTTTTTATTGTTTTTTAGATGTTTTTATAGTTTTAACTTTTTTTGTAAATTAGAACTTTTTATATCTTTTTATTATGTTTTAATATCATTTGTTATGCTTAAAATTATTTTTTTAAAATATATTATTACATTTTAAGTAATTAAATAGAAAAAAATTTTTTAAAAAGCTTCAGAGAGCATAGAAAAAACCTTAAAACGGGTAAAATTTCACAAGAAAAAAATTTTTTTTTGTCAACTAATAAACATTAATTGTCTTATTTTTAATTTATAAAAACCCGATTGAAATTACAAGTAGAGAAAAATAATGACAGGTACCCTGTTGTAAAAGTAGTTCAATATTTCTATCAAATATTAGAAAAACAAATTTAGTAAATTTTATTTTAAAATACTTGTAAAGCGACATGTCAGATTGCATTTTCGAGAAATGAAAATAATATTAGTTATGTATATTATTTTGATGAAATCAACAAGCTGCCAATAAATATTTCATTTATTAAGAAAAAAAAGCACTTAAATTATCTTATGTTTTTTAAATTATTAGTATAAAAAGAAAAAACATATTTATTAATAATTGTCATTTATTTTTAATGATCTTTGGAATTTAATTATTTTTTAATTATATAGTTTAAAGAACTATGTTTTACCTTTATATTTAGTAGAATTATTAGACCAACAGTTTTAATATAATCTTTTAATACTTCTACTCACATTAATTATAAATAAATACTTTTTAACTATGATTATGCATATTTATAAAAATTTCTTATTACTAAATTGAAAAATGATGTTTAAATTACATGTAGATTCAACATTAAAAAAAAAATTTTTTTTTGATCTAAAAATTATTAATGATTAATTTAAGTAGCACATTTTTGAAATTTAAAATTATAAAAATTTATTAACGAAAGATAATTTCTCTGAAATATATGAAACAAAAAAATATTTTTTAATTTATACATTTTATATTTATTATAAATATGATTAAAATAAAAACATTTTTTAAAATAAACATTCATTTAATAATATTAATAATCTAATTTTAAGAAAAAAAAAAACAATTAAAACATTATTTTAATTTAAAAAGTAAAAAATTGTAAAAATACAAAGAATATAAGTAAGATTGGATATAACTTTATTATAAATTGTATAAAATAACCCACTCTCTTGAACATGACACAATTTATTATTTGTGTTAAACGTATTAAACAACCATACTATATATGTTACTTAATTGTTGCTAAATATTTAAACCTTTAATGATTTTTAACATTTTAATAATAAAAAAATTAGGAAAATGAAATTGTTAATAAAGAAATGATAAGATTAAAATATTTAAAATTAAAAAATATAAAAAATTAATCATGATACTTCTTATTTATAAAACAAAGGTATGTTGATATAAGAGTTAAATGTTGATTGTATAACCATAAGTTACAGTGTAAGATTCAAGAATGTTAAGTATATTATGAGAAATATCCTTATCAAAATATCTTTTATTGTGTTATTATAATATTATAATAACATAATAAAAGTATATAAGAATGATTATTTTAAAGACTATTACATTTTTCAGAGAATTGTGTTAATTCTCTTTTATAAACTTATCAAATAAAATCTACTATTATTTTTTATATGGAGGTTCCACCTGTTTCAACTCAGGACACTATGAAAAGAAAGGCAGGATTTGAAACTTTAATGACCACTTTACGCCACTTAAACGTGCTCACACCGGATCTGAAAAAGGAACTAATGGACCATTGGGCAGCGGATCGGTATGATAAAGCTCAAGCAGTAGTAAATCAACTTTTACGTGACTTAATTGGTCAACAAAACCAAACGAAGGAATTCCTCGATCGTACGGACGAGTATCAGGACTTTTTACAAGACCACCCAATCATCGTCGTTAAGCGTCACCTAAGCTTTACACCTGTACCGGAAAGATTGGGTTCTCCCGTAGTAGCTAAACGCAATATCACTATTTTTTTTAGACAAATTGCAACACTTTTCAGGAGGCTCTTCAGGCAAATTTACTGCATGGATCAAACGCTTCGAAATGGCAATTGACATGGCGTATGTCGTGGAAACAGAAGAACACCGAGAAATGTTTAAATTTTATCTTTTAGGTGATTATCTGAGAGATGAAGCTTTAAATTTATACAAAGGAGCCGGGCATGCATTAGGCTCAAAAATAACGTTTCAAGATGCTGTTCAATATATCTTGATTCGTATTGATACACCTGTAAACCAGTTACGTGCAAATGTGGCTTGGTTAAAATATTATAGGGATTCTATGTCCTTCAGCAAACACTTTGATGCATTTATTGTAAATACGATAGCAACATGTGGACTACCGGAAGAACTAATCATGAGCCACGTAATGGAGTTTGCAATTAAACGTGATGCGTCATTTGCAACAGATCGTGCTATTCAAACCTTAATGAAAATAGAATTTCTATACACACTACCCCGTAGAATTGCAGAGCAGATGGAAGATTCAGTGAATGCGATGACTCTATTGGAAATCCGCGATAGGGCTGAGGAACTCCTTTTCAGGGACAAGGAAAGACGTCACAGGTTACAACCGAGAAACGAGGAGCGTAAGATAGGAGGAAGGGACAACATCTCATCGTCTAGTTCATTATATAAACAAGGTTTCAAAGAGGGTAAGGTGCACAATGTAACACCCTTGGTAGAATCTGGTACTTTAAAAAAAGAAAAAGATATATCCGACACTTCTTTAAATCAAGTATCTTTTGGTGGGCCAGTATTGTCTCACATTTTCTTAAATTATTCGTTGAACAATAATAGAAAGGCATCTACAAAGCTTTGGCCACTATTATTCTTCTATTTGCTTATTCCATGCATTTGGAATTTTAGCAATATATTGGACTGCGATGGTAATAACAATTCATTTACTTGGTCTCTTCAATCTCCGCAGAGATGGAATTGCAACGACAGTATCTTATCTTGTGGCACTTAGAACTAATAAAGGTGTTTCAACAAGGTATAAAGAAGTGCAAATCCAACCAATTTCTTATAGCAGTCAGCCCGAATTTTGCTTTGTGTAAAGGATAACAATAATTCAAGAAATACATTATAATGTTACTATATTATAATGCATTCTTGAGAAAAATAACAAATCAAATTAATATAAAAACAGTTTTAAAATTATAGAGATTCATATTTTATATTTTTTAATATAATAAAAGTTATTTTAGACATTTATATGGAGGTTCCACCAATCTTAAACCATAAGACACAATGAAAAAACAAGCAGGATTTGACACTCTTATTGAGATGCTTGAAAAAGCGAATGTATTAACACAAACAACAACTGACACATTACGGGAATATTGGAATCGTGAAGAATATGATGCAGCTAAAGAAATGGTACGGCAGATATTACAATCTGTTCCAGATAAACTACTTCCAGACAATATCGACAAAACGGATTTGCCTAATATTACGCCTCAAGTAGACCAATCAGATATAGGACGTACGGAATTATTTGACACTACTTTCTCCGTGCTTCGAAACGAAATTAATGAAAAATCATTACGTGAAACTACACGTTCTATAAAACAAGACATACTAGATTATAAACTACCGACCGTCAACCAATTATCACCACCATCGACAACAAATAATTCAACTATGTTAAGTAAATTACAATCATTTGCGGGGTGCAACTTTGTGGAATTTCAACTATGAAGCAAAAGGTTTGAATTAGCAATAAATATGGCATATGCCTCAGAGAGTTCATCTACGTGCGATTATTATAAGTTTATTTTTTTGGAAGAATTTTTGAAAGATCAAGCGTTACATTTATACAAGGCAGCAATACACCATTTTGATTTGGATAATGCAACTTTTATAGACATTGTAGAGTATATAACCCAACGGTTAGACACTCCAGCTAACCAATTTAGAGCGAATAAGGAACGAACAAAATTTTTCAAGGATTTATCAGGAGACTTTAAGATTCATTTCTCAACATTTATCAATAAGACAGTGGCAACATGCGGAATTTCTATGAACACCATACTGGGAAATACACAAATAGTTGGAATGGATAAGGCAACTATAAATTTGCAAAAATGTGAAAAAGCCTTTTAAACATTGACCTGGCTGGACTTTCTTGTGACACTTTCAGGAAGAATATCTGAACAATTGGAATCACAGATTCACAAAAGAAATATCTTGGAACTAAAGAATAGAGCAAAAGAATTAATTTACCGCGAGCAAGAAAGACGGACTAGGCAAGAAAGGCCACAGAAAGAAGAAAATTCTACAAGTTGGGTTCCAAGAGACAAGAAGTATTCTTCTCAACAATTTCGTCAACAGAGAAATGGAAATTATCAAGAAAAAGTTAATCACATTATCCCTTTGGCAGCTGAAATGAATAGTCATCAAACATCACCGGATGAAATCGAACATCCTACACAAATTTCTTTTGTTGAGCCGCATATTCCACGCATTTTATATACAACAACTTTAGAATCACCAAATTATCATGTATTAGGATGGAAATTATTACTAATTTTCTGTGTAATTCTAGGTGGAGGATCGTTCGCCATACAACATATATTGGATTGCAATACAACAGCTAGTTAATCATGGGAAATTACATCGCCTTAAAATCATCAATGTGAAAGTATGCAACAATGGCATTTAGAATCTAGAAATGTATATACTCAAAATGAAAAATCCTGTATTCAAAGCTTGGAATTAGTTGCTGTTAGTGCGCATTATGTTTTATTACTTAGAGAAAGTCCGGTTCTGTTATTGAAATTACCTGGGATATCTCACAAATGCAATCACAGTATGTCAGAATTTAGCCAAGTATATAATGTTCAGTTAGAAAAACCAATATGGGCTCGGCATTCAATCAATGAGAAAGTTTTTGATAATATGCCTCATTATCCGAACGATATGACACCAAAGGTCAGAGGTATAGCAGGCCAATTATTATTGTTCAAAGCAGGTTTGATAGTTTCGGATCTTACGGATGTTTAATGGGATGCTTTATTTTTTTAATATTTTTCAAACTCATTATCGAAACTCAAGACAGATAGGAACGTTTCGGTTAATCACTTACTCGTTAGTTCAACAATTTATTGCTCCTTCTTTTCATAAAGCTTGTGCTGAATCAGTCAGATTATTTAAAGCTATACAACATACGTCTAACTCTACAGAAAAGATACGTATATTGCTCGATAGAAATGATGTTCGGGCATTGATGCAGGGCTCTACTTTTCAAGTTACACGATGTAAACCGGTTGTACCACAAGCTATATTTTCGGATTACAAATATAACAATATTTGTTATACACGAATACCCATTTTAATACAAAATCAATTGAAATTTATGGATAATGATGGATATTTACACGAGCATGCTATGGGTCACCCGTGTGTACAAGTCTCTATGGATAAAATAGAACGTACACTTCAACCAGAATAATCATCTAATGTAGAATGGCATGGCTGGGAGATGTTTTCTGACTTGTCGTGGTTTATAAACAATGGTACGATAGTCTGGAATTGGGTAATCAATGTAATATTGGGGATAGTTAATATTATCGTGTTAACTATTTTTGGCATTTGTCTATGAAACTGGGCTGTATTGCTTGTAGCGGTTATAACAGATTATACAAAAGGCGTAAAAACAGACGTCAACAGGAAAAGGTTTTAGATCAGTTACGTGAAGTGGTTAGGGTGTCAGGCTTACAGGATCGAATTGTCAACCAGATAGCTCCAATGCAAGGTAAACAACTATTTGTCGAATTATATATTAGCCAAAAGAAATCCAAAAAACTTCTTCGTTGTTTAATTGATTCGGGTGCGTGTGTATTATTTATACGGAAATCTGCTCTCTCTGATATATCGGAAACTAAGTCTTTTGCTAATCCAACAAAAATTGCTTAGGATTTTAACGGTAACTCTATTATGGCCATAGAGCAATGCAAAGTAAAGCTTGTGTTTGCTAAGAAAACTGTCGAGCTGCATTTATGGCTGTTGGAAAAGTTACATCAAGATGTATTACTTGGATCTGATGCTCTGGAAATATTTGACAAATTTTGTCTTCCTGTTTTGTTCAAATTGACATCTAACACCATTCAAATTGGGACTACAAGGCATCCGTTGGCCAATATTCCAAGAGTATCTTATTTAAGTCCGTATGAAGTATGGGAAACTGTAAAATCTTAGGTTTGATGCGTCCGTAGGTTGTCCAATAGTACGCCAGTAGGTGATCTTTCTAGTCTATTAGTTGATGAATTGGATCGTCCGGATGATTTATTATCCGATATGGCCATATGGGATACTATGCCTTCACCGTCTATTCTATCTACGATCAAATATCAACTGGGAAGGGGGAAATGTGGTAGCAGATCACTTATCACAATATGATATTCCAAATGAAAATGTTATTCGGTTAAATCTAATTTCGTGGACGGCAGTTTTTCCCTCCAAATTTTAAATTTTAGGGTTAATTTTAAATAATAAAAATTAAATTTTATTTATTAACTGATAAATTTTCCAGTAAAATATTAAATGCATCAATTCCATAATTGTTCTTAAAGGCAAATTCATTGATATAAGACATAATTTCTTTCCGATTAGTACCTTTTTTTCTCAAAAATCTTTTTAGGACGGACCACAGATTCTCAATATTCTGTGTATGAATATTGGCATCCTCTGGGTTAACAAAGTTTTCTTGATGGATAACTGTCTTGTGAGTATATCCATGTTGTGATAGGTTTCTATATCCACGCCATCCGTCAGTGTAGATAGTAGAATTAGGTAGAACATGTCTTTTGATGACATCCAAAAGAGTCAATTCATTCCTGTTTGGCACAGAGACAATAAAGAACTTTTTCGTGGCACGAGAAATACCACCAACAACCCATTGAGCAGGAATTTGTCTTCCCTTGTTATATTTTCTTTTTGTTATGACGGTTTCGTCAATTTCAACAACATCATTAACTCCACCAATAGGATTTGTCGGAGTTCTAAATTCTTGTAAAATTGACCGAATTTTAAAATTGAAAGTCGAGATTGTGTTTCCACATAATTCCAGTTCTTTTGCAATGTTTTCAGACGAAGTATCATTGCTCCACAGGTATAAATAAAGAATGAACTTCTTCAGTGATGTTTTAATATTCTCAAGAAAACTGCCAGCTCGAATGCTTATAGATTTGTTGCATTCTCTTTTGTAGCATCGCCATCTTAAATTGTCAATTGATGTTCGTTGAGCCAATTTCATTGGACAGTTACAACTCGGACAAAGTTGCATAGAATAAATGAGTCTATGGTTCATTGAAAATGCAAGTATTTTATCATTAGTATTAAGATCGTTCAGAAGAGATAACAAAGAGAAGTATTGTACCATTTTTGATGATGGATGAAAAAAAGTTTATTTAATATAAAATTATTCTTGCGCGGAGAAAAGAAACAAAAAATATTTTGGCGGGAAAATTTGGAGGGAGGATTGCCGTTCACGAAATTAGATTTAACCTGTTATTCAATTTATGGAATTGCCTTGAGGAAAGTTTAATTGGAAATATACACCAGAAGAGATAAAAAATTATGAACAGCAGGAAAAAGATGGAAAGGTTAAGAACATATCGGGAATATTTTACACATGGCCAATTAAAAATGAAGATTGGGATAAAACTGTGCTAATCACAACGTATTGCTACATTAATACAGTACATTCAAAAAGAGGTTTATCTCCCGCTTACTTAATGTTTGGACGTGATCTTAATATAAATTTAGACCTTAAAAAATCAATTGTAGAAACTAAATACAAAGATGAGACCAATGAATGGAAACAATAACTTATTAGGTTACAGGAAATATGGTTTCAAGCCTATGATAAAGTATGGAAAGAAGCTGAAGAAACTAAAGGATTCTCGGTAGATTTAAAAGTTAATGAATTGGTTTTAAAAAAAAGAATCGTTGACAAAAGAGGAAATCTTAGTCCTTGGTATTGGCCTTTTAAAGTATTAGAAATTGACGAACATCTAAAGAGTTTTAATCAAGAAGGGAAGAAAACAAGAATGGTCACATATTTCTCAACTTAAGAAGTTTGTACGAAGTACCAACAATGAAGATAAGGTGGGGGATGTAAAGGATAACAATAATTCAAGAAACGCATTATAATGTTACTATGATATTATGCATTCTCGAGAAAAATAACAAATCAAATTAATATAAAAGCAGTTTTGAAATTATAGAGATTTATATTTTATATTCTTTAATATAATAAAGTAATTTTAGTCATTTATATTTGATTTTATCAGAAAAGTCTCATTTATAAAGTAAAGTGTTGGATACTGGTATACTATGCCATCGCGAATTAATGGAATTTCACAATGGATATGCTTTCCGCACCTTGCCTTCCATATGATCAATGGAGACGATTGGTTCTACAGTATCTGATATAAGAATCAGCAATGCGTCGTATGATCGAATTGGCAACAGTTCACAGAATAAAAATCACATCATTTTCCGTCGTAAAAAAAATAATTTTTATAATTAATTTGCTTTTTTTATCATTTTATTGCTAATATTCATTTTTTTTCATGAATATTAAAGTTTAAACATAAACCAAGTATAACTCATCTACATAAATTTAAATAATAGTAGATGAAAAAAAACTACATAAAAATTTAACTATACAAATAAGGATGTTGTATGAGTGTGTGTGCATATTATCCAAAAAAAATAATTTTTTTCCATATTCAAATTAACAATGCTTTTTATAAACTTTTAATTACTATCTTTTTTATGACAAACTTTGAATGAGATAATTTTTTTAATTAGGCAAAAATCTAAATATAAAATTTTTTTTGTTGATATATTCAATTTTGCATATTATAAAAAAACACGACGGAAAATGATGTGATTTTTTTTCTGTGTATAATCTCAAAAACATTATGAATTAACCACTTTGTTTTTTTGAAGTTTTTTTACTTATTTTTATTTAGTTATAACTAATAATATATTGTTTGGAAAATATTGGCAATATTAAAAATATTTTTATCAATAACTTTTTTTATCACTCAAAATATAATAATGTTTAAATGTAAAAATGGGTTTTTTAGCATGATAAATTTACCAAAATAATTTACATGATTGGGAAATTTCATTATTAATTACTTCCTAGAATAATTATAATGATTATACCAAAAACATTTTTATCAATAACTTTTTTTCTCACACGAACTACAAAAAACTGAACATATAACCATAAATTTTTAAACATGCTTTATTCATTGAAAGTAGTAACTTAATTGGATAATTTAATTTTTGATGACTTTTTGGAGTCTGCATATTTAAAAAATAAAAATGATAAAGATTGATATATATATATTGATATAATTTCATATACTAATTTTTGATATACGAGAAATAGATAAAAAATTTTATGAAGCTCCACAGAAGAATAATGAAGCGATATCAAGCTAATATTCTCTATTTAGTAATATGTCTCCAAGGTAAATACATTAAACATTTAAAATTGAGAATTTAAAATTTTGCTTGTCCTGGGTTATTTAAATTACTCTAGTTTCTCAGGAAACCTGTTTTAAATATTAAGTTTATTTTTTTGTTATATTGTAAAAAGGAATTTTTTTTTCTAATTTCTTCCATAGTTTATTGTGATGAAAACTTTATTTTACTAGTAGAAGCCTAAAACACACTAAAACAATATTAAATGAAGATAATAAAAAGATACCGTTTCTTTATTTTCAACATGCTTGTCTTAATTCATAAAACATTTAGAAATATTTTTTTATTATGTATGATTTACCTTAATTTCATTCAAATTACTGTATACGCAATTATATAAGAATGCTGTATGTTTCTGGTATACAATGCTTATCACAGTCTTATAAAAAATGCACACAGCAGTCGATATTAAAATGCATATAGAAATTTATATACGACTGAATGAGGAATTTTAATGCTTTTTGTAAGCACCATCAAAATTACCAAATGATAAAATTATAGAAAAATGTATGTATTTGGCCAATTCGACATTATTTGTTTTTTTGTGTAGCATAAGGTACTTTTTATAAAAATCATTTTTTCAATTTTTATTAAATAAAATTTTACAATATTAAAATAAAAGTAAATTAACATAAACTTTTAGTATTTTGATTGTTATATAATGATTCTCTTTTTTTATTCATTATGTTTATATTAACATATATATAAATTTAAATACAAAGTAATACAAATATTCATAAATTGATATTAATACTATAATACTACAAATTTATTTTATTTATTTAAAAAAATTTGTATATTAATTAATAAAAGTTTACAATAAATTATCATTAAATTACTTCCTTTATAATTTTTAAATTAAAAAATTTATTTTATCAAATAATTTTACATAGTTTAAGTAAGAATACATTGATAATAATATTTTGAAAAATAGTTTAATATACAATTCAGCTTAATTACAATATTATTTTAAACAATACTATTAAATTACATTCAAAATTTTTAAAATAAAAATAAAATCTAAATTTGATATTCAAATTAACTTTGAAAGTTTTTGAAAGCTTTGAGTAAATTATGGATATTAGTTTTAGTAATGAAAAATGTTTTAACATAAATAAACTAAAAAAATAAGTTAATTGATAAATAGACATTTTAATATGGTTTTGATATATTTTGTAACAAGGATAATTTGTTGTTAAAAAATTATAAAAATTATATAGAAAAAACATTGTCATTAAAAATAAATATAAGGATTTGAAAATATTTTAACATTTTTGTAATTTAAATATAAAAAATTTCAATTTAATAAAAAAACCTCTTGAAATAATTTTTTTTCAAGAATAAAAACAATTAAGATTTTTATATAATTGTGTTTTCTTGTTTTGCTTAATGTATGCTTATATTTAATAGTTTTAAAGTATTTTAATAATAAACTATTTTAAAAATAATAAATTAATTTAATTTTTACGTTTAAAAAATTATTAAACAATGTAGAATTTATTTGTTATTTGATGATCTAAAAAAACTCATAAGTTATACTTTGCATATTTTTTTATTAATTTATTTTTATTTATTAATTGGTAAAGAAAAGATTAGACTTTTTTTGAAGACAAGAATATCGTATTGATAAAAATATATATACCATTTGAATATTATAAGTTTTACTGGACTTATAGACTTTTGAAAAAAAAGTTATTCTTTTCATTGATGTAAATATAAATTTTTCAAATAAAAAACTCTAACTATAATTATTGCTAATAAATAATTATCTAAAAAAATAAATGTGTAGCAATAATATCATTTTTATTTTTTTTAGTAACTTTTTATAATTTTTTAATTGTTATTATTCAATTAATAATTTTTCTACATTGATTAATAAATATTCTAGTAAAGCTAGTAATCCTTTATCAAATAGCTACAATTACATTAATTTTATAAATATTAAAAGGAATTATTAATTAAATTTTGTCAATTTGATAAAAATTTTTTTATTTTTTTTTAATTTTTGATAAAATGCTAAACTTATTGCAAGAAAAATAACATTTTTCATACCATTAAATAAAATTTTGTAAAACTGACAACGTTTGAATAATTAAAAAATTTTACCAATATTAATAGAAATTAATGTAATTGTAGTCATCTGATATAGAATTATTTACTCTATCATAATATTTATTATTCCAATTAAAAAAAAATTATTCATTTATAAATTATATTTCAACAATGGTAAAAAATCAATCAAAATTGATAATTTGTTATCCGGAATACCCGGATAATGAGTAGACCTTCGAGAAGTCCCGAAGAATTATAATATACTTTTATGTAACTTTTATTTAGATGTTATATAATATTACAAATGTATGACTTATAAATTGGTATCCTCTAAAGTGACTAAATATTATACGAGATGTTTCCTTTTTATATTTGCGTTCTGCGTCTATGATATTCTGTATTTTCTCTCTGACATGACATATATTATCTCCTTTTTACAAATTTTTTTAATTTTTTTAATAATTAATGAATTAAATTTTAAATGATATTATTACTAAATACAATCATTAAAAATAATTATTTATTAACAATAAACAAAATTATAGGTTTTTATTTAAAAAAGTTATATTTACATATATGGTGAAAACTATTCCTCTTTTCAAAAGTTTATAAATCTAGTAACATTTACTACTTAAAGGAGTATGAATATTTTCATTAATTCGGTATTTTTTTTAAAATAAGTCAGATTTCGTTTTAATCCATTTAAAAATAAAAACGTTATTAATAAAAATATGCAGATTGTAACTTATAAACTACCCTGTATAACTTATATTAAAGAAATAATAAAACTGTTTCATATTATTATTAAATGATAAATAAAAGTTTTTAAATAATATTTTTTATATAACAACTTTTTTTATATGTTTAAAATGTGCCTTTTTAATAAATTTTTTTTAATTAATATTAAATTAGTATTGTAAATAAATTTTTGCTATTTTAAAAATATAAATAGTCATTTAAACGGTTTTTTAATTTATATAAATATTTATTCAAAAACGTTGTATTACACACAGAGGAAAAACAATCATTTTCCATCCTACAAGCCCATTTTTTGTACAATCATCATCTTTTGTCCAATAAAAAAATTAAAACACAAATTTTTTCTTAATTAAAAAAATTATCTTTTTGTTGCTGGATTGAGACGTAAATATAATAGAATTGGAAACATTTTAAATGGTTAATTTTTTTCACTTGTTTATGTAAAAAACAATTTTAATGATATTAATATAATTCTTTAGGTGATTTGCTATCGAAAAAAAAAATTATTGAAGTTTTAAAAATGCGGTAATATTTAAGAGTAACCTTATGTATTCAACTTTGAATATTAAAAATGACAGGACAGAAAATGATCGTTTTTTCTTTGTGTGTATTATAAAAAAAATTAATATAAAAAAATTTTTTTTTAATTTTATAAGTTTTGCTAAATTATTATTTTCTTCCAAATTGTTCCATTCTTCTCTTCGGTGCTTTGTCTTTATTTTTATTATTACTAATATTATATAATCTGTATGCAAGGTTTTCAGTACTACCAGTAGAAACTTTTACAGCACGTTTTAATCTTATTTGTTCATTTTGATTTTCATTTAAATATAAAAAACTTTCTCCTATTTTAATTAAAGAAAGAGAAACAAGTAAAACTAAAGTAGAAAATAAAATAATTTTAATTGAAAGCATTTTAGAATTGAAATCAAGTGATTGAAAATAATACAAAAAATTGTCTTTTATATATTTAAAAGGGATCACTGATCTATAAAGTTTTATTATAATATTGATTTTAAAATAAAAAAAAGCATTATGAACACTTTTTTTTCATTTTTATAGAGCCGCCTACAATATGCCTAAAATTATGCAAATTTTAAATTAAATTAATTTATTATTATAAATAATGACAGAATAAATATTTTTAGAATTGTTGTAATTTTTTTTTTGATTTAGGTAGCTAAAACACTACTATATTTCACAGATTCTAAATTAAGCACATTTTATTTTTGTAGATATTACATAACATAAAGTCTGCTAAATAACTATCAAGCAAACTCATTAGTACCTTCTCTCTTTTTTTTTTCTACTTAACAACCTCTCGTATTCTCTTAATCGTCTAGATGTGGGATTCAGATTTAGAATTTACAAAGTTGTGTTTGTGATTAACTTTGAAATGTTGGAAATCTTAAGTCTCAATATCATCGGTCTTTTAAGACTTTTAACTTTCTGAATACATAATGACTACAATTGAATTTTTTTTATCGTTTAAACTTCTTATATATTATTTTGTTATATTAAAGCTATATTTTTTATAATAAATTAATTTTTTTGCATAAAGATAGTCAAAATTTAGTGGTCCTACAAAAAACAAAAAAATTACTCAAATTTTTTATATATTTTAAAAGATTAATTATTTATACAACTTCTGTCAAAGAAATAATTGGAATGTCTTTATAAAAAAGAATTTAGCAAAAAAATTAAAAAAAAACCATTTTATTTATTCAAAATAATTCCCTTTAACAAAAATACAACAAAGAGCACGTTCAAGAAGTTCATCAAATGACTTTTCTATGTCATTTTTTGTGATGCTCTTAAATATGACGGTTGTTAAAAATTGAATGGCTTTAATCGAATAAAAACGCTTTCTTTTTGTCTCAAAATGTAACTTGGGAAATAGAAAACAGTCACAGGAAGCCAAATCATGTAAATATAGATAATGGTTAAGTATAAAAATTTGATTTTTGATCAAATAATCAGTGATAATTGATAACCGATGAAATGTTGTATTATCTGAATAATTTTCAATTGCCTTGTTCTTGATATTCAAGACAAATACGGGCTTTTAAACGTCTAAATACATCTAGATAATACTCAGCATTAACCTTAATACCACTTAAAGCAATTTTTTCGTGAATAATGCTTTTTGAATTGTAGAAACAAGTGAGCATTTTTTTAATTTTTGACTTTTCCAAAAGACACTTTGTTGGTAAACAATTATACCTATAAGTTATTTGAAGCATTCGGAATGTTTTGGTAGCAGTTTTACCATATAAAAACAAAATTTAATAATAATTCTTTGTTTTTGATTTAGCCTCCGACTGATTAAAAAAAACCACTGTAGTTTAATGTAAAATATATCTACTCCAAGTAGACGAATAGAAAAGCAAAACTAGCACCTGATTAATAAAGATTGATAATCCACAAAACAATTGATGACCTACCGATAATGCTATTAATTTTAGTAAAATAAAGTGATTCCGGTTACTTTTGGGACAGAGGATGTATAATTTTTTAAAAAAAATTCATATCATAATTTTTGTAAACCCAGACAGCTATATCAGTGATAATGATCTCAAAGAGAAGTAACCAGAAAAGATAACATAAACAGAAAGAATATAAAAAGAAAAAGATTTAATATAAATACATGTACACATTTTTTAGTTGTTAGTTTTACCTTCTTAATAAATAAACTCTTATTTTAAATCAGCGACTTTCTAAATAAATTTAAGCTTAATAAGAAGCCCTATAAGGGCTCCTAAACCAACCCTGGATTACACTTTAAAATGAACTTTTTTTTAATTTTTATTGTTTTTTATTAATTTAATTTTTTTATTTGCACAATTAAACAAGTAATTTTTTTATTTAAAACGCGTTTTCCAAAAAAGTCGAGCGAGCAGGAACAAACAACATTTTAAATTTCAAATTTAATATGGTTAATATATTTAGCTAAAAAACGTATTACCAAATACATAATATTAGCTTCATGTACTTTCATTACGCATATGTGAAGCTTCAAAAAATTTTTGTCTTACATTGTATATCTAAAAAATAGTATATGAAACTATATTGATATATGTTTTATTCTCTACTGTTTTTTGGGGACTTTTCAAATATGTAAAAAAAATTAAAAAACTTTGTTTTTTAAAGTAATTAATGTAAAAAATATCAAAAATGAAATTCTCCATCTAAGCGACTAATTTCAGTAAATACAGCATGTTTGAAAACCTATTTTTATACTTTAACATTATTGTATTTTGATAAGAAAAAAAGTTATTGATAAAAATAATTTTAATATTGTTGATTTACAGGGTATTTAATCAGTAACTCCCAATTTATTAAAACTTTTTTCTACTCAATTTTTTTTATGATTATTTTTTCAAATGATAGGAAAGTGTTTAAATTTTGATATATTATAAGATCGTTGCTGAGAAATAACTTTAAATTAAAATAAAAATATAATTATATTATGACATTAGAGCAAATTTATACAGGAGTTCACAAAATAACTTTCAAAAATTTTAAACTCTTTTAACTTTTTTTTACTTAATATCTTTTTATGACTTTTTTTATCTGATAAATAATCATTAAAAAAATTATTTAAACATTATTTGCTATATATTATATATATATATATATCAAACACCATGTTTGGTATATGTATATAAATATGTAGGAATTAGTAAAAACCTTCATTCATAACCAAGAACTCTTGGGTAAGTTTTTACTAATTCCTGCATATTTATTTATTTCTTTTAGTTTTAAAATAAAATACTAATATAAAAGTTAGTGCATTATTAAAAATCTTTTTTAATATTAAAAACTGAGAAAAAAAATAAAACGTTAAAAACTTTTTTGATTTTTTTTATTAAAAAAGGGGTCTAAAGTTTTTTTTAAAAAGCAAAAAATGCTTTTAACTACAAGAAATACATCTTAATAATGTTATATTCTACACCTAATATAACGTAATTTTAAGAATAGAGGTTTTTATAGTATATGAATTTACATTAATATCCATAATATAACTATAGCTTTAGTTTAATTAAACGTTGTTTCTTAAGAACAATTTTGTAATATATCAAAGTCGAGATACTTTTTTATCATTTAAAATAATCAAAAAAAAAACATCAAGTAGAAAAAAAGTTTTAAAAAAAGTAAAAAATTAAAAAATTTTTAAACTAAATATTACTATCTATATAATATTCTAAATATTTTTTTGTTGTTGTTTTTCTGTCTTTGGATGTCATGTCACAAAATTTTTTTAAATATTTAGTAAATTTTAATAAAATGTGATAATATTTTGACTTGAAAAACTTTGACGTCATAATAATAACTTTACAAAAAAAATACTTATTGCAAAGATTGATTAATTTATTGTTATTATTATTAGAAACCTACCTATTTACGTTAGTGCTTTACCTGAATCTCTTCAAATAGTTAACTTACTACAGTAAAACAAAAAATTAATCACTAGAAAAAAAATTATATAAAATAAATAAAAAATTGTGAATTTGTACTCTAATTTCTTTAAATATATATCAACCTTGATATTAAAAAAACTTCTAACAATTTCTTAAATTTATTTTTTTTGGTATTAATTTACTGCTTTTATAATTGTTTTGTACTAATTTAATCAATTCTATTTTTAAAATATCAACATCAAAATAAAATATGTACTCTTATTTATTAATTATAGTTAATTTTTTATGCAACATTCTTTTTTTATAAAACATAAAATGATTAAGTTTTATCTATCAATTTTAAGCTATTTCTTTTTATTGCCTTGTGACAACATTTTAAACTATTTTTTTTATTTTTTCAATTAAGTAAAAATTTAAATATTTCTATTTTAAAAAATAAAAAATAATCATTTAATAAAAAATAACCTTAAAGGACAATTTTTAAGTTTTTTTGTTATGTGTATTTAATTTTTAAATTATCTTTTGTTAAATAAATAAAAATTAAAATTTAACGTTTAAAAATTTAAACAAATAATTAGTTGATTTATAATAATTATTAAAATAATAATATGACAAATAAAATATCTTAATCTAAATAACTGATTTTAATTATGTAATTAAATTTATATAAATAAAAAAATGATAACTACGAATTATTTATAATAAAAATTTGCCCTTTTTTTACTGTTTGACAATCTGTTGTTTTACTGGACATCAATAAAAAAACCCTTCTCAGATTTCAACATGTGTCGCTGTAATACTACTACTTATGAAAAGTATCTAAAAAATGTTTTTTAAATAATTTTTTAATAATTTTTTTACAAAATACAACTTTCAAAACACTAACTACATCATGATAAAACGTTTTATTTATGATTAAAATCAAATAAATAAAAATAAATATTTTTGTATTACCTATATATTTCTTTTATTATCATTTTAGTTATTTTATTAAGAGTGAATATCAAAAATTATTTTTTACATCAAAACTTGCATTTTTGTATACATCTATTAAAAAAAGAAAATATTACTAAATACAATACTTTTAAAAACAGTTAATTTTAATTGCAATTATTCTTTTTTTTTACAATTTTTCATTCTTTACTAAAATTAACATGTATTAAAAATTAATCAAGTTGTGTAAATTATAAAACTTTTTAAAAAAAAAAACGACTTAAATTTATATATTTGTTACTGATTTAAAGATAAAAATAAATTATTTACAAATAAAATTAAAAAAAGTTAATAAATCAATTTTTATCTTATGATTTATTCATTTCAGTTTTATGCAAACATTATTGCAAAAACAAAACATAATTATAAAGAATTTTTAAAATGTTTTAAAATTATTAAATAAAATTATGTAATATTGATCAAAATAATTATTAAGAGTATATTATTAATTTTTTTGTAAATTTTGTTTTTTCAAAATATAAAGAAATAATTTATTAAAAAATAAGTAAATGAATTCTATTTAAAATTGATTTCAAACAAGATACTTTAAAATATTAAATTTCATGTATTCTATTTTCATTTTTTACGTTATAAATTTATTTTTTAAAAATAATTTAATAAAAATAAATTTTATTTATAAAAATTAAAGTTAATCAAAAGCACTATTAAACATTTGCTTTTTCAATAATAATTTAATATTTTTGTTTAAAATAAATTGCTTAAAACTTAAAATTACAACAAATAAAGTAGATTTTATTTTATTAAACAAATAATAAAAATAATTCTTTATATTATAAAACAAAAAGTTACTTCAAAATTTGGCATGTTTATATTAACAATGCTCCAATTATTTATGGTAGATACCTAACTGTACAACTTGTTAAAAGACTTTTTTTTATTTAACATTATTACAATAAAATTAATTATATGTAATTAAAGTGTTAAAAATTTTTAATAGTAAAAAAAATTTAAATTTAATATATAATATTTATGATTTTCAAGTATGTGCTTCAAAGTTATTTTTTCTTAAACAAATATTTATTAAAAAATGTAATAAAAATTGTGTAAAATTATAAAATTTTTAAAATAAAATTGAATTTTAAAACCAAAATATTTATGTTATTTAAACATTTTTAATAATAATTTATTATTATTTTATAACGGTATATTTAATTATTTATAAGAAAAATTATATTGTAACAAAATAAAAAATTATAAAAAAGTTTTAAATCATAAAAATACATTATTTTATTTATATTTACAATTTATTTATTTCCATTATTAAACAATATCTTCATATTTTTATGAAATATCTTTTTGTAAACTATTAAAATTACATCATAATACAAAATATCTTATTTTTACAATACATTCTATTTATTACTCATAAAAATTTATCATTTTGTTCAGAAAAAATAAGAAAATCTTAAGTATTTAAGAACGGTAAAATTCTTATCTTAAACATTATTCAAGCTATGATTGGATTAAAATTCATTCTCTCAATTATTTTAACTACATTTGTTTCTTTATCTTTTTCATGTGGATCATTTAATTGTCGTTCTTACGGTAATAAAGCAAGAATTACCTACGAAGTTGAGCCATCTTTATATTTAACATACAACCCTACATATACCCGTGTAAATAGACAACATTCATCATCATCTTCATTAGCTGATAGTCTAAAACAATTAGCTACTAATGAAATTTATGAATTAGTATCTTCAGAAAATCCAGCTTACGCTTCAGCTTTTACATCAAATGTTAAAATAGATCAATCCTATTTTATTTCTCCAGAAATAATTCCATCTGTATGTAAAAATGACAACGGCACAGAATTAATTGCTGAAAGTGGAACATATTTTGTTGAAAATAGTTTAGTTAGGCAAAGAACTGAAAATGCAACTTGTATTAACGGTACTTTACAATATAGTAGATCAAATCCTGTAATGACAAAACTTGTTTATACCATTGATATAAAAATTCCAACAGGTCAAAAATTATGTTACGATCATTGGACAAAAATAACTGAGGCTATAAAAGGTAAAATAATTATAGACACGAATTCTAATTTTTTGAATACTGGAATGATAGAACGTGCTTAAAAAATATTATTTGTTTAATTTTATATTTTTATATTTTATCCAAAAAGATTATTCATTTAAATAATTATTGTAATATTTTTCTAAAATATTAATTTTTATATTTTACAATTTTAAAAACCTTGTTTTTTTATTAAATTATTTTTTTTTTAAATAAAATGTTGACACAAAAAATGAACATAAATACCTTTTTAAAATAATATTATATTAAAAATAATAAAAAAAATAAGGTTAAAAATATTTATTAATAATCATTTATTTTTAAGGCAAAAAAAGTAAAAATATCAGTTGCAAATGATGCATTATATTAAAGATTTTGATTACTTTTATTTAATATTTTATTCATTATTAAAAATTTAAAAAAAAAACTTGTCCGAATATAAATCAAGACATACTTTCATTAAACAACAGTAAAAAATAATTTTCTATTTTAATTTCTTTTATATTTATCATATTTTTACTAAATTAATTTAATTATAAAATCATAAAAATTAAAATATGAATTATGGATAATCAAATTGTTTTTTTTTCTAAAATATTATTATAAATTAATAGTTTATACTTATTAATTGATTTCATTTGTTATTTTTAAAACTAATTAGTGATAAATTTTTATTAGAACGCAATCTAAAACAAAAAATATTATTTTTTTTGTAAATTTGGGAATTCCTGACTACACGCAATTTACTTTTCCCAATTCAATATATTTAAAATAAATAAATTTTCTAAATTTTATTTTTTTTTATCAAACAAACAATTTAATAATTAAAAGTTTAAAATTTTAAAAAATTGAATAATTAATATAATTATTTATATTAAAAAATTAATTTAATTAAAAAACTAAAAAACTATATATTTTATTGAGAATAAAATTCCAATAGATTTAGAATATTACTTATCCTAAAATTTTCAAAATATAATATTATTTATTTTTTATCACAATTTGTAAATTGTATTTATATTCTATTGTTGTTTTATAATATTATTTTCTTAAAAGTTCAATCGTTCAATTTGATTAATTTGACTAAAATTTCATGCAACGAATGTATGTAAATGTTTAAATGATCAGTTGATCAAAATCTTCTACATATTAGTATATAAATTTTTCATTAGATTTAAAGTTTAAACTTGAAGTAATATAAAATATTAATATTTTACAAATTAAATTATGAATGTATCAAATAAAATCTTAAAAATTACATTATAAACAGTTTATATAATAAATAAAAAAAAAACTTTAGTTTATTAATGAAATAAAAAGCAAATTTTAAATTTTTTTATATTTCTGATTTTATCAAAACAAATTTAATAAATAAACAGTACAAAGTAAATTTAAGTATAAATATTTTTAAAAATCTTAGTTTTTTTTACGAAAAAAAGTCAAATTTTTATTATATTAATCAACTAGAACTTTATTTATTATTGATCAACTAGTATTTTATTTATTATATAAACTGTTTATAATGTAATTTTTAAGATTTTATTTGATACATTCATAATTTAATTTGTAAAATATTAATATTTTATATTACTACAAGTTTAAACTTTAAATCTATTGAAAAATTTATATACTAATATTTAAAAGATTTTGATCAACTGATTATTTAAACACTTACATACATTCGTTGCATGAAATTTTAGTCAAATTAGTCAAATTGAACGATTGAACTTTTAAGAAAATAATATTATAAAACGACAATAGAATATAAATACAATTTACAAATTATGATAAAAAATAAATAATATTATATTTTGAAAAACAAAAGTGTCAATATAAATAGTATTTTAAATTCATTAATATTTTATTCTTTAAATACAAATAGTTATGCTAATTTTTAAATTCGATTTATTTTTTAATGAAATTAATTAATTAATTTTTTAATTTTTAAAAATATTAAATTTTTAATCATTTAATTGTTTGATTGATAAAAAAATTAAAATTTAAAAATTTTTTTTATTTTAAATATATTGAATCGGGAAAAGTAAATTGCGTGTACAGTTAGGTATTTCTATATGACTTATTAATGACTCTAAGAATCATTACTAATTAAAAATAAAATTACTAAACTTTTGAAAACTGAAATGATTTAGTTATTATTAACATAAAAACAGAATCTTGACAGCCTACGTTGTGCTAAATCTCTTCTTTTCTTTTTCATATCATTCTTCAATACATATAAAACTAGTGCATCAAAAAAGCTTTTTTTATATTTTACGTACATTCTTAAAAGTTCTGTGTTTTTTGGGTTTTTTTATAAAACCCGTTCTTGCGCTATTTCTATTAGCTGAAATATAAAAAAAAATTTTACATCAAAAAAATTTTCATTATACATTCACATTTTGCAGTTTCACATTTCCTTTTGAATTTTTTTTGAACAGATTTATGTGCTGATATGTTATCTAAAATAAATAAACACTTTTCATTAATAAAACATTTTTATGCTACACCCTACATTCTTCAGAATCTTATATTATTTTTATTAATTTTCGGAACTTATTATTGCATCGCGTTGATCACTTTAATAAATAAAACTTATATATCAACAAAATTGTTTATGCTTAAACGTAAATCTTTTAGAATTTTAAACCTGTGTTTATTGAATCTTTTTTTTTAAGCAAGTGACTACGCTGCTATTTTTTTTAAAGTAAAAAGTTTATACACAGTGTAAAACTTTTAATACACACTTATATTCTTCAGTATCATATATTCTGTTAATTCCTTTCCTACAAATGGTTATTGCATTGCAATATTTTTTTAAATAAATAAAAACTTTACATCAATTGAACATTTCCATACTAAGTTTTTTTTAAACTGGTTTTTGAACTTAATCTGTTAGCTAAAATAAATAAAAATTACACATCAATTAGAAATTTTTATGCCACACTTAGATTCTTCAGCGTTCTATTTATTTTCAACTCTATCCTGAGACCATTTTTTGCGTCACTTTATTATTTAAAATATACAAAAACTATATGACACAATGCTACACTTATATTTTACACCATCTAATGTTTTTTTAATTCTTTCTACAAAAAGGTTCTTGCACTGCATCATTAAAACATTTTTATTTTAGACTTCACATTATACGGCTCCATATGTTTTGTTAATTATTTTATTAAAACACGTTCTTGCATTGCTTTATGGCATAGTTATGCTCTTATAATATATTATTACTCCTCATTGTTAATCAATTTATTTTTTTTATTAAGTTATAGTTACAACAAATAAAAGGAGAAATATTTTAATATTAAAACAGAAATATACCTAACATTCAAAATTAATTACAGTTATTTCAGAAAACTAGGAATACTACAAGAAAAGCTTTTTTATTTTCATTTATATTGTAAACGATTCTCTTAAAACAATTGATTTATTAATAACTTACAATTAAGAAAACTTATTTTATTTTATAGAAATTACTTTATGGCGTAGTGAATATTTTTAATGATATAGTTTTCCTTATTATTATTTTAGGTTAAATGATAAAGATAATAATACTAATTAAAAGTAAAATAATATAAAAACATAACGAATTTTAATAAAACTTTATTTAACATAATCAATTCACAAGCAATAACAAATAATAAACAACCAAACAATCATTATCAATTATTACATACTCACTTTTCCTTAGAATATTCTTCAATTTATACTTTTAAATATAAACGTGTCTTCAGATCTTACAATGCCTCCTTGCTATAATTAAATGTTGTTCTCAACATTATTGGAAGTGAAATTCTTAAGAATCAACTTGAATTCGTTCTTGGAGAGGTAGATGAGTTTCCAACAATTTTTTCTTTCAATGATTTTTTTCTATATAATTAATATAAGAATTTTGATGGTATAAATAAACTTTGTTTTGTTTGTTGTTTGTTCTTGCTTGTTATTTTGAATAAAAAAAATATTTTGTTACATAAGGAGTGATTATTTCATTACATAAAAGTGAATGTCATTTTTATTTTATTTTAGCATATTTTATTTTTGATTTATTGTCTTCTGTCTTCCCCTCTTTTTTATCAAAAAGTCCCTCTTTTGTTATTGAATAATTCTTCAAAAATTTTACATAACTTTGTATGTATCTATTTTTTCCACTATAAATTCTATGGTTTATTCTTCCACTTTTCAATATTGGTGCTAATTCTCAATTTCCAGGATTTTTATTAATTAATATAATTACATAAGGTCCATCATATCTGTTTGATAACTTATTTTCATTTTTACTTTGACTAATTTCTTTTTAAATACTTGTTTATCAGTTTTAAAAAACTGATGTTTAATTAATTCAGTTTTACTTTTGCTCAAAGTATTTTGTATTTGCGCTACTAATTCTTCATAATTGATGGCTAGCTCTGGATCGTTAAGATGATTAAAAAGTTCTAAATATTTGTTAATAGTGTTTTTCTTTCTTCCAAACATTACTTCAAATTATATGGTTTTTATAATTGAATGAATTTGTTGATTGTATGTATGAATAACTACAGGTATTATATTATGTCCCAATTATCTGTTGCATCGTAGCACGCAATTGTTTTGTTTATAGTTCTATTTAATCTTTCAACTTCTCCGTTTGAATTATGATTATATGGGATAGAAAATCTTAGTATAACTTTCCAAATAGCCATAGCTTCAACGAATTAAAACAGTTAAAATATTTTTTATTGTCTAGTCTTATTATTTTGGTATGCCAAAAATAGTAAATAATTGCGTAATTAAAGCATTGATAATTGTTTCGGCTTTTGTATTACGTATTGGAATAGCTAACACATATTTTGAAAAATCATCAATAATCACTAAAAGATATTCATTCTGTTTTTTTGATATTGGTAGTTTTCCCCTTATATCTATATTAATTCTTTCCAATAGTCCTTCTAGAGGATTCCATGCTCCTTGCCATTTTGATGTTGAATTTGCTGTAAATTTTACTTTTTGTTAATTTTTATTTTATTTATTTAATCAAAAATAGAAAATATAAATATTTATTAGTATAACAATATAAATGACATGATGTTGTTAATTATCCTATAACAACATCCTACTTACAACAACTCGAAAATTACTACAACTCACTTATTTTTACTAAGCTTATACGATTTATAATAGTAAAAATAGGCGTTGTATGAAGGTAGTACCTTCACAAAGATTAAACATTTCTTCAGGGAGAAGGTAGACTTTATTTGTATTTTGATCATTTAATTCTTTTTGTAAAGTGACTGCTAATACATATGGATTCTTTATCTTATCTCTAGGTTTTTTTAAAGTAAGTCTGCAATTACATTGGCTTTACCTTCTTTGTAAAATATATTAAGATTATATGCCATTAGAGCAGATTGATACCTTCTCAATTTTGTTTGATTTTCTTTGGGTGATTAAAAAGCTAATAAAACTTGTTGATCTGTAAATATATCTGTGACTTTATTTGTTATATAATATTTAAAAGTTTTGATTGCAAACATTAGAGCTAATGCTTCCTTTTCTACTATTTGCCAACGTTTCTCTACTTCGGTTAAAGTTCTGCTTGCCTATGCTATCAAATGTAATTGTTTATTTTTTAAATTTTCATGTAGCAGTACTCCACTGATAGCATATTTTGATGCATCCGTGTGTAGAACAATTTCCTAATTTTAATCTGGTGGAGCTAAAATGGGTGCTTTTTTTTATTCTTCTTTAAATAATAAAAAAATTTCTTGTTGCTCTTTTTCCCATTTAAATTCAACTTTCTTACTACTTAATCTTGTCAACGGAGAAGCAAGTTTAGCATAATTTAATATAAATTTTCGTAAGCTGTTAGTTGCTTCTAGAAAACTTCTTAGTTCTTTTCTATTTGTTAGTGGTTCTAGTTTCTCGGTAGTTTTTACTTTCTTAGAATTAATTTCTATTCCATTCTTTGAAATGACATAACCTAAAAATTCTACTTTATCCTGAAGAAAAGTACATTTTTTCAATTTAACTTTAATTTCAACTTTTTTTAACTTTTGTAGTATTTTTTCTATATTTAGTAAATGAGCTTTTTTTTCTCCGAATATAATATTATCATCTAAATATACCATTACGAAATCTCGCATTCCTCCAAACGTTTCCTCCATAACTCTTTGAAACGTAAATGGATTTTCCAATAATCCCATTAGCGTTACATTATATTGATAGAGTCCCTTTAACGTTGTAGAGGCTGTTTTTTCTTTTCATTTTTCTGCAATTGGTTTTTGAAAAAATCCTGATGCTAAATCTATAGTTGTATAAATTTCTTTTCCTGCTACTTTTTCTAGTACATCTTCTAAAAGAGGTAGCACTTAAGTTTCATCTTTTGTTATGTTATTGACTTCTCTATAATCTACTACTTTTCCCCAGTCCGCTGTTTTCTTTCTTACCATTACCACTGGTGATACCCAACGAGATTTTGAAGATTCTATTTGTTTGTCTTTGATCATGTCATCTAAAATCGAAATCATTGCTTTTTCTTGTTCAAGTTTATATTTCCTAAGAGTATGTTTAACAATCTTAAAATTTTCTTTCAAATTAATCTCATGTTTGATAGATCCTTTATACTTTCCCGGATCATTCATATATTCGTAGAATACTTTTTTATATTGTAATACTAGATTTTTAACTTTACTGGGTATTTCTGATATTGATAATAATTCATCTATTGATAAGGGTTGTTTTTTTTTCATTTCTGGGAGGTTTTCTTTTCAAGCGGCTTCTTCTGCTACTTATTCATTTTCAGCTGATATGATTTTATCTGGTGTCAATCAAATTGCGTTACAAATAGGGGCGTTTTAAGATAATTGTATTGGTTTGGAACCAAAGTTCAAGACATATATTGAGGTTAAATTGTTTTTAATATTATTAATACCCTTAATTACAAGGATTTCTGGCGAGATATTTAAAGATTTGTTAGGTTTGATGTATAGGAGACTGTTTTCCATAACAGTCTCCCAGTTAGCTAAAATTCTTACCGCTTCTTCCTAATATTGTTGTTTCTTGAGTTGTTATTATGGTTAGTTTGTTTTCTTGTGCATTTTAACATTTTTTTAATACATAATCTCCTAGTTGTAATTCTCTTCTTTGATAATTGTGTTTGAATGAACCGAATTTTCTTAAAAATCACTTTTTCAATATAACAGCTATTGTTAATTCTTTAGATACAAGGAAGTATTCGTTGATAGTTGTCCAGAGAGTTATTCCTACTGACAATTCAACTATTCCTAAAGATTTAAACTAATTATGGGTGTTATTTAATTCTGTATTTGTTTTCAATAATATTGGTCTCCCTAAGATTATTCATTCTTCTTCATTAATTAGTGATACATTGCTATCATCGTAGATGTATACTTTTGTGATATATTTGTTTATATTCATTATAACAATTATACAGTGTTCGTAGTTAATGACTAAATGGTACTTAATTTTGATTACTACATAGAAAATGAAATCATGTCACTTTAACCATGGTGGTTTATATCATTTTGTAGCATACATTTTTATATAAACTGTATGCACGGTTTGTATAAAACTGTATATGTAGGTTTAGTATAAAATGTATGGTACAAAAAATGATATAAACCACAATTGTTAGTTTTATGTATTTGATACAATTACCATGCACATTTGTATCAGAATGTACAGGGTCACAATTAAGTCATGGGACATTTTTTAAAAATTGAATAACTTTTTTTTTACTCAATATTTTTTTATAATTTTTTTTTTTATCTGACAGAGAATCATTCAGAAAAATATATAGTTAACATATAGAATTATTTTCTATATAAAAGAGTGAAGAAAAATGAAACATTTAAAACGGTCCTTATTTTTCTATGAAATTATTTTTAAAAATATATTTTTTAAACTATTAAAATGCTTCTAAATTTTATTTTCCATTAGTTTAAAAGTATTTTTTTATAAAAAAATGTTCGTATTTTAAAAAATTTTAAAGACGAATTTTTACTAAGAAAATGATAAAATTTGTAACTGTTTTTTTAAAAGCAAAAAAAAAGTTTTTAAATACGTAAAAAACACTTTATTGATATTACTATCTAACCTAATATAGTATAATTAAAAAAAAGTCTTTATATTATTAAAATTTAATAAAAATACCATAAAATAGTTATATCTTTAATTTAATTAAAAGTTGTTTTCTAAGAATGATCTTGTAATATGTTATAATATAATTAATTATCTATCATATAAAAAAAAATTATAAAAAAATATTGAGTAAAAAAAAAGTTATTTAATTTTTAAAAAATGTCCGGTGACTTAATTGTGACCCTGTATACTACAAAATGTATTCTACCACGTTTTGCGGTTTCATATATTTTGTTTAATTGGTCATTTTGACAACCACCACAAAATATATCATTTTGTAGGTGGTCGGGTCAAAGTGACATGATTTCATTTTCTGTGTATGTTTATTTATATTCGTTATTATATTTCGTGTTTTGATTTATGACAAATGTAGTTAATTTTTTTAAATATCTGTTAGCTTATTTAAATGGAGTCTGCTTTTATTATTATTTTAAATTTTATCTACTTTTACTTATTCGGGATAAAATGGTCACTTTTATTATAATGTACTTTAATCTTTATAATTGCTTCCACAATTTTCAATAATCTCAATAATAGTTTCTGTTAACATAACTAATCTAAAAAAATAATATCTGCCAATTTAATTTATTTCAATAATGGCTTTCACTATTGTAAATAATATTATGTAAAAAATAACCTCAATACATAATAAATTTTATGTTTTATGACCTACACTATCTTATTTGTAATTCCTTTATAATTCATAATCTTCTGATTCTTTTATATATCATTCCTATTACCAATTAAAGTGATATTTAAAAATCAAGTTGTAAGGCTTTCTTATGCAAGCTGAGAAGTTATGTCTTATTGCCGGATTTCTTATATTTTATCTTATGAATCCACTACTCTACGTTTTTCCTTTTTTTAAGAGACTCTTTTGTTTCTTGGTATTTCACCTCTACTTGCATTGTAATAAAAGCTTTACCTCTATGCACTTATATATCTCTATCTACTTAGTTTATTAAAAATTATTTAGATTTCTCTAATTGAATTCTCCGATCCACTAAAACTTTTATCATACCTAATTATTTTGAGAATCTCGGTGAAATCTTGTTATGGAGTATCGTTGATTATTAATAAAATTTCCTTCATTCTAATTTTAGTTTCAATAGCGTTATGGTGTAGCTATTATTAATTTTCTAGTTCTTCTCTTAATAAAATTATATATAGATAAATTATTAATTAATAAAATTATAATAAAAGTAAAAATAATATTAATACATCTTTATTTATAAATAAATTACAAATAACAATAATAAATATTAACATAACAATAAACAATAATTATTATTACTGAAGTTTTATAAGAAATTTTCTTAATTTATACTTTCGAATTTTGGTCGTGGCTTAGGATGCCATAACGCCTCCCTGCTGTAATTAAATGTTGTCCTCAACATTGTTAAATTTGAATTCTTGAGAACGTTATTGAAGTTGTTCTTGAAAGGTTAATAATTCTCCAATAATTTGACTTCTATTGAAAATTTTTTTTTTCATCATTTTCTTTTTGTCATTGTTACGTTTTCGTTATTATATATTTGTTTTTATTCATCAAAATTTCATTTTTTTTTTTAAATATATTTCTAATTTTAGAATGCTACTTTTAGAAGAGTTTTCTGCTATTAATATTTGAAAGAATCCTGATGCTTAATCTATAGTAGTGTATATTTCTTTTCCTGAAACTTTTTTTTAAAACATCTTCAATTAGAGGTAATACTGAAGTTTCTTCTTTTTTCATATTGTTGACTTCTCTATAGTCAACTACTTTTTGCCAATTTCTGGATTTTTTTTTTATTTTTACTATCACTACTGGTGATGACCAAGGAGATTTAGACATTTCTATTTGATTTTGCAATTTATTAATTTATTAATGGGGATTGTTCAATTGTGGATATTACGTTCTTTAAACAAAGGAGTTCCAGCTACAGATAAGAATGTTCTAGTTTCACCAGTTATTTCGTCTACAACTATTTTGCCTAGTACTAATTTATCTAATACAAATGTATCTGCTCTTGATATTGCTGCAACTTCACAAATTTCTAGTTTGGGTATTTATATTCCTAAGTTTTGGAATCAAGGGAACTCTTCCTAATAAAAGATCTTGGTGATAATGAATTGGAAAAATTTTTTTTTTTTATTCTTTCATCTCTTTCTTTTTTTTATTTAAAAGATATATGACTATTATCTAAATTTTTTTTTTTTATATATTTTATAATAATTTTGATGTTATGATAATTTTGAATGAATAAAGTTTTTCTTATAAAAATTTTTTTGTTTGTTGTTTTTTGTTATTAAAATATCTTATTGTATGGATGTTGTCTAATTTTGTTAATAACTGTTCCCCCCCTCTTTTTCAGAAGGTCTCTCTTCTGTTATTGAATATTTCTTCATTTACTTTCTCTTCAGAATTAAATTGATCTCTCCTTTTTTTTTTACATTTCGTAAAATTTGTATTGAATATCTTTTGGAAATTGATTTGCTTTATTTTTTGTACATACATAATTATTCCATATTATCCAATACTCGGAGGGATTTGTTGTTTCAACATTGAGCTATATATCTGGTAAGAACCATTTTAATTTATTGTTTTTGATGAGGAAAGAAGTGTTTGTCGGTATATAACAATCGTTTGTAATTTCATTTAAGAATCCATATTCTTCTGAATAACATTCACAGTGTATATAATTGTTTGTTGTCGCTGTGAAAGTAATGGATTGATTTCCTTTTACGGGTACAAAGATGTTATTTCTTCCTATCATAGGAACGTATTTTGTAATTTCACAACTTACTTTGGAATTGGTTGTTTTAAAAATGTCAGCTATTATATCAATATTTGTAGCATTGGTTGGGTTAAATAGAATGATTAAACAGATTGATATAAATAAGATTATATATTCCTTTGGAATTCTTTTTGTAAATCTTTTGTTTCCATCATTATTATTTTATACTTTTTCATAACAATATCTTATAGTATGTCCCTTTTTCTTACAAAATTCGCATTTGCTTAAAGGTTTTTTTACAATTATGTTTTAGATGTCCTTTAGATTTACAATTAAAACATTGTTCGGCGTCATTATTTTTCTTTACATTTAAGCTATCTTTCATATTAAATTGATAAACATAGTGTTTTGGTTTAAAATTACTTCTTTGGATACAGTCTTGTAATCTGACGTTTTCCATTTCAATATTTAACGCTTGGTTCATTGCGTTTTCAAGGCACATGTTGCGAGGTTGTATTAAGGGGAATCTGATTTTTATTTTCTCTTGTAGACCTTGTTTGTAAATGTAAAATAATTCGGCTGTCATATATTTTTCGAGGCCTTTTGGCATTGGTTCGCTTGATGTTATCATGCCAATTAAATTTCTATCCATTTCAATTTCAGACTCTTTGAGAGCTTGGTAAAATCTTTTGTTATAATTTTCTACGGTTTCTAAAGGATTCTGTCTAATATCCCTTATTGAATTTGGATTGATTTTTGCTTTTTTCTTGGAAATAATAACGTCTTTAACAGTTTAAATTAGTATTTGAAATTGAGAGTTTTTTCCTTCTTCTCTTAATTTTCTATAACATGTGTAAACAGAATTGTTAATTGGTAATTCTACTAATTCTTCGAAAATATCCTTCCACTTCTCTCTATTTTTCTCTATTTCTTCAAGATCATCAACTGAATTTCTAATTTTTCTTAAGGTGTTGTTGAAAAAGAGCTCGATTGCAGAGAGACTTGGTTCTCTCTCTTCTCCGTCCATATAGTATTTCAAGGATTTTAGATTGAAAGGTTTTTTATAAGAGTTTTCTTGATTAATTATTTTATTCATCCACAACATTGTATGAATTAGAAAATAATTAAGTAACAGTCACTATTAGCCAACTTTGAGTAAATGATAATTAAGTTATACTATTATGTGTTTTTATTTGTTTTTTGTATTTTGATTTATGGCAGATATATTAAAATTATTTTAAACATCTGTTGTCTATTTCTGTTTTAAACTTTACCTACTTTTATTAAATTTGACCTATTTTAACTTATTCCGGGTGAAATGATCGTCTTTATCATAATGTATTTTAGTCTCAAGTATGGCCTCCACCATTTTATAATTTTAAAGTGACCTCCATCACTATTCTAATCTCAAGTATGGTCCGTTATGATGTAGCTACTTTGGTAATTGATAAATTCTAGTTCCTCTCTAAATAAGATTTTATATATAGATAAAATATTAATAAATAAATTTACAATAAAAATAAAAATAATATTAATTTATCTTTATTCATAAATAATAAATAACAATAATAAATATCAACATAATAACATACAACAAAAATTATCATTACTAAAATTTTATGAAGAATTTTCTTAATTTATATTATCCGATTTTGGGCGTGGTTCAGAATGCCATTACGCCTCCCTGCTGTGATTAAATGTTGTTCTCGACATTAAATTTGAATTCTTCAAAACGTTCTTGAAAGATCAGTATTTCTCCAATAATTTGTCTTCTATTGAGAATTTCTTTTTTTTTTTTTCATCGTTTTCTCTCCCTCTCTTTTTTTATTGGTATTATATTCGTATAATTTTATTTTACTTTATATGTATATAGATATATATTTTTTTCTTATGTCTTTATTAACAATTGTTTCTTCCTATCATAGGAACACACTTTATGATTTCACAACCTACTTTGGAATTGGTTGTTTTGAAAATATCGGATATTATATCAATATCTGTGGTATTGGCTGGATTGAATAGAATAAGTAAGCAGATTGATATGAATAAAGTTATGTATTCTTTTGGGATTCTTTTTGTAAATCTTTTGTTTCCATTATGATCACTTTTTACTTTTTCATAACAGTACCTTATAATATGTCCTTTTTTGTTACAGAATTCACATCTGCTTAAAGGTTTTTTGCAAGTGTGTTTTAAATGTCCTTTGGTTCCGCAATTGAAACAGTATTCAGCATTATTATCTTTCTTTATATTTTAATTATCTTTTATGTTTATTTGATGAACGTAATGTCTTGGTTTGAAATTGCTTCTTTGGTTGCAATCTTGTAATCTAATATTTTCCATTTCGATGTTCATTGCTTGATTCATCGCATTCTCGAGACACATGTCTCGAGGCTGTATTAGTGGGAATTTCGTTCTTATTTTCTCTTGTAAACTTTGTTTATAAATATAGAATAGTTCGGTTCTCATGTATTTCTCGAGACCCTTTGGCATAGGTTCGTTCGTTGTTAACATTCCGATTAGATTTTTGTTCATTTCAATTTCGGATTCCTTAAGGGCCTGGTAAAATCTCTTATTGAAACTTTCTACTGTTTCTAAAGGACTTTGTTTTATATCTCTTATTGAGTTTGGATTTATTTTTGTTTTTCTTTTTGAAATAATAACATCTCTGACTGTTTCAATTAATATTTGAAATTGAGAATTTTTTCCTTCTTCTCTCAATTTCTTGTAACATGTATAAATGGAATTATTTATTGGTAATTCAATTAGCTCTTCGAAGATGTCCTTCCATTTCTCTCTATTTCTTTCTATTTCCTCAGGATCTTCAACTGAGTTCTTAATTTTTCTTAAGGTATTGTTAAAGAAAAGTTCAATGGCAGAGAGACTTGGCTCTCTCTCATCTCCATCCATGTAATATTTCAAAGGTTTTAAGTTAAAAGGTTCTTTATAGGAATTTTCTTGGTTAGTTATTTTGTTCATCCACATAATCATGAATTAGGAAATAAAATAATTGAATAACGGTTGTTATTAGTTAACTTTGAGTAAATGATAGTTAAGTTGTATTAGTATGTGTATTTATTTATTGTATTTTGATTTATGGCCGATATGTTAATATTATTTTAAACATCTGTTATTTATTTCTGTTTTGAACTTTGTCTATTTTTATTATACTTGACCTATTTTATGTTTTGAACTTTATCTACTTTTATTATACTTGACCTATTTTAACCTATTCTCAATGAAATGCTTATTTTTATCACAATGTATTTTAGTGTTAATTATGGCCTCCGCCATTTTGTAATTCTAAAGTGACCTCCGTCATATACTAATCTTAAATATGGCCTCCGCCATGCTATATATTTAAAATGACCTCCATCCTTATACTAATCTTAAATATGGCCTCCGCCGTTCTATATATTTAAAGTGACCTCCGTCACTATACTAATCTCGAATATGGCCTCCGCCATTCTATATACTTAAAGTGACCTCCGTCACTATGCTAATCTCGATAATGGTCTCCACCATTAAAATAATAGAAGTTGATCTTCATTAGTGATGATCCTTATTTATATATTATTCTTATGGCCACTTGGAATAATTATATCTAAGAATCAGATTATAAAATAACCCCTATGCTTACAGAAAAATTATGTTTTCTCATGGAATTTCTTATATCCTATATTTTTATGAATTCGCTAGCGATATTTTCAAGAAACCCTCCAGTCTCTTGATTATTTCACCCTTATTTGTATTGTGATAAAACCCTTATTTTAAGTTAATATCTTACCTATATAGAAAAAGAATTTTTAGAGGATCTCGGTGGAACCTCGTTATGATGTAGCTATTTTGGTAATTGATAAATTCTAGTTCCTCTCTAAATAAGATTTTATATATAGATAAAATATTAATAAATAAATTTACAATAAAAGTAAAAATAATATTAATTTATCTTTATTCATAAATAACAAATAACAATAATAAATATCAACATAATAACATACAACAAAAATTATCATTACTAAAATTTTATGAAGATTTTTCTTAATTTATATTATCCGATTTTGGGCGTGGTTCAGAATGCCATTACGGGTCTTCACCATTTTATTTAAATTAGAAATGACCTCTATCATTTCATTTAATCGCAATAATGGCCTCCACCATTAAAATAATAGAAGTTGATCTCCCTTAATAATGAATTTTATAATTTATGGTCCTCTGTAATTTATCATCTTCTGGTTCTTTTTTATATATCATTCCTATGGCCACTTGGAATAATATCTATGAGCCAAGTTGTAAGATAACCCCTATGCGCACAAAGAAATTATGTCTTTTTATGATATTCCTTATATCATTTTCTTATGAATTCACTATCGATATTTTCTCTTTTTCTCAAAAAACCCTCCAGTCTCTTGATTATTTCACCCTTACTTGCATTGTGATAAAAGCCTTACCCCTATAGGTTTATTTTCTTATTTTATCTCATTTATCAAAAATTATTTAATGTTCTCTAATTGGATTCTCCGATCTATTGAAATTAATATCTTACCTACATAAAAATTTTTAGAGGATTTCGGTAGAACCTCGTTATGGTGTAGCTATTATTAATTTTCTAGTTCTTCTCTTAATAAAATTATATATAGATAAAATATTAATTAATAAAATTATAATAAAAGTAAAAATAATATTAATACATCTTTATTTATAAATAAATTACAAATAACAATAATAAATATCAACACAACAATAAACAATAACTATCATTACTGAAGTTTTATAAGAAATTTTCTTAATTTATACTTTCCAATTTTGGGCGTGGCTTAGGATGCCATAATGATAGTAAAAATAATAAATCTAATTTAAAAAATAAAAAAAAAATTAACTTAATACAATTTTATTTTACATAATCATTTCACAAACAATAAATAAACAATAAATAAACAATAACCAAACAATTATTACCAATTATTATTCAATAACTTTTTCATAGTATTTTCTTTAATTTATATGGAAAGATTTGGACATGATTTTGGATCCTATAATAAGTTGATATTTTTTTAAATTTATTTTTTTAAGTATATATTAACAAACACAACTTACGATAAATTTTATTGTACTTATTTAATAATGCCCAAGAAAGACTTTATGAATCTTTATCAAAAAGAAAAGTAAAAATAAATAAATTTTATGTTTGTTAAACTTCTATAAAGTAAAACAAGGTTTGAATCCAAATATCATTAAAAACAAATGACAATTAACATTAAATTTTATTTATTTTTGTACTAATAATTTATAAAACAAAACAAAAAGCAAACAGTTTATTTTTTTTTTCTTGATAATAAATAAAACATTTTATGATAGATTGTCGATTTTATTAAACGTTTATGCATAGATAATAAAGTTTGGTACTTTTCCGTTTTGGTAGGGTCACTAATATATTGCCTAAAAATGTGCAAATTTAAAATTAAATTAATTTATTATTAATAACTATGATAACATTAATCTTTTAATCATTACTGCACATTTTTTTTAATTGCTTCAAATGGGTAAAACAGTGTTATATTGCAAAGTATCTGAACAAAAGCGTCCTCATTTATTTAAACATTTTGTCGTATAAACTCCGCTAAATATCTATTTAGCAAGTTTCTGAACGCCCCCTTCTGTTTTTATACCTCTATTTGGTACACCCCCAATCCTTTAAACTGTACAAGTGGAAGCTTTAAATTTAGGGTCTACAAATTTGTATTTGTGGTAAACTTAGAAATGTTGGAAGCTCATGAGTTTTGAGTTTACTAGTTTTACAAGATTCCAACTGTTTGAATATATATTGATAACAATTGGAATTTTTTTGATTATTTTAAATCATTATCAATAACACTATCCTATTTAAGTTATATTACGTACATTAAATTAATTTTTTTTGCATAAAAACAGTCAAATATTAATGGCCCTACCAAAACGGAAAAGTACCTAAAGTTTTTATGCTACAAAAATGAAACTGCCATGGTATTTCATTCATAAATAAAAAAAAAGTTTTCATTTTTATTTTTTTAATGAATTCTAACATCAATATTTCTTAGTAAAAATATATTTATTTAAATTTTTTATGTAAAAACAAATTTCAAAATTATAAAAGTTGCTTTATCATAGATAAAAAAATTTTATCAAACAATATGTATTAATAAAAAAATATTTTATATTTTCATTTTCGAACCCATATTGAGAGCGTAAGGCAGTTTAAGCTTGATTTATATCTCAAAAAATGTTTTTTAAAAAAGTTACGCTTCATTAAATTTTTTTTAGTGTCAAAAACTTTCTAAGACTTTAAATGGTCATATATAAGCAAAAAAATGTTTTTTCTAAATATTTATTTATGCATTCTTTTTTTGCGAGTCATTTTATTTTTGTACTAAATTTCACATAAAAAATGTTTTATTTTCTGCACTTTATGTTTCTAATTTATAAATCCCTGTTTAAATCAGAATCTGAATGTTGTGAAAATTTTTTTTAAATAATTATTGCTTTCGTTGTAGGCAGAGAATTCAGGTTCAAAATACATTTTGAAAATCGAAAAAAATTTTTCCAATCTTAATTTCTCGTTTAAATATTTAAGTTAATATAAATTGATTTGTCTTTACTTAATAATTTTTTTGATAAGTATAATTTTTGAACGTTTTTAAAAAGACTTTGATATGATTCATATAAATTTTTTTTAAAAATTTTAAATACTCAATTATTTTTAAAACAAATGTTTATATTTTTATTTCAAAATTATTTGTAATTTTTATTGAATAACTCATATTTTAATATATAACTTTATATAAATTTAAAAAAATTTAGTAATATTCTTTTATAATATACAAACTAATAATGTTTGTGATTTATGAGAAAAAAAACCTATTTTTTAACATGAATTATAATTACATCAACATTCAAATTCTTTTTCAACAATAACTATATTTAATTTTTTGTGTATTACTAAAAAATGACTTCTTATTATTAATGTATAATGAAAAAAAGTTTGTTCATAAAATGAAAAATTGTTAAGAATTAAACAATATAAAACTAAATCCAACATCAAATTTTGTCACAAAATGAATTATTTTAAATCAACATTTGATTTTTATTTTTAAAAAAACAGATAATAACTTTGGTGGCTTTCACAACAGATTTTTCTTGTTTATTTTTTAACAATAATGGACAAACATTTTTTTTACATATTCTACATTTCAAAATAGTTGTAAAATATTCAATTAAAGTTTTATTTTTTGTTAACAAAAAATCTTTTTAAAGGTAAACTTTAAAGTTATTCTTTTGTGTTTTTATAATTGTTTACATTTTTTTTTTGCTTTTTTATATTTTGTTATTTATTAACATTTGACTGTTTAAGCTTGTTTTTAAAAAAATCGAAATAAAATATTAAAATTAATAATTTTTAACTTTTTAAATATTGCTGATTTTATAATTTGATATATGTTATATTTATATAATTTAGTTAAAGTTAGTATATTTGTAAAATATCAATTTTTTTATTTGCAATTTTTATTTATTATATTTGTTTAAAAATTGATAATTTTTGATTAAAATATATAATTTAAATAAACATTAATTGACTAAGAGTATATAAATTTCTAATTAAATTATTTTATCATCAATAATTATGATAACACTGAAGAAAAAAATTATTCAAAATAGTAAACATGTTAAACAATTTTGCGAGTTCTTTTTATTAAAAAAATTTATTTTGATAAAATAGCAAGTGTTATCCTGGAAGGCTATGTCAGAATAGACACGCCTTATGAACAATACTATATAAGAACATGGAGGAACATAAAATAACAGTTGACAGAAAATATACCAGAACATAATATATATATAATTTCTAAACTCTTTTAATGTATACTTTGTAATATTTAAATTCCCTTTACTTTTAATAAAATCTTAAGTTAATTTATTGTTTTATTGTTATTCTTATAAATAACCGGGAGCCTTAACAGGCTCCCAAACGATCCAAAAGGATTACACAAGTACTTAAAAATTTAATGTTTATGAGTTTAAGAAAGCATGCATGTTAAAAAAAATTTTTATTTACCATATTGTATTATCCTATAATTTAGTTTTATCAATATAGAAAAAGAATTACAAAATTATAGTTTCCACTAAAAAACTATTGGGAAAAGAATAATAATTTTATTAATAAATAATATTAATTTCAATATTTTACTTTGAATACATTTATTTTTGCAATTTTACTATTATGCTTACTAAAATTTCTTCCAATGTATTTCTTCTGCCTTGATTACTAATTTATTTTATAAATTTAAAAGTACATAAAACAATACACTATATTGAAATTTTTTTTATTTTTGCGAAATTAAATGATTTTTTTTCTTTAGTCAGAATAAATCTTTTTACGACCATTACATTCTTTCTGTGTTTCAGATGACAAAAAAAAACTGTTGTATTGAACAATATCTGAACAAAAGCGTTTTTATTTATATAAATATTTTGTTGTATAAACTGTACTGAATAGCTATTCTGCAAATTTCATGAATGCCCTTCTCTGTTTTTATACCTCTATTTGAAACAGCTCAAATTCTTTTAATTTTCTTAGTATGAACTTCTTATTCAGGGTTCAAAAATTTGTATTTGTGATTAACTTTAAAATGTTGGAAACTCTGAGTCTGGAGTTTACTCGTCTCATAAGATACCAATTGTGTAAATATATAGCAATAACAATGGGATTGTTTTATCATTTAAAATCTCCATTAGTTACTTTATCATATTTAATTTATATTATGCTATTTAAATAAATATTTGTTATCCTGGAAGGCTATGTCAGAATAGACACGCCTTATGAACAATACTATATAAGAACATGGAGGAACATAAAACAACAGTTGACAGAAAATATACCAGAACATAATATATATAATTTCTAAACTCTTTTAATGTATACTTTGTAATATTTAAATTCCCTTTACTCTTAATAAAATCTTAAGTTAATTCATTGTTTTATTGTTATTCTTATAAATAACCGGGAGCCTCAACAGGCTCCCAAACGATCCAAAAGGATTACATATTTTTTGCATAAAAACATTTAAAATTAATAGCCTTAATGAAAACAAAAGAATACTTTATTTTTAAAATTTATTAAAATAAAATCACATTAGATAACTTTTATCTTCCTTATTTTTGTTTTGATAATTAAAAATAGTATAATATCATCGTACTATTTTATCTTCTTATTCAGCCAAACCTAAAAAAATTATTAATAAAAATGAAACAAGAAACATTACTATTTCTTCTAGAATTTCCATTATTCAATGAATTTCTTCTATTAGAATTTCTTCTACTAGAATTTCTTCTTATACTGCTGTTTCTACAATTTTGAACAATTATTATTTGTGTTGGAAAAGCATATCTAACTCTAAATGATTTACAAACTCTTTTCTAAAAATAAATTTTAAAAAAATAAAGTTTTTATTACAATAGTATGTTGGCTTAAATTATTTTCAATATATGTATTCAATTGATTTAAAAAATTACGATTACGTCGTCGTGAGCCATAAATTGGTTGAATAACTTGATAATCTGGTTGTCTGAGTTGCGCCATAAATTTGAATGGAAATTCATTTGCACACACATTAATATATAAGAAACACGGTTTTCCTCTTCTAAAAAATCTTTTACATACGTGTTTATATCCATTTGTTAATAGTAATAAATTTAAAATAATAAAAATATAAATTTTTAACATTAATTTCATTTTTTAGTAAATTTTAGTTTTATTTAAGTTTATGGCATTTTTTTGCTTTTATACTAATATTTCTTGTACTTTAATATTAATTAAATATGATTTTTAAAAGTATTTAACAAATATTGGAATTTTAGCAATTGTTTTTTTAAAAAAAATTAATTGAACTTTTTATGTATTTAAAATACGTTTTTTTGAAAAACTACACACAAACAATTTTTTTATCATTTCAAGGACTAATTTTATCCAAAGAAGGACTATTTTTATCAAATAGCGGACCAATTTAAAAATAAATTTTAATTTTATACAATTTGTAATTTTTCTAATTTTATTGTTTTTTGTCATAATTTTTATAAACTTTTTTTTTTAATAAAGTTAATTTAAAAAAATTTAAATTACTTTTGTGTCACCCTTTATTTTGCTAATCTTCAGAAAAGTGAACTGCGTGTATTATTTTAAATATTAGACAAAAAAAACCAATAAAATAATACAAATTAAAAAAAAAAATTTAAATTAATAAAATGGTCCGTGTTTTGATAGAGTAGTCTTTATTTTGACGAAGTGGTCTTTATTTTGATGAAGTGGTCCGTGTTTTGATGAAAAATTCGTCTGTGTGTAAAGCATCTTCAAAAATCTAAGACAAGAAAAATTTTTAATTTCTCATTATTTATGTTTAATATATTTATCTGTAGAGCATATTACCAAAAACAAAATATTAACTTTATGTCTCTTAATTATGTTTCTGTGAAGCTTCATAAAATTTTTTACCCATCTTGCGCATCTTAAAAAATAGTAATTGAAACTATATTGATATACGTTTTACCCGGTGAAACAGTTTAGCTTACAGCTAGCTTATAAGCTATTTCTGGTGTTACAGCTAGCTTATAAGCTATTTCTGATGTTACAGCTAGCTTTTAAAATTGTTTTACTTGCATATATTATATTCCAAGGAATTTTTAGATATTGCGTACCCTATAAAATAAGTCAAAGATTATTAGTCTATATATTATCTAAAATGTTGGATGTATAGGTAAAAGTTCATTTTTTTTTTCGATACTTTTCTATAATCTTCTGAACTTTTCTTTAATGAATTGATGGTGAAATATATATAAATTGATGGTGAAACATATATAAATTGATGGTGAAGTATATATAAATTGATGGTGAAATATATATAAATTGATGGTGAAATATATATAAATAGTAAGAAAGTCATACAACTTCATTTATAAATTTTTTTATGTAAGTGTTACGTTTTTTTTTTTTTATCTTTTATAAGTTTTTTTTTTTATTTCGGGTTTTAATATATATTATATAAATTTTTTATTTCGTGTTTTATATTTTTAAAATATTTAAATTAATTTAATATTTAAAATTTATAATTTTTTTTTAGATATTTAAGATGGAACAAGTAAGGAGATTCTTTAGTGATAATTACCAAAATAGGCCAACCAAAAATCAATTAAAAGTAATAATGACTGGCCTTCAGGGAAAACAGGATATGCTTATCAGAGGTAAGTTTTAACTTATTATATCATTAATTATTTTATAATTTTTAGGGGGAGAAGGAAAGGGCAAAACAGTCAGCGCCATTGTCACCGCACTTTTAAAGATGAAAAATGATGGCATCCCTACTTCTAAAACGAGGGATCAAGCTACCCAAACTGATGGCACTCTTCTAATTGATGGTGGAAGTAATGGTAGAAATGATGGAGATTTAATTGATGGAGATTTATTTGATGGAGATTTACTTGATGGAGATTTATTTGATGGAGAATTTCTTTTTCCACCATCATCCCAAACCATCAACAGTGTTAAAGCCAGTGTTAAAGCCATTATATTGACTACAGATAGGACTGAAGTAAGAAGATTAATTGAAGCCGTCAAATATATCAAATCAAAGCTTCAAATTGATGGTAAAATACTTGAGGTATATGGAAACACTCCCCTTATCTGTATGAATAAAACTGATGGTGAAGAGATAATTGTAGGAGATGTCAATATTTTTATGGATTTGTGCAAAATGATGGTGCTCCCCCAATTGCAGACAATGATAATTGATGGTTGCCCAGCAGTTGCATTTAATGGTTTTAGGGCCAGTTTCATAAATTTTGTAAAGTCCTCTATACCAAGTGAAGGGTGGAACTTGTATGCCATTGGGAGAAAGGTGGCTGGAACTACATTTGCTGTATGGAAAGAGATGTTATTGAAAAACTTTGCCATAATTGATTTTGATGATGAAGAACCGTTGGAAATGCCTGAGTACTTAAGAAAGCCTTTTAAAGGCTAATTGATGGAGTTTTTGTTTGTATTTGGTAAAATTGGAAGATAAATGATGGTAATTTTTTTTGTATATATGATTTCTTTTAAGAATTATTTGATGAAAATTTTTTTTTAAAAATTTGTTTCATAATTAAATTTTTTTTTTGTATATATGACATTGTATTTTTTTTCTATTTTAATAATTAAAAACTTTTTTTTATTAAATGTTTATTATATATATATAAAAATAAAAACAACATTTATTTTGTTAATTATTTTGTTAATTATGTTCATTAATTATGTTCATATGAATGATGTAAAGGAATAACATAAACTTTATAAGATAAAGTTTTTACCATCACTGCTTTTGAATATATTTTACCTTCATCAATTACCATCAATTCATTGTAATTTATATTAGAAAATATTTTATTAAAACTAAATGAACCATCAATTATACGATACTTATCATAAAATTTTGAAATTTTAATTGTTTCCATCATTTTTCCACTAACATTGCATGGGAAATTTTTTGTGATATCATATTTTGATTTTAATTTTAAAACAACCATCAATTTTTTTTGTTTTTTTTTTTTTTAAATTAAACACAGCCAACAATAAACCAGCATTAAAATTACCATCATTTCTTTCATAAATTAAAAAACCATCAACATTTATATCCTTCTTGTAACAACATTTAATAAAATATGAGTTTGAAAAAACTCCATCAAAAAATGAACAATCATTTACATCAATATTTAATGATCTACACGTATCCATCATAAGATTATTAATTGGCACAACTTTTTCATATGATTTTTCATACTTATCCATCAAAACAAATGAAGTCATCTGAAAATCCATCATACGTGCCTTTATTTGACTCAGTGAATTTTTTTCACTAACTTGAGAAACAAGATTTGCCAACACATGCATAAGACCTTCACCACTAAAACACCCATAATTTGTAATATTTCCATGCCTTCGTGCAATTATTCCAAGATGCGTAATTAAATGACTTTTCATTACTTTGGCACTATGCCCTATCAATTTAACTCTTTCAGAAAACCAATCAGACAAACATTTTTCAGCCATCAATATTTTACCTTCATTTAAGTTATCATCCATCAAACTTAATACCCCACAATTTAACAAAAGTAATGACAAAATCAAATGCTTTGTTTCCAGTGATATTACTTCTGTTAATACTGTTGGAAGTCTTACCATCATAAATACCTTCAATTCAGATGATTTAAAAAAATTTAATTCTCTCAAACTTCTTAAAGACCTTTTAAATTCCATCGGTAGCTTTGTTTTTTTAATCATTCCATCATATTGTTCCATCACATATTCAGGCAAACCTAGGACTTTAAATCTATCACATCTTCCATCCATTTTATGATATCCATCACGAATTCTAAAGAGATCATCTTTTACAGGACCAGCAAAAACAGTATGCATACTATCAATACATATAGCTTCAGGAACCTTCAAAACATCCATCAAATAACTTTTTCCTTGAATACCATAATAACTTTCATAATTATTAGTCATCAATTCAAATAAATCTTTTTTGTATTTATCATTGCTTCTAAGCTTAAAAAATTTACCATCATTATACGTAAATTTTCCATTTTTTCCATCAATTCCTTTCTGATAAATTCCTTTTGCATAACAAAATGTGCATTCAAAATGGCCATTAAAATTAACCATATTATTTAATTTCCTTGTAGCAGGTATATCACCTGTAAATTTGTCAATGTTTATTTTAAAATAAAATTTTCCATCGATTATTGAGCCATCATTTTTAATAGTTCTATACGAAACGCACCTTATTGAATTAGTAAATCCATCAATTAAATGCCTACACAGTTTTCCATAATTTGGTTTACCATTAGAAAGCCAAATTGAAAATATAATTGTATTAGAAAATGATAACCGAACTCTTTTTGGTAAATTCAAAATCATTCTATTAATTGACCATATTTCTATTCTTGAACTTTTTGACAATTGGCCACCATCAGAATGTAACAACAAATTTATTTCCATCAATTCTCCATTAGTTTTTACTTGTGGTAGTAAATATTTTATATTTTTTTTGACCACAAAATCAATATTGCTCATAAAATTAAATTTTAATAATTTTCCATCAGTTAAATGTTCTTCTTGAACTCCATCATACAAATTAGAAACAACAGGTACAAACTTTTCCATCAAAACTCTAACAGCCTTCATTGTTTTTGGCCATTTACAAGATTTTGTTAATTCTCCCATCAGTTCCAACAATTTGTTTGAAGTCCTATCAGATATATTGCCTTCTTTTTTTATTATAATAAATTTTGCCAAAATTTCAATTTGTTCATCAGAAATTAAATCAAAACTTCCCATAATCTCATCATTTTCATCAGTAGTTAATGTCCCATCAATTTCTTCAACTACATTTAATTCTTCAGTTTTATTGGGTTTATCAATTCTATTAAATCCACCAATTTTACTGGACCCATCAAAATTGTCAACAATGCCTTCAGTTAACTGAATTTTTTTAAATTCATTTATTTTGAAGTCAGATTTATTTTTTCTTTTATGATATTTTCTTTTTTTACTTTGCTTATTCTCATATACACTATCCATAGTAGTTTAATATTTCAATTAAAAAAAGTGGTACTTCTTGTTAAGAACTTGATTAAGTTAATTAGTTTTTAATATGGCGGTTTTTTTCTATTGTAAGCTTAAGGCTTTATACCAATTAATTGTTATAATTTTATGATTTATTCCATCAAACTATCATAATTTTATTTTAAAATTTTTACAATTTTCTTAATTTTTTTTAATTTTTTTTAAATTTTAGATGAATAAATATACCAAGCGCCAGTTGACATATATGTCAGTTAATAAACGTGTATCACCTGCTCCATCAATGACTGATTACCTGACGGATGAAGAAATTGAAAGAAAATACAGAGAAATTGAAGGATTAAAAAAAAGGAAAAAAAAAGAATCAAAAGTTGTTGAAGAAGCTAATGGTGGAAATGATGAAGATAGTATGGTAAATAATAGAAATATTAAAATAAAAGCTAACGAACCTGAAAGAAAGAGGAAAGCTGATAGCCTGGATTTAAATGATTCAATTGATGAAGGTATGTCAAAAAGACAAAAATGCAAAAAAGTTTTTTGTGATGATTCAGATGGAGGAATTACAGATGGAAGTAATATTGGTAAGTTTTAATGATAATGATTAGTAATTATAACAATTTAGATGGAACATCAGAAAAAGAATACTTTGATAAAGGTAAGTTTTAATGGATTTTTATTTATTAATTTTTAGTTCGTAATTCATCAATAACGCCATCATTGGAAACTCCAAAATATACTGATGAAAGTGAAAAATTTACTGATGGAAAGAATAGTCAAAGAAGTCAATTATCAGGATACAAGAATAGCAATTTAACGATAGAAAACGATGAAAAACTTCTTAAAATAATGGTTGAAATGAAGGAAGAAATAAAAGAAATTAAGAAAAATATAAGAAATTTTAGAAATATGGAAACACTTTTAAATATGATGGCAGAAATGAAGAAAGAGTTAGGAACAATTAAACAAATCAAAAAAAATGTTAAAAGTCAAAATCATGAAGTATATCATTCAAAATGGAACATGATAATGGATGGGAAAATTGTTCCTTTGCATAATGTCGGAATTGATGATAAAATGAAAGCATTAGTAAATTATAGAAAAAATTTCATCGATGTAAGTTTAATTATTTATTGAATAATATTTTGTTTAGGATGGAAAACTTAAACTTCAAGGATTTGAATTGTTAGATAAATCAGTAACCAAAAGTATTGTGGGACTAATGGAAAAACCTCAAGTTTTTGGTAGATATTTGATGGATAACTTGTTTACAAAAAAACAATTGATGGAGTACAAATTTTCCGTTGGATTCAACAGAACATCAAAAAGAAAAGCATTACCAACAGAAGTAAAAAAAGAATTGATGGCATTACTGAAATATGGTGGAGTAGGTTTAATCGAAGAAGAACAACGATGGGATTATTTAACTGATTTATTTGAAGGAATCAACACAAGATCGTCAAACTGGATGTTAAATAGAGGTGATCATTATTATAGATCTGATGGTGTTGATATAGCATACTATGAAAATGATGGAAGATTACAATAAACAATTGATGGATCACTAAATATATTTTATTTTTTTATTTTATGTTGTTTTTTTTATTGTATTTTTTTTTTGCGAATTTAAATAAAAATATTATATTGTTTTATATGTTAAGTTTAGTTTATAATATAAAAAAAGTATATAATATGTATATTCTATACTTTTAACTTAGACTAAACATGGGTGAGATTTAGTTTATACTTAGTCAAAATTGGCCTGAGCATAAAGACGAAGGATAGACTAAATATTACCCATGTTTAGTTTAAAATTAACTAAACTGTTGCACCGGGTATTCTTTACTGTTTTTTGAGATTTTTTCAAATTCGTAAGTAAAAATTCAAAATTTCTATTTCTTATATATAAATTCAAAAAAAAAATCATAAAAAATAGAATTCTTAAGTAAAGCGACTAGTCTCAGTGAATACAGCGTTTTTGAAAATCTATAGTTACATATCTACTTTTGTAATTTGTGTAAAAAAAAAGTCTATTGATAAAACATTTTTAACATATTTGCTATGTCGATTCTAAAAAATTATCAAGAATTAAATATTCCAATCAAATGATTGGTCTCAATGAACTAAGTGTGTTTAAATACCAGTTTTTACACTTTAACATCATTTTATTAAAAGCGAAAAAAAAAGTTATTGATAAAAGTACTTTCAATATTGTCAATTAACGTGGGTGGGATGAAAAGTTTCCGCCTTTATAGGAAAAATAAAGCAATTTTAAAATGATTTTACTTTATTTCTTTATATAATCGTCTTATTAACATAAACACTTGTGTTATTGATATTCCTGTGTCTGAATCCATTCTTTATAAACCATTCGTCTAAGCCTTAAAAATAATGTTTCTTTCTGCAATAACTTCAAAACGTGACTTGCATTTTTTGCCAGCAAGGAATTTATTGAAATATGAACAGAGATCAGAGTTCTTTTTTTATTTTTGGAACAAATAAATATTTGATAAAAAAATATTTCATCAATGCTTGCATTTCTGTTTTAAAAGTACTTTTGAAAAAAATTTGAAAAATTTGAAAAGCTCGTAGAATAAAAAAACATATTATGGCAGCTTTTCCAAATTTTTAGGTAATAATGATAATAAAGTAAATTTAAAAATGACATTTTTTAAATTTTGTTTTATGTGCTTTATTTATGTGAGACTGAAAACTTTTCACCCCACCATTGTGTGCACACTAAATCTTTTCTACAAAAATGTAATTTAAAACTATAATAAAAAATAACTAAGTTAAATTCAACGTGTTTTATTATTTATCTTTACATTATTTGTTATTAATATTAATTTTTAAAAAGTAAAAAATTTCACATACAATAAATGTAAATTATTGTTAGTAACAATTATTTTTAAAATGAATAACAATCTTAATCTTTTAATTTTTAAATACTTTTATCAAAAAATAATAAATAAGATAATAATAAGTAAAGAGTATTATTGTAAAATTCAATATTTTTATAAAAAAAATTATTAGTTTTACTATTTAAAAGCCGTAAAAAAATCTTTAAAAAAACAAAAAATTTAAATTATAATATTTGTAGGATTATAGCATACAATTAATTAGTAAAAATACATTAAAACGAAGTTATGATGATGTATCATAAAGAACTCATTGTATAAAAATATATTAGAAATGTAGTAATAATTTTGATAGATAACATATTTTGGAGATCAACTTTAATGATAAATATTGTAAATATACGTTTTGAAGTATGTTGAATTTAACTAATTAATTTTATAATTGAAGTTTTAAAACACATTTTTGTAAAAAATTTTAGTTTATATATTATAACAATATTAAAAATATTTTTATCAATAATTTTTTTGTTACATAAAATGCATTAATGTTAAAATATTATAAATAGGTTTTAAAACACGCTAAATTTACTGAGTTTAATCGCATAATTAGAAAATTTTGTTTTTGATGATTTTTAAATATCTTTACAGTAAAACATACTAAAAAAATTTCTATCAATAACTTTTATTCTCATATGAACTATTTTAAACTTAATATGTAACTATAGGTTTTTCAAATACGTTGTATTTATTGAAGCTAGTCGCTTAATAAGGGATTTGATTTTCAATGATTTTCCAACATTAATTTCTTTAAAAAACAAAGATTTTTAATTTTTACTTACAAATTTGAAAAGACCTTTAAGAATAACAAAGAATAAAACATATATTAGTATAGTTTTACATACTATTTTTTGAGATACATGAAGTGAGTCAAAAAATTTTATGAAGCTTTACATATGCGTAATGAAATGATATGAAACTAATGTTTTGTATTTAGTAATACGTTTTTTAGCTAAATATATTAAGCATATTAAATTATAAATTTAAAATTTTGCTTGTCCCGATTTGCTTGGCTTTCTCAAAAACGTGTTTAAAAAAATTGTACAGTAAATTTTATTTATTTAAAAAAGTTTATAGAAACAGGCATTATAAAAAAAATTACAATGATAAAAAAAATAATATTTAATAAAAAACTTTTTTATAATCTTGTGTTAGTTTAAATTTTTTTTAAATCTTAATATCATTTTATCAAAACTACAAAATATTTAATCTATGTCTTAAGAATGCTTTTTATTCTATAAAATAAAATTGAATATATGATGACGTTTTTTATTAGTACAACCATCAATACTTATTGGCAAAATTAAGTAAAGAATAAAACAAAAACGGAACAGGTAGCACATTTTGGTATTTAATTGGTTTAAAATACTTAATTAAAGGTAATTATTGAATTATAACATAGATAAATCAGTTTTCAAAATTTTAGGTGATTCAATAGCGTTTATATATTCAAAACCAAAGTATCAACCGTTGTGTATTCTTCTGGTGTAGCATTTTTTGTTCAATGTTTTGGAGACAGTGTAGAACAATAAGGGAATATTTCTTTCTAAGTGCCTCCCCACACTGACTTGAGATTGGAAGTAGTCTAATTTGTCATTTTGATCTTCTTTTATACTTCTTTTTGTGTGGCTGGGTAAAATCTTTTTTTTTTAATTTTTGTTTTCCTTCATTATATTTCGCAACTTCAATTGATAACCTTGTAAATTTTAATTTCAAATGACGTTACGTTTTAAACATAATTTTTTTAAAACAAAGATTTAGTAGAAAAATTGTTTAGTAAAAATTTACAACAATAATTAAATAAAAAATTTTTAAAAATCTACACAACTATTGATATTAAAAATTTATAAATTGAAAAAAATATTTTATTGGTTTTATATTTTTTTTATAAGTAAAATCTATATTAAAAAAAAATAAGTAAACAATGTAATCTTTGTTAAACATTTAGAACCCAGTTAAAGCTCCCAGCTATTTAATATTATAATAAAAGCTACCTTAAAAGGCTTATATCAATAAAAAACAATAATAAACAAAGGTTAATAATAATAATAATGTTATGTTTCAATGAATATAAATATTAATTCTTCTAGCACCACTAATAATTGTTTTAGATATTCTCAGTAAACATATATGAGATTTATAAAGTGTATATTTGATTGACTGAAAGTATGAAAATAAAGTAAAGTGAAAGTGAGTTCTTATACAGGGTGTTTCATAAGTAGATGCAGTACTTTTTTTGTTAATAACTTTTTTATTTATGAATGGATTTGAGTGATATTAGATTCATTTTATAGACAACAAATCCGGAAATTATACAATATTAATACTATTTGAAAACTCTAATTTCTTCTAGAGTTGTAGGCTTCTGAAAAAAGGGTTAGTTTTTGCCATGTTTGTGTATATAACTTTTTTATATGATAAGCTATAATTATGATTATTACTAATAAATGTTTATTGAGTAAATAACTATCTGTGATAATAATATCATTTAGAATTATTTTTATTAACTAATAGAAAAAATGAAAAATTGTCGATTTTTATCAATTTTTCATCATTTTTGAATTATAACTTATTAATTAACTATTTTATTCGATGGACTAGTAGAAATTCTGATAGAGTAAATGATTCTCTATCGAATGACTATAATTACATAAATTTCTTAAAACGATGAAAAAAGTTATGATTACTTTAAGCTTGTCAATTTTACAAAATTTTACAAAATTTTATTTAATGGTAAGAAAATTTTTTTTATTTTTATTTTGTAGCATCATTAAACTTATGAAACTTTAAAAAAATTTATATTAAAGATATTATTTTTTAAATTTTATATTAAATTTTATTTTTATTTTAAAAAAAAATTTTTGCTTAAACAATCGTTAAAAAAAAGATTTACTACCTTTTATGGATAATAACATTAATTTACATAAGTTTTTTAATGTTTGTCATAATTCATACATTGTAACATACTGATAATACATCAATAAAAATAAAAATATTAAAAAAAATAGCTAATTTCCTATAAATTAAATGTTTTGTAATAGCTATTTTTACAAGAAAAATTCTCTTATGACAATAACATTAGAAAATTTAAAAAATTTTATTCTATTTGTACATTAAAAATACGAAATTGACAAGCTTTAAGTAATCATAACTTTTTTCATCGTCTATAGAAATCTATGTAGTTATAGTCATTCGATAGAGAATCATTAACTCTATCAGAGTATCTACTAATTCATTTTCAACAATAGTTAATTAATGAGTTACAATTCAAAAATGATGAAAAATCGATAAAAATTGACATTTTTTAATTTTTTTTAATAGTTAATGAAAATAATTCTAAATGATATTATTATCACAGATAGTCATTTGCTCAATAAACATTTATCAGAAGTAATCATAATTATAACTTATCATATAGAAAAGTTATATACACAAATATAGCAAAAACTAACCCTTTTTTCAGAAACCTATAACTCCAGAAGAAAATGGAATTTTTTAATAGTATTAATATTTTATAATTTCCGGATTTGTCTTCTATAAAATGAATCTAATATCACCTAAATCTATTAAAAAATAAAAGAGTTATTAACAAAAAAATTACTGCATCTACTTATGAAACACCCTGTATATAGTTTCTCTGTACTTATACTTCTGACTTTTTGTAGGCATACTAAGTATGACATAGCCATTCTAATTAACAGTAATTTTTTCTATATAGAAAATATAAACTTATTGTTTTCCATTGTAGAAACATAATTGAAAAAAATATCATCGATTTGCAGCCTTGATGCCAGAGTGGTTAATGGGACAGACTTGAAATCTGTTGGGCTCTGCCCGCGTAGGTTCGAATCCTGCTCAAGGCGTAAGAATCCTTTTGAATTAATGTTTTCTTGAAGATTAATTAGCCTTTGATTATTATCTTGTAGTTAAAAATCGCTTTTTAACAAATTGTTTTTATAAAAATTTTTATTTTTCAAAATTATTACAAGAATTTTCAATTTAAACACTCTTATAAACTGTAAAAAAATTCTTTTAAAATGAATTGTAAAAATTTTATCAATATAAAAAATTATATAAATATACTTTTTCTTGATATTAGTTCAATAAAATGTACATATAAAGTGAAATTTTTTCACCCACAAATATTATTTTTTTTCTATTACTATTTTAATACAATTGATTATTAAATAATTATAATTTAAATTAAACTTTTATGCTTAAAATTTGTCATTTTGTTATTATTAAAATTTCATTGACTATTAAATATTCTTAATTTAATTTAAATTATCTGTATTGTAAAGTAAGTTTTTCTTTTTATAATATGTTGTCTGATCGTAAATAAGTTTATATAATTTAAATTAAAGATTAAATATGATTAGAAAATTTGTTATTGATTCAGATAAGTATTATATTAATATTCAAAAAATATTTAAGTTACTTAAACTATTAAAGATAAAAGTTGTTAAAAGTATAAAAAGAAATAATGGTTTAATTATTTTTGTTATTTTTTTAATATTATTATTGAAATACATAATAAATAATTATAGTGATTCATTTAACTATAGAATCAGTTATAAAAATTTTTACAAAGAAAAAATTATTAATGATAAAATACTTACTATTGGAGACTGTTTTTTAAGTAAAGATGTATTATTTTCTGATAATTATTTAAAATATGTTGATGATTTTAATGTTAGTAAGATTAATGAAATAAACAACAATTATTGTATTTATAAATATAGGAATGATTTTTATCATCTTCAAGATGGTTTGTTATTTGTTAAATCAAAAAATATTAAATGTAAATATAGATGTAAAATACCAGACGGAGATAAAAATATTACTAATACTTATTTTATTGATATTATTGATATTGCTCTTCTTCCATGTGATATTTTTGAAATTATATGTAATGATACAATAAATAACAAAACATTATATGATTATAATTTTCATATAAGAAGAGTTGTTACTAAGAATATGTATTTATCAAATATATTAAAAAATAAATATAAACCACATGAATTAAGTAAACAATATGATGTTATTTTATATATTGTTAATTTTTTATCAAATTATCATGCTCATAGAGCATTAAATAAAACAAGAAAATATTTATTAAATAATTTTAATGGTTTTGAAATGAATTATTTAAATGTCCAAGGTAATGATAGCCGTTCAAATATTTATGGATTATTATTAAATAAACAAAATAATAATGTTACTGATCAATTTGAAAATAAAAAAATAAAAATTAATGATTGGTTTACAAAATCAGCATGTAATGAATATTTAGAAGTAAATACATACTTACCTTATTTATATAAAAGTATGGGTTATGTGACACTATTAGCAGATGACTCTGAAAATGGTGGAATTTTCAACTTTCCAAATTGTCAAGGTTTTAAAAAAAACGTAGTTCATCATTATTTTAGACCATTTCAAAATTTTTTTCATGATAAAAATATAAAAAAGTTTTTATTAAAAAAATTTGAAAAACAATGTCAGAGTCATGGATTTCATATAATGGAATATTTTGAAAAATTTTTAATAAGATATAAATATAATGTTAAAATGGCTGTATTATGGCAAACAACCCCAATGAAAAATAATATGAAAGATATTTTTTATTATGATCATCTTTTTGAAGAATTTTTTGATAATCAATCAGAGTATATAAATAACTCATTTTTATTTTTTTTGGGAGATTATGGTTATGGTAATAGTAATTATTCTAAAACATTTAAAAATTCATTTGAATACAAAAACCCATATTTTTTTATTTCTGTTCCATATGATTTAAGACAAAATAAGGAATTAATTAAAAATTTAAAAGATAATTCAAATAAACATATTTCATTTATGGATATATATGCCACATTATTGGATATATTAACTGAAGGAAGAAGAGATAAATATCAAAATTTTGGTTATTATAATCTTTCAAATACTGTTAATTTTAATATTAAAGGATCAAGTTTATTTAGACCAATTTTTTCTAATAATAATCGATCTTGTTATGATATGTATATTCCAAAACACAATTGTTTTTGTAAAATTTTATATGAAAAATTACCTAAATCATTTGTAAATGAATATTACAAGTTAAAGCAAGCATTTATAACAGTTTTAAATAAAAAAATAAAGAATATAAATGTTAACAAAAACATTAAAAAAATACTTATAAATGAAAAATTTTTTGAAGCAAAAATTGCAATGTCACCAAATGAAGATATTTTATATCAAGTTGATAGTGTAACAATTCCAGGAAATAAAAAATTTCGAGCTTTTTTCAATAAAGAATTTGAATTAGTGAACAATGAAATCATAAAATTAGATTAATTTAAAAAAAAAAATGGATTTTATAATTATATTAAAAAACAAGTTATTTTGTTTTACAATAAAAGTGGATCCTTATTATTATAAGTTAAAAAGAAAAATAAAAAAAAATAATAAATAACATTTTTGCGATTATTTTATACAACAGATTTTTTAAGAAGTATTTTTTGACTTACATATCATAGCAATGCCGTTAATTCATAAAAAAAAACTTTTTATTTATAAATTTTAAAAGTGGAACATTGTGATTTTTTATTTTATACATCAAATTAATAATTTTTATTAATTATTTAAAATTTTTTTATAAAATAAAATGATGAGATAGATAATTTCGATAGAAATTATAAATTTGTATAGTATGTTAACACACAAAATTTTAAGATGAAGAACAAGATAATTAAATTGTTTTTTGTGTGTAGGAAAAATATAATTGTTTTGAATAATATTGAAGCAAAGGTTTTAATACATAAAGGAATATAATTTTGTTAAAATAAAATGCCATTTTATTTTGCAATTGTTAAATTAACAAGGATATAAGTAAAAAAATACTTTTTATCAGTAATTAAAATTTTCTTAAATCAATATTTGATTACACTTAATTTACACTAAACTATAAACTGTGATGATAGCTATTTTAAAATAATTGTTTCTGCTGGTTCATTTTTTTTAAATAAATAAATAAAATCCAACATTCTATAATTAATAAAAAAATAAAAAAAAAAATGAAATTTTTATTTATTTTGTTTAAAATTGACTATAAAAAAATTTTTTTTGTTTTGTTGAAAAAAACCTTAAATAATTTAAAGTAAATTTTATTAATATTTTTATTTTGTTCAATTTTTCATTTTTCTTTATCTTATCTATTTCTATTTCCCTATCTTATCTTACATCATTTCACTTTACATTCTTTTATTTTTAACTTTTTCTACTGAAAAGCTTACAATTGTTTAATTGCTATTATTATTAATTTAATTAAAAAAAAATTTAATTATAATATCTTTCGATTGATAATTTATTAAAAATTTTTTTTTATGATCAATAATTTTATTGTGGTAAATACATTTTTGTATAATGTGTAATTTTTAGGTAACTCCATTAATAAATTGCTTTTTTCTCACTAAGTAAAAATATTTTTTCATGTACCAGAAAAATTATTTAAAATTTTACTATTTAAATTAAAAAATAAATTTTCTACTTATTTATAAACCATATGTAAATAATAATTAAAACAGTTATTAATGATCAAGAAAACATTTTTAGATATCAAATTGTTTTAATAAATAAATTACTTTAAATGTAAAAAGTTTAAGCTTTTACTATTTTTAGAACAAAACAATGATAAAATATTAGCAACACTTATGCATAAATTTAAACTAAAAATATTTTAAGCTTTTTTTTAAATACACTTTTACACTTTTTTTTGTATTTAAATTGACTAATAAAGATAGTTTCTTGAAACAGAATTATTACTAAAATAAAGTCAATGTTATAAATATATAATTAATAAATTAATTTTATTTTAGAAAATTAAAACTAAACATTCCAAAAAACTTTCTATTTGTAACTTCAAAAAATTAATATATATTTTTTTTCAATAAAAAGTATTAAAAAAATTTCTTTTTATTTATTTCTTATTAGTAAAATTAAGGATACCATCCCATTGGTGTTGTCGTATAAACATCCTGAATTGATGACAAAATACTAGCAACCTCTTTATTTGCTTCTTCAAATTTTTTAACCAAAATTTTATTGTTTGATACTAAAACATTTTCAAGTTGCTGTAATTTATATTGAAGTCTAAAGTTTGAAGGATCAGGAAAGAAATTTGGGAAAAAGTTATTTAAATTAAGAATATCATCATCTAGATCATCAACTTTGCTTGAAAGTTGAAAACTAAATTTAACTCCAGCTAATAAAAGAAGTATGGAATAAAAAGCAAATTTTTTTTCAATTAATTTCATTTTGATAGTTTGATACAATAAACTGAAACAATACATTTTATATACTTATGCTTTAATAATGCACAAATATTTTTGTAGGCATACGTTTACATTTGAATCGTTAAAGTACAAATTAAATAATTTTAAACATTAAAAAATAAAAATTTTAGCTATTGAAATAATTGTAGATATTTAGTCAGTTGTTTTTTACTTTTTAAATATTTGGTTATAAAATGTAGCATTTAACAATGATTAAATTAAAATTAGTAAGTTTTAATAATTATTTTTAAAAAAATATATTATTTAAAAATAATTTGATAACTAAAGATCAGCAACATTTGTTTTTTGTTTTTATTTATATCAATTTTAATAAAGCAAAAATTTTATTTTTTTGTGTATAAAAATTTTATTTAAAAAATTACTTATTTTTACATATTTAAAAAATTATTTTTATTAAGTATAAAATATTACATTTCTTATATAAATAAATTGATGTAGGTATAGATAATTTGACTCATAATATTAATAAAAATATATTATAAAATATTTTGTAAAACATAAAATAATTGTGTAATTGAAAAAGTTAAATTTAGTTTATTGTAGTTATTTAATTTTATAAAAAAAAATATAAGCATATATATTTTAAGTCACCCTTGAATGTATTAATTTATGACAATTATCAAATTCTTCATGATCAATATTTTTTTTTTGTTTTTTCTTTGTACTTGTTAATAAAACTTCTTTTCAATTTAAATATTTACTATTGTTTTCAAACGTTTTATAAAACTTTTAATTTTATCAGAACAATCAGAGATTTTTAGCTACATTTAATGTAGTTATCTGTAAAAAAAACATAGAATTTTTTTTATATTGTAAAATGCTTAAAAAATAAATGATAACTTAAAGCTAAAAACAAAAGAAATAACAAAAAAATTAGCTTTTATATAAAGGTCAGTTAAACGTAAAATAATTTAATTATTTTAATTAAAAATTAATAAATAATATAAAAAAACATAATTTTATATCTTGATAATTATAGGATTTTTTATAGGTAAGTGATTAAAATAAAATTAATGTTATGATAATTTTACCACGATTTAAAGCACAGTCTTAATGTCAAAGTTTAAAATACAATGGAATTTATTTGCTGATAAGGCATAAGTAGTATGTCTGTAAGTTTTTATAGTAAATATGGTTAGTTTATGTTTACTTTCTTAACAATTATTCTTCTTCACTTGTGTATTTATTTTTTTTAAAGACATAACAAAGAAATGAATATAATTTTTGAAAGAACTAATGTGATAATATTTAAAAGTATGCTGACACATAATTAGTAAAATTTTTTTTTTTATATAATTAATGTAAATAAAAATTGACAAATTTTAAAAATATTATTAATTATTTTTTATAGCAAAAAGAAATTTTTACAATTTTGAAAATAAAAACAATTTAAAAACATTTGAATAATAAATATATATTTTAATTGAACTTTTAAAACATAATTTTTAAAAAAAATTAAAGTTTATTTTTTCTAATATTTAAAAATTTATAAAAAATTTGTTTCTTAGTACAATATTTTCATAATTTTAATCATCGTAATTGTCGTCATAAAATATTATTTTAATTGATTAATTTTGTTTTGGATTAGTTCTATAATACTGACAATTTTTTCATGTATCTCATCTGCATGTTTAGTTAAAAGGTCATCATGTTTTTTTCTTAATTTGTCAAAATAAATAAATTTGTATTGAAGTCTGAAATGTACGGGATCAAACACATATGATGATGGTGAAAAACCATTTAGTGTGAAATTATAGTCGTCTTTTTCAACAGAAGTATTTTCTGATGATTGACAACTAATTTTAATACCAACTAAAAAAATAAGTATAGAATAAAAAATTATTTTTTTTATTATTATTTTCATTTTTAATTTTAATGAAATAGGATAACAAAAAACTGTTTATATAATAAGTGTTTAATGATTACATATATTGTTGTTAGAATATGTATTCTTTTGAACCATTAAAGTACAAATTAAACATTTTTTTATTTATTTTTATATATGTAATGTAACAAAAATAAAAAATTCCAATAATTAATTTTTATTAGTGTGATTAACTTTTAGATCATTATATCATTTTAATTTAAAAAAAAATTCTGCACATTAAAACTTTTAATAACATTTTTTAAGCTAATAGCGTATTTATTTTTTCAGATTATGAATAGTTAAAATGTGATAAAGTATCAAAATTATATTTTTTTATAATTCAATTAACATAAACAAAATTTGGATTATTTAAATATAAATTTCATTATTTTATTTTTAAAATTAAGTAGTATTTAAAAACATATGTTATTTAACAATTTTTTTAATTTATATTCAACTACCTCTTAATTTATTGAAATTTAAATTTAATTTAAAAAAAAAATATATTGGATATTCAATGAATAAACTTATTATAACTATTAAAATTTTTTTTTAATTTAATAAATTTATAAATAGCATCATATTTTAAAGCTAATATATTTAAAATTTATCTCATTTTGAAAGTCAATACGTATATTCTTGTTAAAAAAACACTTCACGATTATTAAACTTTAGCTTTTGAATTAATTTGCATTAAAAGTAGAATTGGAATAACTTTACTAAATTTGATAATGATTATTAATTAAATTTAAAATTTTTTTTATTGGAAAAATAAAATAATAGTAAATATGTAACTAATTTTTTTTTCCTAAAAATATTTAATTATCTAATATAACCTTTATTTATATGGCTATATGTTATAACAATTGATCAACTTTTAACAGTTTAATTCTATGAACATGAAGAAATACTGTTACTAAAAAATAAAAAGCATGTAAATAGACAAAAATTACTTAAACAAATTTTTTTTTGAAAAAATATTAAAAAAAAAATTTAAAATTAAAATTTTATTTTGTCTATACTTATTTTACTGAAATTTATAAGTCAGTCTTAAAGTCAAGATCAACAAATAATAATTTCTGAAAAGATGCTAATGATATTACCTTAAAATTTTATAAATATTGTATCTATTTTATATTATCTCGTTTTTAAATAATTAATTTTACTTATTTGTACATCCACTTATTTTCTCAAAAAAATTTCAAAAAATAAGTGAATGGAAACTCTTGAAACAATTAATACTTACAAAATTTTGAAAATATGCTTGTTCAACAGATAGTTTGTGTTTAAATTAGAAGCATATCATTTTTTTAAATCAATATTAATAAGAATAAAAAAAGCAAGAATGTGTTATTATTTATATTTGTATAAACAACAATTTTTATAAAACATATTTGAATTCAAAAACATTATATAATTAAGCTTGGTTGTAAAGATTTAAATACCAGAAATGCAGAATAAAATTAAAAATAGAATGTATATAAAAAGTTATCAACTTTTGAATTTATTAAGATAACGTAATAAAAAATTTAAATTATAAAAAAAAATAAATTATATAATCATTGTAAGTTTTTGCAAACTGTAATTGGATTTTCATATTTTTAAAAAATCTTTATTATTAAAAAATAAACGAAATTACAAAAATAAATTAAATAAAAAAAAATATGCTTCTGTATAACTCCTACTGTAGTTTAAAACAACTTAAAAAGATCCACTTCAAGTAAATTTGAAAAAATTTTAATTTAAATCATAATCAAATAACAAAAGTATAAATAGTATATAAGCAATAAATTTTATTTAATTGAATAATTTAAACCAATTTTAAATAAAATAATTTTTTGTAAAAAAAATCTCTTTTTTTAAACTAAAATGTTAGAAAAAGTTGTTGTTAATTGCATTGTTAAAAATCAAATTTATAAAAATGACCTAATTAGCCATTTCTATGAGTAAAATGGTTATTAATTTCTTGAATTCGTTTTTGAAGTAAATAAATAATGTTAATAAGTTTTTGTTCTATTTCTTTTGCATGTATTTCAAATTGTTTATCATTTTTCTCTTGAAGTTTTTCTAGATATTGCAATTTATATTGAACTCGAAAGTAGTGAGGATCGAATATTAAGTTTGGTAAAAAACCATTCAAAGAATATTTTTTTTCATCTATTTCATTAGAAGATTCTTCTGATTGGCAACTAATTTCAATACCAATAATTAAGAAAAATAAAAAATAAAAAAGTATTTTTTCTTTTATTAATTTCATTTTATATTTTAATAAAATGTTATATCAAAAAATTGTTTATATATCTATTGTTTTATAAAAATACAAATATTTTTTTAAATACATTTATTAAAGAACTATTAAAGGGCATGTCAAATATATTTGATTTGACTATACGTGTGGATGTAACCAACTAAGTATTTAATAATGAATATTTTTTATTTTATTTAATTTTTACTGTTATGATAAACTTTAAAAAATTTATTATATTAAATAAATGCATTTTTAACTTTATGATGATTATTTTATTATGAATATAATCAAAATAAGTTAAAACAATATTTAAAAATTTTTAATAAATCTATTTATTATTAGAGATTTTAAATAAAATTATTTGTTTGTTTAAAAGTTGATTAAAAAATATATTTTTTAAAACGAATATTTAATTCTTATTTTATAATTTGAAGAAATAATTTGTATATAAATGAAACTAAAAATTTTTTATAAAACTATTGTTATAATTAGTTAATTTTAAATTCCAATTTGAATTTTTTTTAAATACCTAAAAGTTCTATACATAATTTTTATTGTATAAATTAATTGCAAAATTTGATATAAGTGTTTAAATTGTATTTTATATGTATATTAATTAGTAAGACCATTAACTATATTCAATTAACGTCAATATTTTATCCTATAAATTAAATTATTTCATCTTATTGCATTTACCATTAAAAAAAAGAATTTTTTAAAATAAAAAAAACCTTTTATTTGTTTATATAAAGCATTACAAAATATAAAAAATTTGTAGCATCAAAATTATTTTAAAAATTTTTCAGTAATCAAAACTGTAGCAATTGTTTTGAAAAATCTATCAAATCTTGTTTATAAACATATTTTTAAGAAAATTATGAATTTTTATTCAATTTTACATATAAAAAAGTAAATTAAAAGGTATGTTTATTTTCTAAAAAAATAACAATAGTTAAAAATATTATAGTTTAAAGAAAATAATTATTTAATAAGAATAATAAATACACAAATTTTTTTTCTCAACATATTATTATGTATTTTTTTTCTTGTTATGAAGTCTTAAGTTATAATCAATAAATATATTAAATTGGAATAAATTTTTATTTTATTATTCAAAATATTTTCATTTTTTATTTTATAAATAAAATGTTTATATTAGTACATTTAATTCTTAGTTATAATAATATAAAAATTAATTAAAAGTCATAACATTATTTACTGTATAAGCTAAGATATTTGTAAGAAGATTTAGTTTATTTAAATTAGATGCTTAATATTTTTGTAATATTGTATTTATTGTAATTTTTTTATATTAATTTTGTTAATTATTATAAATTTGAGTTAACAGTAAGACTAATTGTATTTGTATTGTGTTAATTATAACTGCGTGTTTAAATTGCTAGTTATATTTATTTTATTAATTAATAGTATATAAGTTATTTGTAATTGTGTTACATTTAAAACTAAACGCCAAAAAAAATTTTAAAATTTTAATAATTTTCTTTAAAAATTTTTAAAAAAAATTATATTTATCTAACTTTTAATTAAAAAAATCCAATATATTATTTATAAATAAAAAGGATGTTTTTTGCAATTACCTTCTTGCTGCTGTTGTAGTTTTCAAAGATTCTGATTTATAAAATTCTTCAAATTGACTAATTGACTCTTTTAACTTCTCGATGTAACCTTCCAATGTATTGAAATTATTTTTTTCAATATCAATAATTTTATCTAGCTTTAATTCTAGTTTAAAAATGTTCCAGTCAATTGGTATCATTGGATAACTATAACCAAGGTGATTATAACCAAATTGATTATAACCAGGATGACTATAACCAGATTGAATAATGTTAGGTTGATTAGGTTGTGAATAAGAAAATTGACAATTAATTTCAATAAGACTTATTATAATAATAAAAAAAAAGAAAATAGGCTTTAAATTTAATTTAGTCATACCGAAATATTAATTTTTGTTTTATAATTTTTTTTTAAAATCATTTATATATATAGCAATATTAAACATTAAAATATATTTTTTTAAAAAAAATATTTTATTTTTGAACTCTTGAAGTATAATTAAATATTTTTTTTTAATATATTTTTTGAAAATATTTTATTGCTTATTTATTTTTAAAAGCTAATGTTATCTTTGTTTTAATAAATGTTTGAAGTTGATTATCATGTAAAAAATAAAGTATATTTGTTCTAAAGTATAACATATAATATTTTAATAATTTTTAAGCTACTATTGTTTAAAATAACTTACATAATATATTTAATTTTTTTGTTCAATTTAGCATTCAAACATTAGTTAAATTTAATTTCTAATAATTAATATTTAAAATGTTTTTAGGTACTTAAATTATTTTTAACCATCTTTATAAGTAGTCTTTTTTCAAACATTTTCAGTTTATAAATTTTAAATGTTAAAAAATATATTATTTGGGTTTGTGCTTTGTTCAAAATTAGCACTATCATTAAAAAAACTTTTAGAATATTATACACCAAATAAAATTTATATTGGGTGCAAAGTAGTATTCTATAATTATAGCTTTTTTTAAGATAATATTTTTTTCTGTTAAAAAATATGTATAGTAATTATCTATTACATTTTAGAAAAATTGGAAAAAGTACTTTTTGTTTTCTTCGTTTTTCCGAAATTTACATTTAATACATAAAATATTTCTCTCTTTTTTCTATTTTTTTTAATACTATTATTAATATAAAATTATATCTTAATAAAGTACTTTAAGTTATTAGTAATAAATTATAGGTTAAAATTGACACTTCTTTCTATAACATAATGTAAAAATCAAAATAAAATAAAGAATTGTATAGTAAAAATTTAAAATATACGTCAAGAATGCGCCATATTGTTAATAATCAAATTTTATTATTGATTTAAAAATAAAATATACAAAAATTAATAATAACAAAAAGTTACTTACATGATCACCCATCGTCTAAGCATAATGTTTTATCTTTTTTTCTCTATATATATTATATATCATTAATTATTATCATGATAACTTATAATGTATATATCTATCAAAAAACTTTTATTATATAATTAATTGTTTACAATTTAAACAAATGTTTTTGGTTTAAAAAAATTAAAGTTTTTTAAAATTTGACTATATCTTATTATGCAAATTTTTAAAACTTTTTCTATCTAAATTTAAATGTCAATATCATTTATTAAACAAATTTTAGTTAAACATAATACACTATTAAATACATAATTAAAAATGATATATTAATTTTTATATTAAAAACACATTTTTTTAGACATTCTTTATGCATTGATAAAGTATAACTATTTCATAATAAAATAAAATATAAATGAATAAAAGTAATAAACAATAAATTTGTCAAAATAATTAGAAAAATTCTTCTTATCTAAAAAATTATTAAAAAGAAGGTTAAATTTTTTTTGCTAATAATTATGTATCTAATTGATTTTTTTTTTTAGATTTTTGTTAAAACTTTTAATAACATTATAATAGAAAAGTAATGTTGTTTTAAGCTAATCAACTAAACATTTTTTATTTAATTATTTACATTATTATATTAATTTTTGATTTATAATTTTTTACATTTGTTAGAAAAAATTTATTATACTTTTTAAGTTAGTATGTTGTTAATAAATTGTTTTTATTTATATTTTGTTTTTGAATATAAATATAATAATAACTATAAAAATGTTAATATATTTCATGATATTTTTTTAAATTTTTATTTTTAATATGATAATTTTTGTTTAATATAATTGATAATAAAGCCATTTAAATTTAATTATTAATAATTGAAAAATACAAAATATATTAAGAAAAAAAAATGTTTATGAGTTTTTTTTTTAATTTTTACATTTAAAAAAAATATATAATTAAGTAGTTGATTCAAAGATTTTTTTATTTGTATCATTTAAAAAGTAAAATGGATATATTAATTTTTGTTTTCACAGTTTATTTTATCAGATAAAAAAAACAAAAAATTTGATATCAATATTAAAGACATCATTTAATATTGCTGTACTTTAAATTTATTTAATTTTTAAAAAAAATAGTAATGTTAAGAAATTTCTTTAATAACAAAATTGTTTATTTTACTGTTTGATAAAAACTGAAAAATATATTATTCATCTTTTATTACAAATTGTTTTTGATTTTTTATGAGTCATACAATAAAACATTATAAAATGAATAAAATGTTAAGTAATGATTCAATAGATTACCATAGTTTGAAAAATGTTTTAAGGTTAATAAACTTTCAGGTAAATTAGTCATACTGTAAAAAAATAAGTTATTTTTAATGCTTTAATAAAAATATGAACAAGTATATTACAAATATATCAATAAAATGATTATAATTAACAATTTAATATCGTGTATAGAAAAAACAAAACAATTTTATTGTTAAAAAAATAATTAAATTTTACAAATGTTAACACTAACAAATTCTAAATATATTAAATAAGAAAATTTTTTTAAAATTATGTTTCGTTATAGTATTTTTAATAATATTGAAAATTCATAAATTATTCAAGTAATGATATAATAAATATATTTCAAATTATAAATTTTTAATAAAAATTGTTCAAATGTTTTTAAATATAAACAAATACTTTTCTTTCACCCTTTAATTTGTCTATGATTATAACTTTTATAAATTAAGTTATATTTATTTAAAAATAAAATTAAGATTATAAAAAAAATGTTAAACAATAAATCTTTTTTTTTTTAATTAGATATAAAATTATCACTTGACTTAAAAATAAATTATTTTTATTTTCAAATATTATAAACATTTTTTTTTAATTTTCAATAAAAATAATACTTTCAGTTGAATTTTATTCTGTTACTTTATTAATAATTTGCTTATCAATAAATTATATAAAAAAAAACTTCTATATACAACAACTTTTTTTAAAAAAAAAAGATTTAACAAATTTTCATAATAGCGTTATCTTTTAATATTTTTATGATACGATATATTTCTAATTTTTAATTTGATTTTCGTAATAAAAATTTTTTTACACAATTTTTATGCTGGAAAGTAATAATAATAAAAATGTATAAACATTAAATAAATATGATTTATAAAAAGTAATAATTTTTCTTCTACATATTAGCATAATATATATTAATGTTAAAATAGCATTAATAAATGTTTTTAATATATACAATTAATATGAAAAATGTTTATATTTTAAATGTTTATACTTTTGATGCATTATTTTTATTTAGAAAATCTTATTAATGTAAATGTAAAAATTTTCCCAACCCATTTTTTAAAATTTTAGTAAACATAATATATTGATTCTCTTAAGTAGGTGGTATCAAAATAATTATATAAATTTAAATTTTTATATCATTTACGTATTTTATTTTATGATAGTTTAATATTTTAGTTTACTAAATAATCATAGCAATATTATAGTCAATTGCTATTTTATACTAATATATTAAAGTGTTGTGATTTTTTAATAACTAAAATATTAATTAGAATATTTTTTTTGTCGCAGATTCACAAGTAGCAAACATGATGTCGAAAATACAAGTCCCGAATTTGATGTTACAAATGTTTTTTTTACAATTATGGATGTTGCAAAAATGAATTATGAATATATTCATTTTTATAAGAGCAAAAAAATATAGTCAAAATAAATAAAATATTCTATTTAATGGAGTCTGTTGCAAATATTTTTACTAAAAAAGTTTTATATATTTTATTTATTAAGCAAAATATAATATTATTTAAACCTTTTTTTTTGCAATTTTATAGTCGCAAATAAATTATTTATTTTACTTATTTTAAAAATCTTTTGAAAAACTTTTGAAAAAATTGATTATAAATGTAAAATTTAAAATTTAAAAAAAAATTTGGTTTATATCAATTATTATTTTAGTAATTAGCAGAAATGGGTCATACATAAAACAATATTAAAATTTGATTCATATTATAAAAAAAAATAACACAACTTTTTTAGTTTTGTTTTTTATAAATATTTTTTTTTATTTAAAAATAATTTTTTATATTAGGTTTCAACTTTTTCCTATTAATTAACAAATATATTAAAATTTAATGAATGTTTATAATTAAATATTAAAAAAACATGAAAAATAATTATTACATAATAAATAAATTTTAAAATATTCGTGTATATGTTGAAATTTGTAGTTTATTTATAGTGATATACATGCATAAAATTATAGATAACAAATTCATATAAATCCAACTAAAAAATAATAATAAATGTTGATTTATCTAGCTATAAGTGATGTATTTAAAGTTTATGTCAACAATAAATATAAAAATTTTTAAAAATAAAAAAAAAATTTAGAAAAGAAAATATAAAATTAAAAAATTGTAATAAATTGTTAGTTTAAAATTAAATTTTATTTTTTAATATTAAGACAAATTACATATTTCTATGTTAATTGTTTTAACATTTATAATATTATATAAATTTCAAACAATATTTTTTAGTTATTAATTTTTACAATAATTGTTTGTCATTTATATATAACATAAATAAAATATATTTTAATAACTACAAACTATCAATAAATTTTTTAATATATATGTGAAATTGTTTCAACAGCTCCACCAAGAAGAGTCATAGCCCAACGATACCATCCAATAGCTAAATTAGTTTGTTTTCTTCTGATGCTTATTATATTTCTAAGTTGTAATAATGTTTCAGTATTTTGATATTTTCCATGGGCATAATGAGTAGCTGCAGTTACTTCAAGAACAGGCTCAGAAAGATATTTGTTTATATTATCATTATTATTTTCTAATACAATCCAAAATTTTCTTTCATTTTCACGCTCAAATCCGTAAGTTAAAAATACAAAGTATGTTTTGCGAATTCCAAAAATTTCAGAATTAATATTTGTAAAACTCCATTTAAATAATTTAAATTTATTTAATGGTGTTAAATGAAGTGAAAGTTTATCAACACCTCCATAAAGTCCTAAAGTAATATTTAGATATTTTTTTCCATCAATATTTATTATTTTTTTATCTAATTTTTTTAATACCATTGGATGTGAAAATGTTGGTTTAGTTGGAACTGGAATATATCTTGATTTATGTGGTGGAAAAAGTTCATGTATAGCTGTATAATATGGAAGTTGACAATATTCATCTTCTGTATGATCACAATTTGGTGGAGTGTCTGATGTCAAAAATGTATGTTCAGGAAAATCTTCAACACCTCTATAGTCAAAAGATTGTAAAAATAATCCATAATCAGAAGAATTTAATTCACCATTAAAACCATATATTTTTCTTTCAGCATGCTAAAAAAAAAGTTATTATTTATTTTTTTAAAAATAATATTTACCAAAGCTATTATTCTTCTTAATCTTGGTTGGTCTTCTGAAAATTTGTATGGTTCTCCTATACGTGTTGTTGTTATTATAAAAAATAATAAAATATAACATGCAAATCCTGATTTTATTGCTTTTGTAGCATTTTTAGTTGTGTAAATAAATGGTCCAACATATAAAATAATTGTATATGATACAGCCATTGAAATTCCCATAATTAAAAATTCGGGATTAAAAACATTTCCAAGTCTTCCAGCAACAGGTATAAAGAAATCAAAAATAAGCATACAACCATAACAAACAAATATAATAAATGGTATACAACATATACCTGTAATTGCAAGAACAGAATTTCTATTTGTTTTATTGAGTAAATTATATTTTTCAAGAATATTTAATAAGTTTGTTCTTAATGATGGAAATAAGATATGAATCATTATATAATATGAACTAGCTAAACGTGATTGATTACAAAAAATAAGAACTGTTGAAAACATTAAAAGCGCACCATCGTATTGTAAAACTTCATTTTTAATTGGTCTATTTTTTGATTTTTTTCCAAGATATATATTAATGGCAAATCCTGTTAAAATCATAGGAAATACATAAATAGGAAATACAAGTTCTGGTGTTGCATACCAAATCATATGTAAACCAAAAATTGAAATTATAAGTATTGTTAAAAGACCACATATAATAAGTCCAATTAATATTAAAAAATTTTTTAAAATGGCTATAGGTATATCCATTAATGTATAATTGTACATTTTAAAATTACTTATTATATTTGTAATTACTAAAATAAGTGAAAGATAATTAATGTAGTAACCAAATGATGTAGAATAATAAATAACAAATAATCCAAGAAAATCATAAAAAACATATTTTGTTTCATCATAAATATATTCTTTTGATTGCATTTGAGGAGCTTTTAAAACTGCTTTTAACGTTGCTAAAATATTATCACCACTTCTTTGAAGTGATCCACTTTCAATATATTTAGGTAAATCAAATTCTGTATGATATAACCATCCATTTTTGTTGTATGCAATATCTAATCCTGAAATACTACCAAAATCACGAAATATTCTAAAATCTGTATCTGAAGGAATGATTCCAGATTGAAAAACATCTTGTGCTAATACTGTACAATGTGGATTTGGAGCATTATCAAGATAAGCTTTTAATAACCATGAATCACCAGGTCCTGCTTGAAAAAGTAATTCACGACCACCAGCACCAGCTCCTTCTAAATTAATAAATGCACGAACATCATTTCTCCATTTATGTTTAGTTATAAAACCATGAGATGCTTGGAGAAAATTTTCTTCTGCACCATTAAATAAGAAAATTACATCACTATCAAGTGGTTTATTGGAATTTCCAAGTACATTTAAAATATCTAACATTATAGCACATGATATAGCATCATCTGTTGCTCCATATGCATCAGGTATAGTATCATAATGGCAATTAAGTAGAAGTGCTTTTTTATTACTATTTTTTGGCCCAATTCGAGCAATAATATTAGTTACCTTATGATAACATAAAGTAAAAGATGACAAAAACTTTAAATCAAAACATCCAGATGGTCTTTGAATATCAATATCAACCTTATTTAAATTTTTATCATTTGCAATTTTTTGTATTTCAATTATTTTATTATTAATAAGATTAAATGCATCAATTTCACATGCATCAGATCCACTTGGTCTAGGTCCAAATGATACAATTTTATCTAAAAATAATCTTGCACGTTCCTCAGAAAAATTATTAAAATCATCAGCCTTGCGTATTGGTGGCATTAATCTATCAAAATAAACAACTATAATATAACAAACAACAATAATAATTATTGTAAAAAGCCATATTGAATAATCAATGTATGTTTCCTAAGTGTTTTTTTATAATTGATTAATAAAATTAAATTACAAAACTTACCTTTTCTTTACTACTTTTTTCATTATTTTTTTTATTTAACTTATTATTACTTGAAAACTCTTTTCCATAAATTTGTCTTCTTCTAACATCAAAGTCTGACATTTTTGATGACTCTAAATATTATATTATTATTCTAAAATATACAATTTAAAATTATAATAATATTTAATAAAAAAAATAAAATAAATAAATGTAATAATAAAAGGAAAGGAATATATAACAATGGCATTCAAAAAAAGTAAAAAAAATTTATTATAAAAACATTAAAATAGTTTGTATAAATAATATAAAATAAACTTATTATTGTGTTGTTTTAAATTATATACACGACCTACCAACAAATATAGATTTCTTGCAAAATAATATGACAAATTATAACTTTATATTAAGGTAATATAAAAAATATATTTTACCAAAATTATACTTTTTTTTGAATATATATTTTTTATATAGATAAAATATTTAAATTAAAAATAATGTAATTTTATTTTTTATTAAAAATATAAGAGAAATATAAAATAATAGAAAATAACAATTTATAAAGGTTAATTTTTTTTCTTTTATAAAAAAATTTATTTGTTATCAATAACTTAATAATAGTAAAATTGCTGAACTTTGTAAATAAAAAAAAATTGTTTACTTAGTTTTTAATTTTTATCTAATCATAACAGGATTGTTATGCTGATAACATGGTAATAAATATTAGATTAAAAAAATAAAAGAATAATAATTTTAAAAAAAAAAAACAGTTATTTGAAAGAATAATAATCATTTTGAGTTAAAAATCAAAATACTTAAAAACATAATTAAAAAGAAATATAATTTAAATAAAAAATAATAATAGATATCTTTAAAATTCAACTTTTTTTATATTTAATAAATCAATATTCATGATTCTCTTCAGTACAAGATTTTCCACACCATATACATTCATCATACTCATCATAATATTTATCCCACGCTTCTTCTTCCAATCTTTTTCTTTTATCTTCATTTCCATTACAACTATATACTTTTATTGCAATCATTATACCATTTTCTATAGAATATTCAAAAATTACTTTTTCACCAGGATATAATGAAAGTATAGTTAAACAATTTTTATCATAAAAAAAAGTTTCAGGACTAATATAAAATTCTTTTTCATCTAATATACTTATAATCCACCCGCATTCATTTATAATATCAAATTCTTTAACGTAACCACATCCTAATAATTTTGATTTATGAAATATTTTATTCGATTGTACCTTTTCATTTATGTTTAAATAATATTGTGAAAAGGTATTATAATTAGAATTATTATAAATAGACATAATTATAATAACTAATAATCAAAAAAAATTATTATTTTATGTGTATATGAATAATTAATAATATATACTATAATTTTAAATAATAATTATTTTATTTAAAAATTAATTGTTATATATATGATAAATACCTTATGAGTCATGAGAAAACCGATAATTCATTCTTTTTTTACCAATGTTAACTTGAATAGTTGGATTATCTTAAATGACATAATAAATATATATTTTAAATTAGTCATCAAAAATATATATTTACAACATATTTTTTTTCAAGAACTAGTAAATAAAATAATCTAAAGTAAGTTAACTAAAGAGGTTCAATGATTGTACAGATATTTGAACACTAGTTATTATTTTATTAAAGTGACTAATTCAGACAGTCTAGTAAAAATAAATCACTTTGAAATACCTTAAAAAATGAAGTTTTTATAAAAATTTACCTATAACATTTAAAAAGAAAAAACTTATAAATTAAAATAAAGGAATGCAATTTGACATGAGGATGAAGAACAAATTATAACAATATGATAAATTAAAAAATTTACACAATTAGAATGTAATTTTATCATTTAAATAAAGTATTTCAAAATTATTAAATAACAGAAGACGTTTTTAACAAATAAATATAAATTGAATTAAAGCTTCTTATTTATAAAAAATAATTTTTTTTTATATTTTAAAATATATTTTAATATTATTGTTCACTTTTACCATATTTTTATATAAATAAATATGATTTTTTAAAATAACATAAAAATGCTTTCATTTATTATGATAATATAAAAAAGCACTATTTTATAGAAAAAAAAATAGTGTGATAAAAATGTTTATTTAATTTTTTTTATATAAAAATGAATATATTTATACACATTAAAATAGTATCAAAACATCATAAAAAGTTTAAGTTAAGAATAAAAATAAGCATCTAAGAATAATATTATTTATTAATATAAAACATATACAAAGTAAATTTAGTTGTAAAAATTAATTTTTAAAAAGATGAAATAAATGATGATTTTGAAATTGTTTGGTAAAAATTAATAGAAAAAGTTTATTATAATAAAAAGTAATAAAATTTTAAATAAACACAATACTTGTATATTTCTACAAATATTGATAATATTGTAATAAAATATTAAAAAATCAAATTATTTTTTCATTTTTTACTTATTTATACTAAGTTTATAAAAAAAAGCAATAATAAATTTTAAAAATACTTGTTGATTTTTGAAAAATTATTAAAATTATTTTTACATTTTGTTTAATATTTAAAAAATGAATAAACTAATCTATAATTTTTTTATCATAAAAAAAATAGATATATTCATTTTAAAGATTTAAAAATAAATAAAAAAATTGTTAGATTAAAAAAATATTATTAATGTTGTAAAAAAAGTTATGAAAGTAACAAATTTTTTTAAATAAAAATTAAATTGTTTAAAAAAATTTATCAAAAGATTTTAAATGACCTTTTTTAAAATAGGTAAAATTTAAAATATATAAAAAAAATATATGATAAATAAGTTATATATTACATTTGTTTATTAACTAATGTACAAAATATAAATATTTAATTGTATCATAAATTATTTTAAATATTTCACTAGACAAAAATAGGTAATTTAAAAAATTAGTCTAAAGATGTTTATCAAATTTATAAAAATAGTTTACATTTTTCAAATTAAAATAGTTTTATTAATAATTTTTATCAATATACTTTAACTATTAGTTTTTAACAGAAAGTTTTTATTATTAAAAAAAGTTTTTTGAAAAAAATATATATCTTAAAATAGTACAAAGTTGCGTAAAAATTAAAAAAAAATTTTTTTTAAACAATTTAATTGTTTTTTTATATAATACGAAATTTGTAAATTGTATATTTTATTTGCTAAAACATTGTTTAAAAAAAATTATATTAAATTTTATTAGTTATGCAAAACGATGATCAAAGAAAGAACCATTTAATAACTTTTTATACATATTATAATTGTCATAAAACTATAAAAGTTCTTATTAGAGTCAAGGCCATTAAAATCATACTAAAATTTATAAAAAAAATAGTAGTTTAAATGGCATAAAATAAAAAAGTATGTTATAAATATTAAAAGATGAGCAAAAATTAGAAATTTTTTTTTCTAAATTAAAGAATAATGTCATTTATTATAAAGATTAAAATATATAATTTAACAACATTTTGATATGTATTTAATTATGAAACAATTTTATAAATTTTGTATACATATTTCTAGAAGGTTAAACTTATTCATAATTGTTTTTTTTAATTGAAACAGTTGTAGGTTATTTGTCTTAAAAACATATTTTTAACCTTCTGTCATTTAATTGAAATGTAATTTATTATTATTTTTGATTAATTTTATTTATTATAAATTATAATATACTTATTAAATTAAAAAATTAATATTATATGTTTTAAACATTTTTATATTATTAAAATAATCTTTTAAATGATATAACCTATTATAATAATATCTTTTGATAAAAAAAGAAATTAAATTAATGCTATCATCAGTTTATAATTTACCTTGATCATCTATCAAATAAAAAGAATAATTTATAACGATATTTTTATATTATATATATATTTGTTTCTTTATATCCTTTTTTAACTTAATATAATAAATATATTTAAATGGACTCACGATTTTTATTTTTATCTATATATGCATGTTGTAATATATTATCAATATAATTGTATAAAGTAGCAACTAAAACCAATTTAATGAATTGTATTTCAGGATTTTATAATAAAATCTAGTATTATCTTAAGATATTCAAAAGCATACTATTTTATACATATATATTATTATAAAATATAATATTTTAATAAGGTAATTCTTCTTTTTTTGATCAGACAATATTTTTTACTAATTCTAGTTTAATAGTCGGTATAATTTATTTGAAGATGAGTATAATATTGTAATTTATAATTAAAACGTAGTAAATCATCTTGACAACTTCTTTATACTTTTTTTTAGTTATATCCTTTTTTATCACATATTGTAACAATAATTCCGCACAATGATTTCGGATAATGCTTATTATAGGAAATGTTATAAAAAAAAATATGTGGCATAGAATGTAGCCTTGACAAAAGTTACCTTAAATAGATGATTTAGTACTTAACGAAGCGTCGTTATCCTCGACCTTTCTTCAAATTTACATTTTAATGTTTAATATATTTTTAAAATATAAATAATTATCCAAATTTAGGCACTTTTATTTTAACAACAATTTATTTATTTCTCCTTCCTACAAATACTAATCTTTTTATTTTAAAAATAAAAAATATTTTAATAATTATAATATGAAACAATTGTTTTATTACAAAAAAAAGATAATATCTAAACTTTTTTTAATATAATTTTTAATATTTTAATCTTAGAATTATTTATAATATATATTTTTATAGAAAAATATAATGTTTTTTATCTAAAAAAATTAAGACAAATAACATTAATTTTTTCATTATTTAACATACATATATTTGAATAAATCTTATCTTTTTTTATCATTATTTAAAATAATTTATTAGGATTAAATTTTTTTTTTATCTTTATACTTCATTTAACATTTTTACAAATGATAAAATAATTCAACGATCCTTCAGAGACATTTGATGATCAATTGTCTAGTATACAGTATTTGTTTGATAAATAATTAATAGTAGTATAATTAGATGTATCATGCATATTTTTATTTTAATTATTTCAATAGTAAATAATTTATAAAATCATTACTACCAACAATAGAAACATATGACAATTTTTTTTATTAGTTTTCATTTTTATTTATGATATAAGATGATACAAATCATATTCAATGATAAAAATAAAAAGGACTATAAATAAAAATTATTTAGAAATTAAATTACCAGTTTATTTCAAATAATATTTTGTTTCTTTTGCAATATTCTAACATTAATTTTAAAAATAATATTTATTTTGTAGGTAATCAAAATGAAATATTTTTTAATACTATTGCCATTACTTTTTACTTTAATAACATCATTAGACACTATTGAAAATGGAATTGAAGGTATGATATAATAAAAAGTATTATTTATAAAAAAAAAAACAAAATTTCTTATCTTTTTAGGTTTACCAATTGTTCATTGTAGCAGTGATAGTTTTGTGATTGAATTTAAAACACAAAAAGAATTTGAAGGGCATGTTTATGTTAAAGGCCATTATCAAGATAAGAATTGTAAAACAAATGCTACATTATTAAAAAATACATCTTTAACAGTTAGTTTTGATAAATGCAATGCTAGAAGGCAACGTTCGGTAATACCTTAAACAGTTTTATATTAAATAATTTTTTTTTTTGTTATAGATGAATCCTAAAGGACTTTTAATTTCTGTTACAACAATAATTTCATTTCATCCTGTATGTTTCTATTAATTAATAATTTTTTTTATAAATATATATTGTTTTTATTATTAGATGTTTGTTACAAAAACAGACAGAGCATTTAATGTACAATGTTTTTATACTGAAAGTGATCAAAATGTTTCTACAAAATTTGATGTTAATATGGCAAATGATCAACAAAAAAAAATACTTGTTTTAGTTGGAGGTGATAATAATCAATTCAATTCAACAAAAACTTTAATGAGTGAAAATAAAGTATTTGATAACAGTAATAATAAAAATAATAATAATAATCGAGAAATGACAATAGAAGATTTAACAACTGAACTTATAACAAAAAATATGCCACTTCCTGTATGTGGATATAGAGTATTAGAAAATGATGCAAATGGTGAGCCAATAAAATTTACCTCTGTTGGGCAAAAAGTATATCATGAATGGTCATGTAAATCAGATACTACAGATATATATTGTGCTACAATTCATAGTTGTATTGTTAAAGATGATTCAGGAAAAGAAGTTCTTTTACTTGATGAAAATGGTTGTGCTATTGATAAATATTTACTTAATAATCTTGAATATAAAAACGATTTAACAGGTGGGCAGTTATCTCATGTATTTAAATTTGCTGACCAACCATCTGTATTTTTTCAATGTCAAATACGTTTAACTTTAAAAGAAAATAACACATGTATTGTAAGTTTATTCATTAAGTGGATTTTTTAAATATAATATCTTAATTGCTTTAGAGAACAAGTGATAATTGTTCAAATCCAGCTAGAGGAAAGAGATCAATGGATAGTACTACACATAGTTATAATGTAAATATTGGAAGTAACATTGATGTTATTTCACAATCCATGACAGTTTTAGATATTGATAATGTGCCAAAAGATGATTTAAAAAAAGAAATAAGCAAATATACAAGCCAATATAATCAAACTAATAATGTTTGTGTTTCTATGTCATTTGCAATTATAATTCTTTCATTGTTAGCAACAATATTTTTAGTTATGATAATATGTACGACGGCAATCTACAAAAGACAAAGAGTATCCAAATATTAATTTCATAATATCTACATTTTATAATAATTTTTTTATATGAATATTTGATCATCACATTTTACATTACATATTGTTTACTTTAATTTTTCTATTACTTTAGAATTTAAACTACTTTCTTTTTTTTTAAAATTGCAAAAATAACATATAGATAATAAAATTTATTATTTATTTTGGATATAAATTATAGAGAATCATTTATATTTCTTTGATGGATTAATTTTTTTACAAATTAAAAAAAATATTTATCATTATGTAATTATACATTACGTTATTACTACTATGTCAAATTAAAAGATAAAATTAAAAAACGTTTTATAATAAAAATACAATTTTTATCCTGTATAATTACATAATTAATTAAAAATGTAATAGAAAAAATAAATAGAACTTCTTAAGTAATAAGTAATAATTTATAAATTTAATTCTGTAAATAAATATAACAAATTTAGAAATTAAGATTTTTTTTATAAAATTTTTTATAAAATATTAAATTTCAAATAAATAAAACTAACTATTCTTTTAAATATTTTATATTAAATACATTTTTTCAATATTATTTTAAATTATTGTTCTATAACATATGACTACCAAACATTAAAATATGCACTTTCACAAATATAAATTTAATCAGTATTTTATTTAACTTTATATTTAATAGTAAAATAAATAAAAATATCTTTTAATATTAAAGTAAATTAAATACGTGTAATATTAGAAAAACAAATAATTATTAAATTAAATTATTTCCTACTTCATATCTAATCATTGCTTATTAATTAATATAATTAAACAATGATAAAAAAATTAACTATATTAATTTACAATTTGGAAAAACGATGCATTAAAAGTTTTTAAAACGAAATTCTTTGACCTCACAATTTAAAAAGCTGTTAATTTGTTAAAACATTTTAATATTTTTTTTTGTTTTATATATTAAATATTTTTTCCATAGTGCTATTTATATATTATCATAGTAAAATATAAAATTTGTCTTTTTGTTTTAGAAGTTTGAAGATAATTTACTAAATTTAAAAATCAAATATAAATATGTCGCTTAAGCTAATAAAGTTGACATTAGCAAATGTTTTAATATTTAAAGTAAGCTATTTATATTTTAAAATCTCAATCTTATGATATATTTTTTTAAACTTTCATTTTATTATTTTAAATATTAAATTCTGTTGATACTAAATTGGAATTATTTGATTTTATTGCTAAAATATATATTAACTATCTCTTGTAATTATTTTTACTCTAATTTTAAAATGTTATAATTTTTTTTTAAAAATATTTTACTTATTTCATAAAACAACTATTTCCTTATAAAAAAAAGCATGTCTAAAAGTTATTTATTTTGGCATTATAATACTAGTTTTTAAAACAAAACAACTTTTTTTTTTTAAAATTCAAAAATAATTAATAATTTTTTTTAAGAATATAATCAAGTCGTAAACCTATAAAACAAATTCTTTATTTATTTATATCATATGACGATTAGAATAATTCTAAAAAATAATTACTATAAAAAGAATTTATAACATAAACTATAAAATTTTGTACTTTGTTTAAAATTGATTTTTTTAAACTAACTTTATAAGAAGGAGTTGTAATTAAAATATTATTATATAGTTTTAAAAAAATTTATCATTAGATATTTAAAATTAAAAAAAAAGTTTTTATAACATTAATCAAAAAGACTATACTTAGTTAATATAACGTTTTCGACATTTTTTTTTTTGACTTTATTAACTTTTTGTCATCGCTTTTTTATATTTTTATTTTCAATGAAAAAATATATAAAATTTTTTTTAAAGTAGTTTTTAATATAAGAAAAAATAATATGAATATATTATTTAAAAATAATATGTGCTAAAGTTATGCCTAACTTAATGACATTATAAACATAGTATTGTAGTAAAAATTTTAAAATTAAAAACAAATATATATATAATTATAATTAAATAGATTATTATTTATTTAATTTGTTTTGTATCATATTTTTTCTTTAAAGTTAACTTAAAATGTAACTTTCGCCAATATTGTTATAAAAAAATAATCTTCTAGTTATTTGATAACTGTTAACTTTTAATAATAAAAAAATTTTTTTTAAATATTTAATTAAAAAGTACTGCAGAATAGTACTTAAATAAGACAAAATTTTATAATTTATTTAGAATTAGCAAAATAATAAATACATTATTGATAATATAGTTATTTGATAGATACAAATTCATCATCAATTTATAGTACGTTTTAAACTAATATCTTATTCAAAAATAAAATTAATTGCTTTTTTTTCTTATCTACTATAAAAATGTTAAAAATAGATACTTTTATGAATGTACTTTTTTGTATTACACAAAACTAATAGTTTTAAAAAAGGATTATAATATTTTAAAAATAAATTATAAAAACTTAGAATCCTTAAAGTGTTTAAATTACTTTTATTATGTATAAAAAAAATTTTTTTTGAATACTATACAGAATATGCAACATATTTCTAATAATGTATTAAGAATAGTATAATTTTTTGTAATATAACAATAAAATATTTTTTTTTATATATTTTTAATAACTTTTAGAGAATTATCAATCTCTTATATATAATATTTTTTTAATCTTTTAAAATATTAATATTTATCTAATCAAAATCAAATATTATTTAATTTTAATTTTATAATAATAAATATATACATTTATTCTTTTTTAAATTAATCTATATCATTATTTTATTTAATATATGTGTAAAATAAAAATCATACTTCAAAAATATAAAGATTAAAAATGAATTTTAGTATATTCATTTTTGATATATTTCATCTTAATTCAAAAGATTACAAAGAGTAAGAAACCATTTATGTACATTATTCCGTTTGCCCTTTATACTTAATATGATGTTTTAAATTTGTAAAAAAAAAAGAAGAATATTCTATGTAATGACGTATGTTCTCAAAACGTTAAATTTGTTTTTATAGAATATAACAGTATATATTGCATTCTTTACTTCTTTAACAGTAAAAAAAATTTTTTTTATTACATTGCAAATAACTTAGATTGTAATTTAAAGTTATTTTTAAATTTTTTTTTACATCTTAGTTTAATTTTTCCTAATTAATTAAATTTTTCATTACTAAAGTATTTCCGTATTTTGTTGTAATAATAAAATTTTAAAGATAAAAAAAAATTTGATTTAATATTGTCTCTTGTTATCTTTTAAAATTATTACAATCTAACATATTTTACTACCTGGTTGTTTTAAAATTCATATCGTTTTTTGATAATATATTTTGTTGTTAATTAACTATAAAATATCCATAATTAATATACTTTTATATTGAATTATAAATATTCTAAAATAAGTTAAATAATATTTTTTATTTATTAGGTTTTTTGTTTGAAAAAATGACAAAATTTATGTCAGGTGTGGAAATTTTTCAAAAACGTATTGTACTTGTTAATGGAGCATCAAAAATATTAGGCTTATCTATTGCAAAAAAATTAGGAAAATTAGGTGCAACAATAATAATCACAGGTCGCACAGATAATGAAATTCACGTAAGTAAAACTGGTTTTTTTTTTAAAATATTTTTAATAAAATTATTATAGAAAAATGTTAATGATTTAAGAAATATGGGTATTCATGCTGGTGGTATAAAATGTCATTTAAATATTGAAAATGAAAGAAAAAATTTAGTTCAAATAATAAAAGAAAAATTTGGAAAATTAGATATATTAGTTAATACTATTTTTACTGATGAAAAATATGGTACAACATTTGAAGTTGAACCACAGGAATGGAAATCAGTACTGGATGTTAGTTTAAATTCATATGAACATTTGTCAAGAGAACTAGCACCCCAATTAACAAATGCTTCAAACAAAGGTTCTATCTTATTTGTATCATCAATAGGTGGTTATGCACCATATGATGGTATTGGTACATATTCAAATATAAGAAATGCAATAATATCTGTAAATAAAAAAATAGCTCAAGAGTTTGCTCCATTAAATATTCGTTCAAATGCTATTGCAACTGGTTTAATACCAACAGATATTCCTGACTTTTTATTAAAAAAAGGAGAAAAACGTGATCCCAAAATTTTATTTTCTATAACAAAACCAGATATGGTAAAAGAAGGAGCAGAATTAAGTTGTGTTGTCTGTTCAGATGATGTTGGTTATTTGACTGGACAATGTTTCAGTATTTTTGGTGGAGTTCATGGACATCTTTACTCAAAGACACAATGATTTAATAATTTTTTTTATTTGTTTCAACAAGTTATAATGTACACAAATGGTTAATTTAAATTTTACCATCAATAAATTAAAATCAAAATGATTGTTTAATTAAAAATTATATTTAACAATTTTTTACATTTGTTTAACAGTTATAATAAAATAAAAATTATAATTTTACTTGATTTTTTTTTTTATTTATTTTGAAATAATAATTAATAAAAAAAAAAGTTTAAATTTTTATAAAAGGTTAAAAAATTTTAGTACTTGTGTTATAAAAATAACTATATTAAAAAATTCAATTAATATATATTTATTAAACAAACTAAAATAAACTTCATGTTTCATTAAAATGACTAAAGAACGTATTTAAATGAGTGAATTATTCAATTTTTTGAGTACTCTAAATTACAAGGTTAGAATGTTAAATCTCGTTTATTTAAAAAATTTAATGTAATATTTTTTAGATAACTACTTATTCTTTATTAGAGATAATATGTTTTACAACTTTTAAATGTGTAAATTAACGATATAGTTAATATTTATTGTTATGTATTTTTTTTGTTTATATAATGGTATCTTTTCTTGCAAATCAACAAAAGATAGTACTTGTTAAGATAATAAGAGGAAAATAAAATCATAATAAAATGCTTTTTTTTTTTTAAATTTATTTGCATTCTCCAATTCAATTACCTGTTCATATAAATATATTTAAAATATTAATAATATTCTTATAACATTTATTTATTATTTTATTTTAATTAATGAATATTAAGTTATATAGTTAAGTATTCCATGGTAACATATCAAATTAAATAACTTAAAAATTTTTTATTTTAAAAGATTTATTTCATAAATTTTTAATTTTTATATTTTTATTTGTTCAAAAATTAGTTGTTTAGTTATTATTTAATATATAATGCATTAATCTTTACAAAATTTTATTAATAATAAAAATTATTAATATAAAAAAAATCATTTTATTAGAATATAATGTAATAATTAAAATTATGTAGTATATTCGTATGATATTATTTTAAATTTAAATTGAAAATGTTTTGTATATAATAATTCATCATAATTTTTATAAATTAAAAATCTTTTATTTTTACAACATAAGAACTTTTAATATAATAAAAAAATAATAGTTAAATTATATTTTTATAAAAAAAAATTTCATTTTACTTTTTGTTATAAATAAATTACACTTTTTCTGCTTTATTTATGCAAATAAAGAAATATAAATATTTTATAATGACAATACTATCATTATTGTAAAATACAATATTTTAATAATTTTTATTGATATTGAGAAAATATTATGATTAAAATATAAAGGTTATTTAATTTAAAAAATGTGTTAAATAAATTAAAAAGTTTATATAAATTAGATACTTTTTAGAACTTTAAATATAACATTACATAAATTTTTTGATTCTAGCATTGATATTCATTTATTTTAAAAATATTTTTATATATAAATTATCCCAATAATTATTTTTAACAATTATATATTTTTAAATATTTTAATTTTTTTTTAAAAAAAAGATGATATTTTTTATAATTTATATATTTTGATTTTTTTGTAAATATGTTATTATACAGTACATGATAAAAAAAATATATTATTGTCATATTATATTATATTAGTTAAAAAAAAGTTATTTATTACATTTTACGTTAATAGTAAGTTTAATAGAATCCCACTTCTTTTATAGTAAAATAATATTAAAAGAAGAAAATTAATAATTCATCCTTAATTATTTTCTAGTAAATTAGTTTTACTTCTATTGTTAAAGAAACTTTATAAAGATGAAAAAAGTAATGAAAATTACATATATTATATTACTCTTTTTATTTTACGTAAATAAATAATTTTATAAATAATTAGACAAAATTATTTTTAATAATCTTATAGAAGTATTTTTTTTTGTATCCCTTTATAAATATATATGATATCCAATTTTAAATTTTATTTATTCTTTTTTCAATTTATTTTGAAGATTAAATAGCCAATAAAAAAAATGTTATTATTTTTACAGTTTATATTAAGAACAAAAAAAAAATATATATATATATAAATTTTTTAAATAAATAAAGTTAAAAAGTTTAAAAAAATTTCCTATGAGAATAATTTAAAACAACAAAAGTTAGTAAATCTTTAGTATTTTTTTAACATTTTTTTTTAAATTTGTATGTTTTAAGATTGAAAAGTTGGATCAAAAAAGTTATTTATGTTATTAAATATAACATTCCCATTCTTTTATATTTATTTTTAGTTTATTTTAATATCCATATTTCTTTTTGACAAAATTACAACCAATTTTACATTTCAACTAAAAATTGTTAAAAAAAATTACATGTTTTGAAAAATAAGGTGCTCTAAATTTAATTTTAAAATATTTAAAAAACAAATTTTATATTTGATTTAAAAAAAAATTTTTTTATAATGTCAAAAAAATTTGTTTATTTAATTATAATATGGCATTTCTTTAAATTAAATTTTTATAATTATTTTTAAAATTTTTACTATTATATCAAATGGAATTCAAAATAATTAAAAAATCACATGTAAAATAGTATATATAAAAATTTGTTATTTTTTTTGTGTAATTTACAATTCAAGCAACTGTTAAATTATCAAACAAAAATTAAAATAATTTTTTTTAGATAATGTTTTTGTATAATTACATTAGTTTTTTTATTTTTTCATTTTACATATCAATAACACATGGAGGTAAGAAAAAAGAGTTAAACTAAATACTTATTTATTAAGGTCTTTTATTTCAAAAAAAAGTTTTTCAAAAAATTGAAGCACTTCATATCCAAGGTTTTGGTGATATAGGCACTACCACAGAAAACCCAAATATTGAAAAATTACCACCATATAATGATACAGTACGATATACAGTATATAGAAAAGATGATGAAAAAATAATACATTTTATAATCATTTCTGATCAGGATCGTGATGCAAAAATTGTAGGTAATAATTCAAAAACAGTTTACGCTAGTACTCTTGAAATGGGAAGATTGGCTATTAAAAATGACTTGTCATCTGCAGATATTAAATTAAGTATTAAAACTGAAAATTTAACTACAAAATTAAATTATGATGGTAGAGGTGCAGAATTTTCTGATTTAAAATGGTTTAATGGTAATTTAATGACAGTTGATGACAAAACAGGAGTTATATATAAAATTATTGGACAAAAATTAGTTGCACAAAGTATTTTAAGTGATGGTATTGATCAATCAAATTTATATAAAAGTGAATGGTTAACTGTAAAAGATAAAAAAATGTATGTAGGTGGATATGGAAAAGAATTTACTACAGGTAATGGAACAACAATTGCAAATGAGAATCCATTTTATATTAATGTGTTTGATCGCAAAATGGGAAAAGAAACAATTTTTTGGAAAGATAACTTTATAAAAGTAAGAAATTCTATTGGAATAAAATTTCCTGCATATATTGTAAATGAAGCTGTTCAATGGTCAAATATTCGTAAAGAATGGTTTTTCCTTCCTAGAAAAATTTCAAATAATTCATATACAGATGCAGATGCTGAAAAAGCAGGTTCTAATACTTTAATAATAGCAAATGAAGACTTTACAACATTTAAAGTGGTTACAATAGGAGATTATTATGAAAAACAAGGTTTTAGTGCTTTCCAATTTGTTCCTGAAACTAATGACGAAGTTATTATTGCATTAAAAACAAGTGAAACTGATAGTGATGGAGTGTCCTCATATATAATGGTATTTAATATTAATGGTAAAGTATTATACGGACCAAGACAAATACCAGGAAAATTTAAAATGGAAGGAATAGAATTTTTAGATTGGCAAAAAGAATTCCAATTATGTAAAAAATAAAAAAAAATATATATTAATAGTATAATATTATAAAATAAATATTTTTTTGTCTTTTTATTTAATAACTGTCAATTTTTTTTAAAACTTTTAAATAATGCTTGATGATATTTTGTATATAAATTTATACACAAGAGAATAGAAAACAATTTTTTTATCACATCATTTTATATACGAATTATCAAAATAAAATTATTAAATATTGAACGTCAAATAAATTTAAAAACTGATAATGGCAAATTTCAATTTTTTTTTCTTCAATTGATTGTAACTATAATATATACATAACTCTTAAGGCAAACTTTAAAATTTTTTTATTTATTTTTAAGTTATTTCACAAAGTGTATTAAAATATCAAAAAAACATATCATTTTAATCCAATATTTCATTATTTTTTAGGAAATATATTGTCTTTTATTTAATATATGTATTAATTTATTTTGCCATATTTTTATACGTAATAAAATTTTCATAAATGTAGTTTTTAAAATATTGTTTATATTATATCTATCAAAAAAAGAAAATCGAATTTTTTTGACATTATTATAATAAAAATATATGTATATAAGTTTTTTAAAGTCAATTAAAATTTTTTATAATAAATATATCTTATATATATTTTTTTTTTTTAATTATAACTTTTCTGAAAATTTTTATATCATAATGCTATATATCATATTTACCTTTAATTAAATATTTTTATTTTATTTTTTCTTATAATAGTAATTATTGAAAAGGTGAATAAAATATAAAATATTTAACGTAAAATTTAAGAAATAAAAATTAAAGTAATTTGATAAATTTAAAAGCTTTGTAATTTTTATGGTCAAGTGACAAATTATAAGATTGCAATGTTTATGTCTTTAAAAATCTACTATCACTTTTTGTCAATTGTAATTATAGATAATAGACTATTTGGCAAATATTTTAAGTTAACAGCAACATTTTACGCTTTATATCTTATTTAAAGAAATTGGATATTGTAAACAGTTTTACCAAAAAATATCATAAAACTTTTTCTAAAGATATAGTTAAAAATCATTTGAAATATTTATCTATATTTTTAATATGCATATTATAAGAATAGTTTACTAATAATGCATTAACTATTTATCAGTTTTGCCATTATTTATATAAATATAGTAAGCATTCTATACTTATCTTTTATAAATACACTTTTCTTAATCATTATTTTGTTTTGTTTTCTTTACTCATCCTATAATAAGCAACTGATAAGTTGTCGACAAACAGATTTTTCATAAAATTACTTTTTTTTTTACTATATAACTACTTCAATTGCGTTTGAATTTTACCATGTTATTATAAAAATTTCATTTAATATTACTATTTTTATTTTAAATGAAAAATGTAACTATTTAAGTATACAGTTTATTTAAAAAAATATTCAAAATTGTATAATCATTGAAAATGATCTAATTTAAAATTGAAATATTTTATTTTTATTCACACATAATTATTTACATATAATTATATAAATTTTTAAAAAAAAAATGTATATGTATATTTATTGTTTTAAAAGAAATATATAATAATAAAAATAATTTCTACAACAATATATCTAGATAAGCAGTATTGGATTGCTAACTTTGCCTATTCCATAAAATCTTATAAAAAAAAATAAAGACTAGTTAAAATATTAGTGATTATCTTCCATAATAGTATTATTTTTGTTGTTTAAAAATTTATTCTCTTTGAGAAAATTATAAAGTATTCTTTATTTTTAATTTTGTGATAAACTTTCATATTTAATGAAATAGATAAAATTTGAGAACATCTTAAATTGCTAAATTATCTCTTTACTTGGATATATATATATATACATTGATGCTATTCAATTTTAGTGTATAGTATTTTAATAGTTGATTATACATTAAACTTATTTCCTTCAATTTTATTCAAACTAAGTAAGCTTTAAAGTTTGTAGTTAATATAAATACATTTACATATATATGTATATATATATATAGTCAATGAAATCTCAAAATTTTTTATTTCCATCAGTTCCTAGAACAACAAGGTCATTAAGTCCTCAACCACAAAAAATTACTAAATTATTATCACCAAGTTTTACAGCATTATCCACTAAAACAATAGACAATAATTCAAGAAATTTTCTACTTGATGGAGGTGAGAATAAATAGTAATTTTAGTTGTATTGTTGTTTCTCCAAAATATATTACCTTTTATTTGTTCAAATTATTATTTTACTATATGTAATTATTAAACATAAATATTTTTTTTTATTTTTTAAAATTTAGGATCAAAAAAGTTAGAAAGATCTAATTCAATTGTCCCTCCAAGATTTTCTATATCATTATGTCCAAATTTAACAACAAGTCAAATAATGTCAATCAAAAAATCTTGGAAACATATTAATACAAAAGGTTTATTTAATGTTTTAAGAAGATGTTACCAAAGATGTCAATCTTGTTGCCCAACAGTAGCAATGATATTTTCAACTGAAAGTAAAAAAAAACAACAAAATATATATAGTTGTGGGGTGTCGGAGCATACTAAATATTTTATATCTCTTTTAGATCGTATCATTGATAACGAACCAGTAAGTTTTAGAAAACAAAGTTTATAAATATATATATATATATATATATATATATATATTTTTATTTTTATTTTTATATTAATACATTTTTTTTTATTTAAGAATATTGAACTTGAATTGAAAAATGTCGGAAAGGAGCATGCCAAATTATATGAAGAGTATAAGTTGAGTACTGCTGATATAGAAAGATTGGGTGAAATAATTGCTGACGTATTTCTTAAACTTGATGGAATAAGACAAAACAAAGAGACAAGGTAAAATATTTTAAAATAATATTTAAATAAAAATTAATAAAAAAATTTTTTACAGTAAATCGTGGAGAATATTAATAGCATCAATTATTGATAAAGTTAGTGTTGGATATGAAAGTGAATTAAGACTTTATAGAAGAAAAAGTGCTATAGTTTATGATAATAGTAATATTAATGTTTATAATCCTTCAGCACCTTTAAATTTTTCAGAATACTGTCCATACCAACAAGAATCATATATGTCTGAAGAAACATGTAATAATCAAATTGAAAAATTAAGCAAAAAACTAGAAGAATTTTAGCCTTCTTTTAATATGCATTAAATTTATTTTAAATTTAATCGTTATAATCAAACAATAACCCAATTATGATAACATTTTATATTATAATTGATATAATTCAACTTTGATAATTGAAATTTTTTTTAAAATAAAAGTTGTACTTTGTTTATACTTTATAAGTTAACATTTTTTTTATATTTGAATATAGCTATTTCATTTTAAAATATATAATTTAATCATTGAAAATCTTATAGCATGATTATCTTTATTTTCCATCCTTAATTCTTCTAACCTTTGTCTACTATAATTAACTTAATTTTATATTTTCTTAGAAAAAGAAAGATATATAATATTACCAATGACAACCTTTTTTCTTATAAATTCATGACTTCTTATCTTAGATTAATAGATGATATAAGAACTGCCAGAAGACAAATATTTTTCAATAACTCGAAACAAGAGTAATGATAATCCACAACGCTGGCTTTTTATCTTATTTAACTATATTAAGAAACATTCGTAGTTGAATAAACACTAGAAAATGTTGTGTAATCAAATATATACATGCTGTATTGAGTACTGTACTTATATATATAATCAAATAATTTTTATTATGTATAACAAAAAATAAATAAATAAATAAATAAATTTATATTCTATTTTTACACTCTTTTATAAAAACTTCTTTTTAATTTCTTTAATAAATGGTATAAATAATAGTATTTATTAACATTAAATTTTAACAACCCGTGTATATAAATAATAAAATATCTATTTAAAATTTTTATATTGAGTTTAAAGATTTATTAAATTCAAAAATGTTGATGTGACATTTTAATACCCTACTTAACTATTAACAAAAAGTCATTGGTATTTTTACGTGACTATGTTATCTTTGACAATTTGTTTTTATAAATGTATTTTTTAAATTTATTATTAATTGTATAATATACTTTTCATCACATTTAACAATATTTATTGTAAATTTTTATAAATTTATCATATATTTTTTTCTCTTTAAAACAATATTTTTTTTATTTTTATTTTTTTTTTACATATCTATAGACAAAAAATTTTTTCTAAATATATTTGCTTTGTTTTACCTTATTTTATCATTTTCAATATATTTAACTCCTCCTTTTGAAAAAATTTCTTTTCAAATAATTTTATCAAACCTATCAATTTAAAATGTATATTATTTATATATTTTTATGTTAACCTTTGAAAAGATATTTTAAAAAAAATATATGTCGCACTATATCTTTTATATTTTAATTATATAAAATAAAATACATGCCATATATCATTTATTTCGACAAACTTGAAAATAAATTATCATCATAAATCACATCATAAGTATCATTAATTATTTTTATTTTTAATAATTATTTACTAATATTTACTATACTAATACAATACTATGTTAAAATTTTATATATATTTAATTTTTTAACAAAATATTTCTATTTATATTATCTTACAATTAGGTATTTTTAAATTTCCATAAGAATAATCATTTTAATGTTATTTACCTGTATTATTAAAATAAATGTATATAATTTTATATGTTTAATGTGTTTTATATATTTTTATAAAAATAAAAATGTTAATATAATAAGATTTAGATTATTTAACACTTCATCGAATCAATCAAAATAATCGTATAGTATTAATACCCAGAATTGACTTTTTACATGAAGAAAATTGCTTTTGCTAAAATAATCTTACTTCCTTGAATTTCTTTAGTATTATTCATAAAGAAAACAATGTAATAGGACATATAATGTTAAGCTGTAATTGAATAGTATATTTATATATTTTAAAGTCAATCTTATATATTGTTTTGAATATTTTTTAAATCACAAATTTTAACAATCATAAAAAAAATTAAAATTAAAGACTTATTTTTTTCATTGTAATAAAGAAAAAATATGGCATGCGATATAAATATATATATATATATATTTTTTTTTTATATTTATAATAATAAAATGAATATGATTGAAAATTATTTTATATAAAAAAAATTTATTATTATTATCTCTAGTAAAACTGTATATTTTTGTAAAAAGAAAGAATAAAGAAAGAATAAAGAAAAAATTACATACTCTTATCAAAATATTACTTACCATATCAAATTGTTATATTTAAAATGTCTTATTTTTTATCTTAGTAAAAAAAAATCTTAATGCCCCTTTAAATTTAAATATATTGTTAGTTATATTTTTATTTTTATTATATCCAAAAACTTAAGTTCATTTTTATAGTTGAGTGATGAAAACATTACAAATTAATATTCTTTGTTTAAACTTTCTTCTTAAATAGCTGAATTAATGAACTGGATTAATAACTATCATTTTAAAATTAGTATTTTTAGTTTTATTATAAAAGTCGTTTTTTGACGCATTGTAAAATTATTATAAATGCTAGAAATCTTTTCAAGAAATATACTTTGGTTGTGTTTTTTTTTTTTTAAACATTTTTATAAATTTTTATTATTTTACATCTTTAATTGATTATATTTTAGTTAGTGTACCAAAATTTTTTGCAAATTATTTTGGTATAATAAAATTATTTAAATATTTTATAAAAATTTTTATTTTTTCTAAATATTAAATTTATTTTTTTTTATAAAAAAATACAATTAATATGGATACACCAAAAGGTATATCAAACTCATCTGATTTACGTAGATGCCGGTCATTACGTAATAATATTAGTAAGTTGGAAAAATTATTATTAAATTTTTTTAAAATAATAGTTAAAAGTAATGTTTAAATTTTTATTATAGGTAAAACAAATTTATCAGGAGTATCCAGATTAGGAAGTGGTAGTGGAAAAGCACGTTCTAGATCACGCATAGGTTTAGGTAAATATTTATTATTAAAAAAATATATATATATTTATATATTTAAAAATTATTTTTTTACATATTTTATAATTTGTTTATAAAAACATTTAAAAAAAAAATATTATATTAATGACACATTTAGAAGAAAATTGCGTTATTAGAAACATGACGTCAACTCAAAAAACATCACTTGTTTGTTCATGGAAAGCAATTAAACCAAATGCAAATTCACTAATGCGAAAAATTTTTATTGAACTTGAAGCTGTTGCTCCTAAAGTTAAACAAGTAAGTTTAATAAACAAAAAATGCTTTTTTTCTTTTTATTGTTTAATTATATAAATTCTTTTTCTATAATTATATCTATTTATTATGTAGTAATAATTTATATTATTAAACATGGGAATAAAACTATGAAATATTCTTTTTATTAATACTAAATAAAAATCCATTAAATTTATTATTATATATAGTATTAGTTATGCTAAAAAAACTTATTTAGATATTCGCAAAAGCTGCTATATTGGATTGTTTCGCAAAAGAAACTTCTGATTCAAAAATTGGAACTATTGATGAGCATGTAAAATTATTCACCAAGTATGTTTTATAAAAATTATTATAAAAATGGTATAAGAAAAATTCTTTATTATAAAAAAAAGTATATTTTATACAAATTAAAAATTTATTATCTTTTTTATTTAAAAAAGATACATATATAACAAGTTTTTTTTGTTTTGTAAATTATTTTGTAAAAATTAATTTATTCTGAATATATTCATTAAGTATTGAATTTAAGATTTATGGATGATGTAATTTTAAATCTTGATAAGGAAACGGAAGTTAAATGTATAATAAGAAAAGTTGGGCAATCACATGCCGTTTTAAACAATGCATGTTCTTTTCAAAGTAATTTATGGGAGCATCTAGGAGAAATAGCTATTCAAAAAATATGTCAACTAGATGCAGTACAGGTATTTTATTACAGGAAAAAACAAAAAATAAAAATATTTTTACCCTTTTTTTTATAGAAATCTAGGGAAACATGTAAAGCATGGAGAATGTTAATTGCTTTTGTTACTGACGAAGTAAGAAGTGCTTATGACGAGCAGGTAAAAATTGTAAGAAGATCATCCGTTGATACACAAAAAGAAATTATTAGTGAAGCTGGTTTTTATGATAAAATGAAAAATATGCAACTTCATGAGAAGGATGGAGACGACGTAAAACAATAAAGCATAAAAATTTTAATACTTTTTCTAAACATCAAAAGACATTTAATTACATTAATTAATCTTTGAATTTTGAAGTATATCTATCTATTTAATTAAATTCACTATATGTTTTAGTATGAAATAATGGTAAAAAAAAATATTATTAAAAAATGTATTCGCATTGAATTATGAATGAAGTATATCTCTTGGTAGTTTCAATTAAAAAAAATTAAGTCAAACTTTATCAATTGTAATTTCAACATTTTTTTGATTCTTTTTAAAATTTTCAATAAGATCTCCTATTATAGTATATAAAGATGTCCAAGCATCTTCAACTTCTTTATTATAATTTATCAATATTTCTTTTAAAACAAATAAAATTTCTGGAAGCATATTTTGAATATGACTTTTTTTAATATCCCATTTTACATGGGAAAATGCAATTTTTTTAATAATCATATCAATTTTTTTTTCATCATTAATATTTTTAATAATTGACTTTAATCCACCAAGATAAACTACAGCATGTTGTTTAAGAGCAGATGAAAGTATAAATGAACTATCAGGAATTTGACGAAATTGTGGCCAAATAAATTTATACTCAGGATGTTCACTAAACATTCGTATAAAAACTTTTAATGTATTATTTACACCATTTTTTTTATATACTTCAAAAGTTTCACGAATTATTTTACAATGATCTTCATTAATATGTACTATGTCAATCTTGTCAACTTAAATAGAAAAATATATTAAAAAAAAAGCAGTTTATTTTTAAAATTACCTTTGAAATCATTTACAACATCATCTTTTTTATAATCATTTTGAGAATTATATTGTATCTCGTTTTTTGAATTACTATTTTTTACCTGTTCATTAAAAGGTTTGTATCTTAAACTACTATACATAGTCAAAATTTTGTAAAAAAAAATACTAGAATAATTTGTTAATGATAAACTTTATTACAAATTATTTAATTTAAGAAATAAAACAAATATTTTTGATATAAAATATTGTGACAAATTATATAATAATGACCAATAAATACGTATGTTCATATATCAGTTATTTTAGCCTTTAAACATTAATGTAAAAACAAATTTCCGTTATTATTATTAAAATAACACCATTAAACTTCCGTTTAAATAAATAAAATTTTAAAAATCGTTTTGAACTAGATATTATATATATTAATTTATTTAACAAGTCTAAATAGCCATTAATATTTGAACATATAAATTATAAGAGTTAATAGATTAAATGTTTAGACATGAAACATTATGTTTAAAAAAATTTTAGTATTTTAAAATATTATAAAAAGCCTCTTATATAAATTTTTTTAAAAATTTTTAAAAAAATATATTTTTATTTTTTTAACTGCAAATTTTTTATTTAGAGGCAAAAAAATAATCCAAAATATTAGTAATACTTTTAAGTTACTATTTTTAAAAGCGATTCAAATTTTAACATAAACATTTTTTTTTTAATATTCAAAATATAATTAAAAAAAATATTTTGTATTTTTTTTATTTAATTCTAACTTAAAAAATTGTGACAATATCAAAATAAATTTTAAAAGTCAAAATAAAATTTTATTGTTTTAAGAAAATTTTAAAAGTTTTCTTTTTTATTAAACTTAAACTGTTTTTTCAGAAATTACTGAATCTGTTTGAATAGATATAGTTTTTAGATATGGTCTTCCAGCTCTACCTAATAAGCATAAATGGCATAAAACTCCACTAGTTCCAGATACTACAATATTTCCATCATTAAATCCAACACCAGCTAATAGGTCACATTTTATTGGAAGTTCCTCTGTCCATACACAGTCTAAAAAAAAAGAAAAAAATTAAAAATTAAAAATTTTAATAAAAAAACTTTTTATCTTACTTCCATCATCTATATTCCATATCTTAACTGTTCCCATAGCTGATGTACTTAACATTAATTTTTTCCATGTTATTTGTTGTGGCAAAAAAACTGCTGATGTTACAGATGTTTCATGTCCTTTAAATTCTTTTAAAATTTTATTTGTCCTTAAATCCCATAATGTTATTTCACATCCATCACCATTAAAACCATTCGATGATGATAAACAATAAAAACCATCTGGAGCCATATCAACATGTGTTTGTATATGATTTTTTTTTGGCATAATATTAGTTAATTCTAAACTTTTTACATCCCATATTTTAATTTCTTTATCTTCAGAACTTTGAGCTATTTTATTTGTTAAATTAGATAAACTTATATGTGTTACTAAGTTACGAGACCTTTCAACTTGGTAAATTATTTTTCCACTATTTATATCCCATAATTTTAATGTTGTATCCCTTGAGCCTGAAATTATCTTCCCATCTAAAAATATATTTATTATAAGTTTATTAAATATGTATAATAACCTTCAAGTATTGCAAGTCCAGTTATAGTAAGATTGTGTCCTTTAAATGTTTGTTCAGTAGTTTGTTTATTAAATTGCCATAATTTTAAGGTAGCATCACGAGATCCTGATAAAATATAATGTTTTCCTCCAGTATTTTTATATCCTACTTTTGTAATTTCATTTAAATGTCCTAACCATTTCAATACACATTTACCAGTGTCAATATTATTTAATGATATAACTGAATCAGAACCACCACTTATAACCATTCCTGGTCTTACAGCTGCTAAACAACCAACAGTACCTTCATGTACTGATGGTGTAAAAAATGTCTTTTTTTCAAGAAAACTCATTGAATAAGATGTAGGAAATCTTTATAATTAAAAATTTATAATTTTTTATTATTAAAATAATAAAAATAAAAATTACCTGTTATATTCTTGACTAATTAATACGTCATTAGGATCTTGAGTAGAAATAGAAGTATAGCTATTCCCTTGAAATTGATCATTAATATCTTTCAATCGTGAAAAAAATTTTCCAATTGAAATAGGCATTTTTATAATATGAATAAATCTTAAAATAAAAGTAAAAATAATACGTATAAAAAAAATTTAAAAAATATAATTATTAAAAATGAACTTTTTATAATACAATTTGTTTTAAAATAATTTTTTTCATTGAATGGTTAAATTATTATTTTAATTAAAAAATAGAAGTAATTACTTTTATTGTGAAAAAACAAGAAAGTATATACTTTAATTAATACAACAATTTTTTATACTTTACACATTAATGATATCATATTTATTCATAACAAATAGAATTAATCCTAAATATTATAATGTGAAATTTAATGTAATTTCACTCTTATTCTTATTACAAAATTTTAATAAATTATAAAAATAAATTTATAGTTCATTAAGACAACATCATTTAATATTTATAAAAAAATTTTACATGTAATATTTTTTATACAAATTAACGAATTTCAATAATAACATTGAATATAAGTTAAAATAGTATTTATACAATAAAATATAATAACGAAATAAGAGTAAGAAAAGTAAAAAAAAAATTATTTTATTAAAATGTAAATTCATTTATATTTATTAATTTTTTTTTATATATAAAAATAAATAATATGTTATAAAATATTAGTTAATAACACTATTTTTTGATAAAAAAAAATATATTAAGATTTAAAGAAAAGTTTTTTTTATATATATTTATATTTCAATAACATAATTCTTTTATAGAAGACTAAATATTAATGATTATAGGTATATAATTATGTTAAATTAAATAACTTTTTTGATATAAAAAAAGTATTTTTTACTTCAATAATATTAAAAGAACTATTTTGATAGCTTATAAAAATCTTTTGACAACCAAAAAGATAGAAAAAGGTTTTAAAAATGTCGTAACATTTAAAAGGTAATATATGTTTGTATATAACATTGAATTAAATAACTTTAAAAATTCATTCTACATATACTATAAATATATATAAACACATATTTAAAAACAGTTTTATTTCTCTGCTTAAAAATAAAAGATATATTATATTATTATTAAAATTTTTATTTTATATAAAATAATAAGAAGGATAATTAAAATGATAAAATTTTAAACTATGATTGGTTTTTCAAATTTTTTTTTCAAAATTTTTTTTTCTATTAAAAAGGTAGATAAAATAAATATATTTTATATTAATATATTTGTAGAGAAAAGGTTTTAATATTAAATTGAAAACATATTTTAAAAGGTATTTTTTTTAATGTAATTTTTTTTCATTTATTTTATAGTGAAGTTAATGATATAGAATATATTTTTTGTGACATAATTTTCTTGCATTTTTAATAATTGCTTATTTAAAAAGAATTAAATGAATGTAATCTTTACAAAAAAAAATATTTTCACATTGTTTTTTTTTTTAATAAAAATATATACTAAAATAATTTTATGATTTATTTTTATTTCCTTTCTTTTAAATAACTGAAATTATAAATATAATTAATAAACAAGAAAAATACTTACATAAAATAAATATAAAAATTTTTTTTAATTGTAAAAACACTTTTATAATAATATTAAATTTTTATTTTATTTTATCATTGAAGAAGATAATTAATGTAATTTATAATAAAGTTTGTAAATTATAAAATTTTAAAAATGAATAAAATAATATTTATGGTAGTAATAAATAAGTTTAAATGAAAATTTTTTTCTTCTTTATATTGTGATAAAAAGTAACAAGAAAAAACAATTTTTTTGTCTAAAATAAATTTTATTTTTTACATTAACTAAAGGATATTTCTTTTAATAAAAAAAATTTATTATTATGTTATTCACAATTGATATCGCTTTATACATTACGTATTGCATTTTAATATATCTTTAGTAATTGCTTTTTTTGTTTATTTAATATTAAAAAAAATTTTTTTAATTTATGGCTTTAAACTAATAAAAATATGTAAATTTCATCATAAATAATATAAAATATTATTAAAAAAATTTGTTGTATTAAATTATAAAAATGAAAATATATACAACATTGTTATATTTTAATGTAGCAAAAATTTTTAAATCATAAAAGAAGATATATTTTTGATTAAAAGTATATATATATATATATATATATATATATTTATTTAAAAAATAAAGTATTTTAATAATTTTTATAATACTAAATGATGTTTGTTATTATAAAAATAATACAAAATTTTTACACAATTTTGTAAAATAAAATTTATCATAAAACAAAAAAATTTTTTTATATAAAAGTATTTAATGTAAAAGGCAAAAAAGATTAAAAAATAATTAAATTAAAAAAGAAAATACAAAACTATTGAGGTAATACAAATGTGTTAAAAGAACATTAAGTACTAATAATATTTTTTTTTAACATTTGTAGATTTTCTTTTAGTATAATATAATATATTAAATTATCCATATTTGAATTTTTTTTGTAAAAAAGTACTTATTAAATTTATTTGTTTATTATATTTTAATATAATATTTTTTTTATTATTAAATTTTTATGTTTTATAAAGATAATATGTCAAATTACTTCCGGTTGTTAATTTCAAAATTAGCTTTGTGTAAAAATATAATTGATATAAAGTAAAATATTTGTAAAGCTTTTTGTTATAGTAACTAAAAAGTTAACAAAATAATTTTTAATAATCTGAAATCTTAAAATAATATTAAAAAAAATTTTTTTTGTTAAAAACAACAATAGCAACAATAATTACCTGTTTAAAATTTTTTTCCTTGTAAAACTAAAAAAATTAATTTCCTGTTTACTAGTTATTATTAAATAACCAAAATTATAATTTTGTTCAGTTTACTTATTTTTTCTGTCCAAGTCTAGTTTTCTTCAAATATTAAAGACTTATCATAAACTTTTAGTTACATAATTTTAAGTTTCTTTGTCTTTTTTAAACATTAGACTGTTTAATATTATCACAATTTACAGTCTTTTACATTTTTCTTTATTATACTATTAGAGCAATAACAAAATATTTCTTTAAATTTACTATTATATTATAAATCAAACATTTTCAGAAAATATTTTATCAAATTTATTTTTTTACTAATTTTTTTACAATAAGAGATTTATTTTATAATCTAAAAAAATTGTTTTTGTACAGTATAAAAATATTATTTAAATTTAAAAAATTCTTTTTTAAAAAACTTTATTATCATTATATATTATTATTATTTTTTATAATTATATTATTTATTAAGAATATATGTTGTTATTAAAAAATTTAAATTTTTTTATTTAATTTTGTAAATTATATTTTAAAACAATTATGAATAATATTTGTTAAAACATTATATTATAATATATTTGGAAGCAAAAATGCTTTAACATTATAAATATAATTCTTTTCACTATTTTGTATGAATAATTTTTTAGTATTGAAAATGTAGTATTAGAAAAAAAAAAAAAACTCATAGATACATGAAAATATTTAAATTCAACTGTCTGGTTTAACATTTATACAATGCTTCATATGTTAACAAATAATTTTGTATTTATCATTTAAAAAAATTTATTTATATTAAAGAAAATGAATATACATTTTTTTATTATATAAAACAATACACTTTTTTAGTTCTACTACATTTATAATTCAGTTAAAATTCTTTTTTTATATTTTTAAATCACTTTGATTTTGTTAACATCTGTGATAGTTATTTTAAGTAGTAGCATTTAATGTTTTATTTTAATAATTATTTTAACTATAATAATAAAAATTTTAAAACTTTTTAATTTGTAATTATAGTAGTATACTTTATATTTACTATATTTTTAGCTGTTCATTTCAGATAATTATTTTAAATGCTTAAATATTAAATTTTAAATTCTAATTATTTTATTAACATTATGGGATTAAAATTATTATTTATCAAATTTATATATACAATTTTATTATTTTCTTTAAAAATCAAGTGTTTTGAATTTAATACAACAAAATTTTATTGGAATGTACCATCAGAAAAGTGTCTTGAAAATAATATTACTATACCACTAGAAAAATATGGTATAATATCAAACGAAAATCAAAAATTTCATGGAGATAGGATTGCTTTAATTTATGAAAAAGATCTTGGATTATATCCTTTTATTAACAACAAAAATGACACTTATGAGTTAATAAATAATGGAATACCACAGGTTAGTTAATAAAAAAAAAGAAATATTATTAATAAAAATATTTTAATATATATATAATTATGTTGATTTATTTATAAAGATAGTAAAAAAGATTATATAAAACGTGTAGATGATAATATGTTAAATAAATATACAAAATAAATTATTATTATATATTTATTAGAGATTTATTATTTTTATAAGTTTTAGAAAACAAATATAACAGCTCATTTAGAAAAATTAAGGAATGATATTGAAAGAATCATTCCTAATAGTAAATATGATGGATTAGCAATTATAGATGTTGAAGAATGGAGACCAACTTATGATTCTAATTGGAATTCTAAAATAATTTATAGAGAAGAATCAATTAAACATGTATTATCTAGGTTTCCTAATATTTCACGTGATGATGCAATTGCTATTGCTAAAGATGAGTTTGATAATAGTGCTTTAGATTTTTTAATAAAAACATTAAAAGAATGCCAATATAAAAGGCCATATGCAAAGTGGGGATTTTACGGGTTTCCAATTTGTGATCAAAATGGTTTAAATAGAAATGCATTATTTTGTTATCCTGTTCATGATAATAGATTAGTTGATTTTTTAAAACATACAGATGCTCTTTATCCATCAGCATATCTTTATCCTGGACTTAATTATGCTACTAACAGTATGTTTATTGAAGATATTTTAAAAGAAACAAATAGATTAAATGATTTAATAGAAAAAGAAGGATTTTCAAGAAAAAAAATATATATATATCATAAATTTGAACTTGATCCTTATGAAGATGATGTTACTAAAATTTTATATTATGATCCTGTAAGTTTGTATTTTTTTTAATGTTATAATATTTTTTTTTATATTTTAAGTATCATTTATGTATTACATATAAAAAAAGTGTTGAATATGGAGTTGATGGAATAATAATATGGTCAGCATCAAAAAATATGTCTCAGCGTTGCAAATATATTCAAAAGTATGTTGAAACACAACTTGGGCTTTATATACTATCACTAGGAACATTTTTTGACAGGTAGGTTGTCTTTAAATATTATAAATATTATATTATAGTTGTTCTAATTTATTGACATTAAACAATGGAAAATGTATAATAAAAAGAAAAATGAGACATGCATTAGTTTGTAATCGCTTTTTGAAGATTGAAAATTACAAACCTTTATGTAGAACAGGTTTTTATGGTACATATTGTGAAGAGTCAAAATACAAGACAACTACATCTTATCCAATGCCTTTTAAATTATTATGAAGTTTTATACAAAAATATAAATTATTATATTAAATAAGTCAAATTCTTCTAATGCAAATTTTTATTGAGTAAAGAATTACTTTTCAATATATCGGGTTAAAAGAAAAATTTATTTAATTATTTGTTATTAAGATGATTGATATATTTTATAGTTTTAAATAAATAAATATATGCAAATAATAGTTATATTTGTAAAAAAACATATGTATTAAATATTTGTTATGCATTTTCTTTTTTTATTTTTTTTTCTAAACACAAAAGTTTATTAGTACTTTTAATTTATTAATTATTTAAAGTTTAGTTTTTTTTTCTTTTTAATTGTTATTATACTATACTACTTTCTAAAATATTTTGTACTTGAATATATTCCCACTGTTACATTATAAACAAAATTGTTTTTTATTGACTAAGATTAAAAAAAAGTGTTTTTCTCATTTAAAGATTCATTATATATTATTAAAATAGTTTTTCATTTACATTTTTAATTACAAAATCATTTTAACTAATATTTTAAAGTCTAATTTTATATAAAAAAATCAAGCTTTATATTCACAGTATTTTGTATATAAAATATATAATAATTTCAATCTTATTCACAAGGATTATTCACTAATACAAAATATTATATTTTATATTATTTTAATATTTTAATTACAAAATTAAATAACCATAGTTTTAAACCAGTTATATGTTGATTTATTATTTTAAATTTATTAAGATTTAAAAAAAAAAGATATCATTTAAAATGTCCATTGTAAATTAAAAATATACAAAATTTATTTTTTCTAAAAATTTAAAATATATATGAGTAAAGTTTTAACAAACAAAGATTAGTTTATGATTCATTATTTATAGTGCAATGAAAATAAAGTGCATATGAAAAATGGTTAAACGTAAAAAAATTATTTTCATAAAACAAATGTGTGATTTAAAAGTCTATTGATAATATATAAAATTGATTTATAAAATAAAATTATACACAAAACAAAAATATATAAAATTAAAATTAAAAAAAAAATAAACAAAATAAATTATAGTAGAAAAAATGTACTTTTTATAAAATAATTTTTTTTGCGTATTATGGTAAGTATATATATCTGTAAAATTATCTTTTTTATAGCAAAAAAAAACAGACTAATTTTTATTTTAAGCAAAATAGTAAACAACAAATATCATAAGAATTATTTTAAAATTTTAATTCAAAATTTAGAAAATAAAATTATATCAAATTGTTAAAAAAAATTTATTATAGGTAATCTTATTTTAAATTATCATATAATTTTTATTAGTTTTAATAAATTTTATACATTTAAAGCTCATTTTAACGAAAAAGGCTAATCATTTAATTAAAGTTTATTTAAATTTTTTATCAATATATAAATTTTTTTTTATAAAACCAAATAGAAGAATTATATAAAAATATGATATTTTAATTTAAATTTAGATAGATTTATAAAAGACTCAAAAATATAGCAAAGGTATTTAAGAATAAACATATTAAAATATTAAAAAATTTAACAATAGTATATTTACAAATTGAACAAAAATAATAAAAAAATTTTTTTAATAAAACTATTTTCAAAATATTTATTATTTTTATTTTACATAAATGTTCTAATATATCTATCATTTTATTTTTTAATTTATAATATAAAAATAACTTAAAATTTATTGAAGTTAAAAAATATCTATACTTAACAAATATAACATTATGTTGCATTTATAATCAATTATTATAAAAATAAAAAATTTTCACAATTTTATACCAATATTTTAATAAGTATGGTAGTAATATTTATTAAATTAGATTATTTATTTATATTATTTATAGGTTTAACTACTATTTTTATATGAATATAAACAATATTAAATTAAAATCTTTTAAAACATTTTATGATACCTTTACAAACTTCTCTAATAAAGACTCATATTGAACACATTATGCTTTATTTATGTTTTTTATTCTTAATTATGTTGGTTTATAATGTTAAAAAATCAAAATAAAAAAAATTTTTAAAATTTTATAGATATGTATATGTAAATTAAAAACAATAGATAAAAAAAATAATATTCTAAGTATCTAAATAAAGTAAATATTAAATAATAATTTTTTTGTTAAATATAAGTTGTGATTAAAAAGTTTATCTAAAATCACGCAATATTTTAAGCAACAAACATACTTGATAAACTTAGAAACTTTTAAATTATTGAATCTATCCAATTTATATTCTTTTTTACTATAACAAATTAACAAATTTTAACTTTACAGTATAAAAAATATAAATTTAAAAAAACAATATTTTTAATCTACTTTTTATATAAAACTTTTTTTAGTCTTTTAATGTTAAATAACTTAAATTTCAATGTAATTTGTAAATATAATAATTGTAATGTTTTGTATTAAAATTACATAAGAAAAATTTTTTTTTTATAAAAATTAAAAAATAAAAATAAAAATATTAACTGATGTATATGTAAATAAGATATTAAAATTTATTTAAAATTTGAAACTTGTAGAATTTATTGCTAAAAGATCTTGTAAAAATATATAAATTAATTATTATTCAATTTTATTATAAGTTAATACGCTACCCAACAACTTATCTATTGTTTTTTTTTATTTTTTGTGTTATTTTTATCATACTTGCCTAATAAACAACCATTAACTAAACTTTTATTCGCTGAAATTTTTTATTATATAAAGAAAGTTAAAGGAAGGCTATCTTTATTTAAAAAAACAAATTATTGAATTGTAATATGGTAAAAAATTAATCACAATAAATCTTTAAAAGAAAACTCTAAAATGAAAGTTTTATTTAAAGTTATTTGTTTCTATTAACTTGATCACAGTATAACAAAAATTTTGTTTAAAAAAAATAAATTTACCATCCTCAAAATTTCATTGCTTTCCATTAATGTGTTAGACTTATTAATAAAATTGAATATTTAATTTATTTATTGTATGTTAAAAATACATATTGTTTTATTGTTATAAACAACATTGATAATTTAAAAATAATACATTTTATTGATAAACTTATATTTTATTACTAAATGTTTTTGCTAATTTATTACAATAATATAAATAACTAAAAATTAAGTTTATATAAAAAATCTTTAAATAATTTATTTATATTATTTATTTATGAAATTTAAAAAATAATTTTAATTTGAATAAGTTTTAAAACTATAAAAAAAATTACATTTTAAATAAAAACAAAAATTGTTATGTTTTATACAAATATTGTTTAAAAAAGTCATAAATAACGTTTGTTTTAAAATGACAATGTTAATAATAAATTTTTATTAAGGGTAAAAATGTATACTGTAAATATTTAATTTTTAAATAAAAATAAATAATAAAAAAATTTGAATTTAAAACAATCGTATTTTTTTTATCAAGTTTAAAATGACAAAATCACGTTTTTATGATTATTGCTATAATATAGTATAAACAATATTTTTCCATATTCTATAGACATAAAAATTTTATTTTAAAAAAATATATTTTCTAATTTTTTTAATAATTGTTTCAGTTGAAAAAACAAATAAAAAATATTTTTATTTGTAAAAAAATTTGATATTTTTTGTATTTTTATTATCGCTAGTTAAATAATACTTTTTTTTGTAATATTTAAAAAATCAAATTTCTGTTTGTGTTTATATAACTTTTTGGTGTTACTTTATCTTTGAATTAAAAACATTTATTTTAATGTAATTATTTAAAACATTTTAAATAAAATAAATAATCTATCAATTGATTTCAAAAAACAAAATGTTGTTAAAACTATTTAACTTAGTACTAACAAATAAAAATTTTTTTCAAAATAATACAATAATTTACATAACGTAAAAAAAATAACAAAATTTAAAACGCTAAAATTAAAAATACAATGATAATAACAATTGAATAAAAAAATATTCAAAAAAGCACGTAAAAATAGAAAAAATAAAAAAAATTATTAACAGTTTGACTTGTAATTACAACAAGGTTAACAAAAAGTAACAAAATAAATGCTATACTTACTACAATATTATTAGCATTAACAACAAGATAAGACTAGATATAAAGCTGAGCATCAAAAAAAGTAAGTTTAAAAAATAGTTTTACATAGTAATAAAATCAAAACACTTAATTATTGAAGGGATAGTTTTAAATTTATATCTCAAAAAAGTTTATATCTTAATTTTTTTATAAAATTACATCTTTTAAGAAATTTTAAAATGATGATTTTGTTGTAATATTAATTATTTTGTTACTTTTTTTATATTGTATTAAAAACATATATGAAAAGCTTTTTTTATAGCTTAATAATTTTACATAATATTTTTTTATTTTATTTTGTGTATTATTAAGCTTTACAATATTATTACAAAAAAAAAACACAAAAATATTAGATAGCTTATTTAAAAAAACACATCTTAAAAGTAAAAAAAAATTTGTTTTTATTTTTTAAATTGAAAAAATTAAGACATATTTTTAAATATTTTAAAACTAAGTATATAAATTTAAAATATTTTTTTTTATTTTCTGATAATAATTATTATAAATTTTTGAAAATAGCATTATTAAATTAAAATATTAATTGCATTTTTAATGTTTAATATTATCTACATAACAAAATTTTAATATTTTTAAATAACATAAAAGTTTATATAATAACAAATATTTTTTATTTATTTTAATTTTTATTAGTCAAAACATATAAATGAACAAAAATTTTGATAAAACATTTGATTGCTTTACGAATGTTTTTTTTTCTACATATAAGTGAATATTTGTAAACTTTATAAAAAACAAAATAATAATATAAAAATTTTATTAATATTTATTGTTTAAAAAATATAATTTCTGTGGTTAATTTGTTTTTTAAAAAAAAATTAAAATTTTTAAGTCATTTTAAAAATTACTATCAAAATTTTCTCAAAAATGTTATAAATATTTAGTAATTTAATACAAAAAAAAAATTTTTAATTTTTATGTTTAAAAAAACTTTTTTTTTTTACAATTTCAATAACTACTTAAATTTAAAACATTTTAATTTTATAATAAAAAAAATTTACTTATTAAATATTCAAACAATTTACATTTTTTGTATACTCACTTACCTTTTTGATTTATACTTTCTTTCATAAATTATTTCAATTAAAACAAATTTCGTGCCATTTAAAATAAAACAGTACAAAACGTAAATAGTTCAATATTAAAACATAGTAAAAAAAAAGTTAAGCATAAAATTATATTAATTAATTTGATTTTGTATTTAATGATCTATCAACACATTAAATGTAATAATGATATAAATTTGCAATGTCAGACGGAAACTACAGAGTATCAAAGACTCAAAATTCAAGTATAAAAGAAAACATCTTGGAATATAATAGTCACTTTGAAAGAAATGTTTATATAAGTTTTAATGTTTGTAGTATATTATAACATCTTAATAAAAATTACATATAAACTTGTATCATATTCCTTTGGACCTTTTAAAGGTTTCACTCATTATCCGGGTTTTTCGAAAACATAAGTTTAATATTTCATAAATAAATTCAATAAAACCATTTGAATATAAAACGATAAAATAAATCTCTTTGGTTTATACTAAACTTTTATTGATGCAAAAATAGAGCATTATATTCACTTGGTTTTTATTGAATGTTACTATATTCAAATTTTTGATAAAAAATTTATTTATTAAGGTATAATTGAAAATAAAAAATGCAAGTTAACATATGATTTAAATTGAAGTGTTAAATGTGTTTTAAAAATAAACCAATAAAACTTGTTAAATATAAAAATTATAAATGAAATGATTTTGTGATAAAAAAAGATTACTTCATAAAAGCTGCTTCAAGATGTAAAAAATTACATTTATAAAAAAAATTAAGTTTTTTTTTAATTTTTACATTCAATTAAATTGTTCAAATTGCTAACTATTGTTTTTTATGATAAAATATATTATAATTCTTAATTATACAAACTTTTCATATTCAGCTTTATGTGCAGTTTCTGTTCAGAACTACATATTAAAAAATCAACTTGTAGCTATCAATTACAAATAAAACAAATGTGTGAATGATAAAATAAAAAAATAAACCTACGCAAAAAAAAACTTACTTATAGTAATTTTGAATATGATGAAAAATTATAATTGTTATCAAAATATTAACTTTCACAATTCTGTAATTTTATAACTTCTTGAGAAAAATAGCATTTTTATGTTTCAACATTTTATACAATAAAAATAACAATTAAAAATTAAGTATAATAATTAATAAAACAATTTCAAAAGTTATATCTTAGTATTATTTACATATTAAAAATAATGTTAATAAAGCTTTTTTTGGATGTACGTCTAAGAATCAGGTATCATTACAAGGCTTTTGTATATTAATTTCTGTTTTAATAATTTTTATTGGTTTTTATGTACACTTTTACTTATAAATATTATAAAAAAAAATCTTGTCAAACAATAACTCAAATAATCTATTGCAATATTTACAATCTTTATTGATTATAATTTATTCTAATAATTTGATTAATACTAACTTTTTAACAGTTTCAATTTCAAAAAAACACAAAGTTATGTTAATAATATTTTTTTAGAAAATTTTATTTAATAGAAAATAATTATAATTTCTACTATAAATTTCTACATTTTGTATAACATTTTAATTTTTGTATATAATTTATTATTGATTGTAATAATAGATTTATCATGATAATAAGATACATTTTTTTGAATTATTTTACATTTTACATTGAAGTAGATATATTAAAAGTTAATATTATTTTACTGAAATATTATTATATTAATCTAAAAATTTTTCCAATTAGTCACAATTTGATTATTTATTTTTTTAAATAAGACAAAAAATGAGCGTTTTTTATCTATGTGTTTATTGTCACAAAAGTTTGAAAAATAAAATAAATGTATCTCTGAATGGTTTATAAATTATAAACTAATCATTTAAAAAAAAATATTTTTAAAAAAAGGTATTTAAAAAAGTTTACTTACCGTAAAACTTCTTGTCAATGGGGTAATTTTGTATCAAGGGAATAATTACATAATAATATTTAGTGTTTATTACCATTGAATTAGAACTTAATTTATTGGCTGATCTCAACAGATTAAAAAATTGTGTTTTTTTTTATTTAAATGTTGATTTTAAAAAGTAAAAATAATAAAACAGTTGAGAAAATATATTAAGGCATTGAAAAAAATTGTTTTAACAAAAAAACTCAAAGTTAATTTTTATTTCCAATTTTACAAATATTTATGTGTTTACTATTTTTTTTAAAGAATTCTTAAAAAATATTTTTATCGAATATTGTAATTTAAAAAAATAGGAGGACTATATAATATAAAAAATAAAAACATACTTTAAGTTAATTTAAATAGACAAATTTTTTTTATAAGAAAAACATATTTAACTAAATATTGAATAAAAATATTAATAAAATATTTTTTATGATCAAATGTTTGAATTACAATATATTTGAATTAATTGTAATTAAACATATTTACAATTGTTTGTTTGTTTTTTTTTATTTTTAATGTAATTGTTTAATGTTAACAAAATCTTTATAAAATATATTTATTAAAAAAGGAAAACAAAAAAAAATTAAAGTTAATTTGAAAAATAATAAAATGAAAAGAGTCTATAGTTTTTTTACGGAATATTGTAGAAATTGTCGTTTAAACAAAATGATATTATTGGCACAAAGTTTTATAAATAATAAAAAAATTTACTAAAATTGATTGTAGAATTAAAATTTTTTTTAAATTAATGTTTCTAGTTTTAATTATTTAAAAATTGTTATATTTTTATAATTTCTGAAAAAAAATAAAACTTTGTGGAAAACTTTTTTTAGTTTTTACTGTTTAAAACTAAAAATTATTTTGTAAAATCATACGACTAAACTAATATTTTCTTTTCTATCAATAATGTACTTTTGTAAATATAAAAATTTTATAATTTTTTTAAAACTAAATATAAAACTTTATTTTAAGTAACAAACAAATGTATTTTTTGAACAATTAGTATATATAATCAAATAAAATTTTTATTTTTACAAAAAATTCAATGATTAGTAAACAATCCAATCGACAAATTGAAATATCTATATTATATTGAAAAAAAATTCTTTTTTAAATATTTAAAAAATGCATTTTTTTTTTAATTTTTAAATTTTATACTACAGATGTTGAATTAATATTAAAAAATATTTAAATATAAATTTATTTTGTTTTAAAACTTTATAGTTAGTTTAAGTTCGAAAAAGTGACAAGAAATAAAACAAAATTTATCTTACTTTTTGCAGACTACATTAATTAAATGAAAAAAATATGTTATTACATTAAAAAAAATTTTATTCTTATTTTGTTAAAAAAATTATAGATTATTAAAATAAGTTATTGAAATAAAATATATTTACTTTTCAAGTAAAGGAAAAAATTTTAATTTATTAAAAGAATAAGGAAAATAAAACAATATTAATAAAAAATAATATTCACAATTTGAAAAAAATAATTTTACCTCTAGAATTTAATAAATAAAACATATAAAAAAGCTAAAATAAATAGAATTTTTGATATAAATCAATTAGAATATTTGTTTAATCTTAATTAATTATTTTAAGTTACAGTTTTGTGCAATAAAAAAATAAATAATTACATATAATTTGTATAAGTACTAAAACTTTTTATCATGTAATATTTTTTAAATTATTTTAAAGACAAATATATTTTTTTATTTCTTTTATTTAATAAAACAAATTTTAATATTTATAAAGAATTTTTTTTTATAATCAAACAATTACTTTATAGTATTTATAGATTGTAATAATTTTAAATAAGCAAAATTTTCTAAAAAAGTACTATATATTTTTATTTTATCCCGAACAATAATTTTTATGACAGTTTTTAACTTATTTTTAACCTAATAGTACGTAACATGTTTTTATAAAAGTGTTTTTGATAATTATAGCTAAAAAAATATTTTTAATACATTATAAGTTTCATAATATAAGGTTATTTAATTTTTTTTAATAATAATATTGAGTAATATAAATAATTATAGTTCATTCATTTTGGAAGGTGATAAAACAAATAATATAAAAATAGATACTTTTCTAATTTTTTGTAGTACTTTATAATTTTTTTGTATAAAAAGTATCTTTTAATAGTATTTCAACGTATATTTTATTATTAATTTTACTAAAAAGTAAAAACATTTACTATTATTAGGTAGTCAAAATATAAATTTCAGATAAAACTCCTTTTATTTTTTTAAATATAGTATATTTTTAAATATCTTTTAAATTATTATTTTATTAAACATTAAAAAATAGTTTTTAAATTAATTTTTTAATAACGTTATTTTTTTTTTATAAAGTTTTTTATACATTTTTTTTATTTAGTAATAACATTAAACTTTTATTAATGTTTATAAGAAATATTTTCCATGCTAGTTATAAAAATAATTTTAAATCCTTAAAAAAATTGTCTTAAAAAATTTGTTTTTAGCAACAATAAAAACTAACGTGATACTTTTTTAGTTTATTTTTGTAATAAATCTAATATTGAAATAAAAATATTAATTTACAAATTTTACTTAATATTCTCAAGAAATAATTTTTAAAGTTGAATGTAATAATTTTGAAAAAAAATTTTTACTTTTTACTTTGTTTTTGCTTATTATTCTTTTCAAAAAATACGGTTTTTATAATTTTGAGAATAAATTTATAAGTAGAATATTGTTAAGCATTATATAAAAATCAATTTTTATAGTTTAATAGCAAAAATAATTAATAAAAAAAATTATCTAGAAATAATATAAAAATGTTATCATATAAACTTATCAATTATAAAAAAATTAACAAATATGTAAATTTTTATAAATTTAGAAAGGCTTTCCTAATTGTACACCCTTTGTTCAAAAAATAACGGGAATGGCTTTATAAAAAAGAATTGAGCTATAAAAATTAAAAAAATAACTTTTTATTCATTTGAAGTAATTCACCTCCACATAAATACAACAAAAAAAAAACGTTTTAAAAATCCATCAAATGACTTTTTATGTCATTTTTTGTGACACTCTTTAGGATGACGGTCGTTGAAGATTTAATGCTCTCAATCAAGTCAAAACACTTTTTTTTTCAAAATGTAATTTGGGAAGTAGGAAACAATCGCAGGGAGCCAAATCAAGTAAAAATAAAGTATGGTTTAGTAAAAAAATCTGACTTTTGGTCAAATAATCAGTAATGATTGATGACCGACAAGATGTTGTACTATCTGAATAATTGCGAATTGCTTTGTTCTTGGTATTCAAGATGAATACGGGCTTTTAAACGTTTAAATACACTTAGATAATACTCAGCATTAACCTTTGTACCACTTAAAACAATTTTTTTATGAATAATGCCATTTGAATCGTAGAAACAAATGAGCATTATTTTAATTTTTGACTTTTTCAAACGACATTTTTTTAACAAAAAATTATTTATGTAAGCTATTTGAAGCATTTGGAATGTTTCGGTAGCAGATTTAAAAATTTAAACACAGAATTGAATGATAATTTGTTGCTCTTTATTCATTCTCTGACCGACGTAGAAAAATGATCGTAGTTTAATGTAAAATATATCTGCTCCAAGTAGACGAATAAATAAGTGAAAGTAGCATTTGATAAATGAAGGTTGGTACTCTACAAAACAACTGATAACCTACTGATAACGCCATTAGTTTTTGTAAAATAAAGCCATTCCGGTTATTTTTAGACAGAGGGTGTATATATGAATTTATAATATGTCTTGTAATAACTAATAATTTAATAGTGGTTTTATAAAAATTGCAAAATTTTTACTCACATAATTTATTTTTAACATATAATTCACTAAATAATAAAATAAATTAAGAAATTTTTAAGTTTAAAAAATTTATTGCTAGGAAATTGCAATGATTAATAGAAAATTTATTAAAAATAAAGAAATATTTGTTTTCTTCTTTTTAACTTTGATAAATTATATATTTTCAATAAGAGTAATTTGGAATGGTCCAAATGAAAATTGCCAAAAAAAAAATAGTACAAAAATTGATTTTATAAAGTATGATATTGAAACAAATACTGATTGCAAATTTAAAGGTGACAAAGTAGTTTTGCTATATGAATCAGAAGTTGGAACATATCCTCATTTAAAGATAGATAAAAACAATCCTTCACATATTACATTTATTCATGGTGGTTTACCACAAGTAAGTTTAATTCAAAAAAAAATATAATGCCATAATTTTTAAAATATCTTATTTTTTTAATTGTAATCATTAAAAGTACAAAATTGATGTAAAAATAATTTTTAAGACTGTAAAATTTAAATGTTATAAAACTTAAGAAACAAATGTAAAAACAATTAATTTTTCTTATTTTAATGGTTAATTAAATATATTTTTTGTTTAAATTTATAAAAAAAAAAACAAAAAACGAAGTTCATGATAATAAATTATAGTATTGTAAAAATAAAATAATATATTTATTCTTTTTTTATAGAAAGTTAATATGATAGAACATCTTAAAAAATTAGAAGAAATAATTAATAAAAAAATTCCCAATGTAAATTTTAGTGGTTTTGGTGTTATTGATATTGAAGAATGGAGACCAACATATGATTCAAATTGGAGTTCTAAACGCATTTATCAAAATGAGTCAATAAAACTTGTTCTAGAAGAAAATAATTCTTCAGAAATTAATCTATCAAAAATTAGTAATACAAAACTTAATGAAGCAAAAACAATAGCCATAAAAGAATTCAATGATGCTGCAGCAAATTTTTTTAATCAAACACTTTTAAAATGTAAAGAATTACGTCCACAAGCAAAATGGGGTTTCTATGGTTTTCCAACATGTAATGAAAACGCAGGAAATAGAAATTGGAGTTTTTGCTTTCCATATATTACAGATCAAATAATACCAATATTAAATCTGACAGATGTTTTATATCCAGCTCCATATATTGTTCCTGGTCAAAATTATTCAATAAAAAATGAATTTGTAGCTGCAGTTATAAGTGAAACAAAGCGAATAAACAAAAAAATCAAAGAAATTAATGGTACTGAAAAAGAAATCTATCTTTATACTAAATTTGAAGTTGACCAAAATAACGATGATTTTTCAAACATTGAATTTTATGACCCTGTAGGTTTATTATTTTTTTAAAAAAGCAATTTATATAGTATTATTTATACATCGTTTATAACAGAAGTCAAGAAGAAAAGCTAGATGGTCTAATTGTTTGGACAACTTCAAAAAATATGAACAACCGTTGCTTTAATATTAAAAATTATATTGATAAAGTTTTAGGACCACATATAAAATCACTAAATGATACTGAAGAAAAGTATGTTTTTTTTGTTTTAATTATTTAAAATCTTTTTAGAACAATGTCTACAACCACCATTATTTCTACAACAACTACAATAAAAACAATTTCTACAGTTGATACAACAAGTTGTCAAGCATCAAATCTTGATTGCAGTGGATTACTAACATATGACAATCTACAAAAATGGTGTAATACTACATTTTATGGCCCTAATTGTTTAGAAAAAAAATTAAAATCAAGTGGAATTCAGCCACCATCAACAACTACTAGTCCTGCTACAATATTTTAACTTTGAAACTCTAAATGCATAGGAATATATTTTTTTAATTATACAAAAATTTTATCAAATATTCATAAACTGTTTTTTTAAATACTTTTCTGTTTTGATAGAACTAAATATAAATTACCAAAAAGGTGCAAACTTTAAATTTAATTATTTTATTATTATAAATTATAATAAAATAAATATTTTTGCAATGCTGCATATTTTTTTTTTGATTCAGTTGGCCAAAACACTTATATATTTTACTGAAACTGAGAAAAAAACCGTTCTTTTTTTATTAACACACCACAACATAAATTCTGCTAAATAGCTATCTTACAAGCTTCTGGATACATCATCTTAATTGTCTAGGTGTAAAAATTAGACTCAGAGTTTACAAAATTATATTTGTAATTAACTTTAAAATGTTGAAATTTTTAAGCTTCAAGCCTATTGATCTTATAAAACTTTCAATTATCTGAAAATATGGTGATTATAGTTAGATTTTTTTATTATTTCAATTTTTTATCAATAACTTTTTTTATACTTAAGTTTAATTTTTTATAATAAATTAATTTTTTCTTGCATTAAAACAATCAAATTTTAGTGGCTTTATCAAAACGAAAAAACATCTTTCTCATTTATCAAAAATGTACCTTTGTACACATAAAAATTTTATAATTTCTTAAAAATTAAATATAAAACTGTATTTTAAGTAACAAACAAATGCATCATTTAAAATCTTAATGTGTATACAGGGTGTCCCATAAGTAAGTACTATAAATTGTTTTTTAAATAACTTTTTTATTTTACAATAGATTTTGATATAAATAGATTCATATGATAGACAACGAATCTAGAATTTAGCGAATATATTTATTTTAAAAAAATTCTAAGTTTTGTTGGACTTATGGACTTTTGAAAAAAAAGTGAGTTTTTGACCATATATGTATATATAACTTTTTTATATGAAAAGTTATTTTTATGATTATTGCTTATAAATGATTATTACACTTAAAGCTATGTTTGATAATAATATCATTAAAAATTATTTTTATTAATTATTATTAAAATTAAAAAATTATCATTTTTTATTGATTTTTCACCATTTTTGGAATACAACTAAAAAAATAATAATTTTTCAAAATAAATTAATAAATATTATAATAGAGTAAATTGTTTTCTATCAAACGATTATAATTACATTAATTATTATAAACAATGAAAAAAGTTATAATTAATTAAACTTTATCAATTTGATAAAATTGTTTTTTATTTTTATATTGTAACATCATTTAACTTATAAAACTTTAAAAAACGAACACTATAAGTTTTTTTTTTAATTTTAAACTTAATTTTAATGCTTCTATAATAGGCAATTAATTACATTCTTTATCTAGAAACATTTCAAAATGATCTCCATTATATTCTATGCATTTTTTACATCTTTTAACTATGTTATCTACAGCTTTTTTTATCATCTGTAGTGGAATATTAGTAAGCTCTTCAGTAATGGCATTTTTTAAATTTTCTAAATTAGCTATGTTATGTGAATATACTTTGTCTTTGAGATATCCCCAAAGAAAATAATCGCAAAGTGTAAGATCCGGGCTCCGAGGTTGCCCTTCTATTAAGTTTGAACCTCTTCCAATCCACCTATTTTTTAAATCGTTATTTAATACGTCTTTAATTTTACTAGCAAAATGAGCCGGAGCTCCATCTTGTTGAAAAATTAGTTCAGTATTTCTCCTTTTTGTAAAAAATGGTGTGACATTGTTTTCAACAATATCTTTGTAAACCTCAGTAGTTACAGTTGATTCAAAGATTTTATATTTTACAATGCCTTCATACCCAATTAAAACCCATACAATTAATCTTTTTGGGTTATTTGATTTTTCCTCAATAACGTTAGGATTCTCAGTGGCCCAAATGAAATTATTGTGTTTATTTACACACCCATTAATATGGAAAACAGCTTCATCGCTGTAGTAAATGGAGCGATGGAAATTATTACTTTTTTGTTCTTGTAACCATGTACAAAACTGTTTTCTTTTAAGCATGTCATTAGGATACTGTTTATTAGTATGAATAGGTTTGTATGTTTTATAGTTATTTTTATGTAGCAACCGTTGTATAGTTGATTTACTAACACCGGTTAATTTACTCAATCTTCTGATTGATGTCCTTGAATTATCATTTAAAATTTCTATAATTCTTTCTATAATTTCGACTTTATTAGCATTTTCTGTACGACCAGATTTTGGTTGTCCTTTAAAACATCCCAAAGAAAGAAGATTGTCTTTCCATCTTTTTATAACTCTATAATCTAGATCAATTTGTTCGTTATAAATAAAAAGTGATTGTATCTTAATTTCTTTTGCAGTTATAGCATCACTGTTATATTTTCGTGATATGCATACAGCATCATACATCAATTTGTTTGAATATGGGTAAATCCATTTAATAACACAAACAATAAGAACAAATAATTTAAAATAATAAGTATTCATAGTTTTATTTTAATATTTTAAAAATAATAATAAATGAAATTTTTTTTATTAAAATAAAAAAATAAACTAAAATGCCAAGATTTAAATAGTTACTAGTACCAAAATTAACGACTTTGTTTTCATTAAAAAAAATGTTTTTTCTTTAATTTGTTAAAACAAAACTCTTTAAAAAAAGATTTATTAATTTTAATTATTATCCATATGTTAGTAATAAACTTATAATAAATTAATAAAAGATAAAAATATTTTTTAATAATAGTACATTCTGATAAATTAAAATGTTAAAATAATTATTTTTTTTAAGAAATTGTCTTTTATGATAACAACATCAGAAAAATTAAAAACAATTATGTTTACATCAAAGATACCTAATTGATAAAGTTTAATTAATTATAACTTTTTTCATTGTTTATAATAATTAATGTAATTATAATCGTTTGATAGAAAACAATTTACTCTATTATAATATTCATTAATTTATTTTGAAAAATTATTATTTTTTTAGTTGTATTCCAAAAATGGTGAAAAATCAATAAAAAATGATAATTTTTTAATTTTAATAATAATTAATAAAAATAATTTTTAATGATATTATTATCAAACATAGTTTTAAGTGTAATAATCATTTATAAGCAATAATCATAAAAATAACTTTTCATATAAAAAAGTTATATATACATATATGGTTAAAAACTCACTTTTTTTTCAAAAGTCCATAAGTACAACAAAACTTAGAATTTTTTTAAAATAAATATATTCACTAAATTCTAGATTCGTTGTCTATCATATGAATTTATTTTTATCAAAATATATTGCAAAATAAAAAAGTTATTTAAAAAACAATTTATAGTACTTACTTATGGGACACCCTGTATACACAGAGAAAAAAAGCCTAAAAATCGTTCTTTGAGATCATTTTTTATTTAATAATTATTTTGTAAAGGATAACAATAATTTAAGAAATGCATTATAATGTTATTATATTATAATGCATTCTTGAAATAAAAAACAAAATAAACTGATATAAAAGAATAGAAGAATTATAAGATTAATGAATAAATATCATAAAAAAGAGAAACGTGAAAAATTGTTAAAATTTTTTTGATGTAAAGTTTGATACTTGTATTTAAATATATTAGAGACACTAATTCACAAGTTTTTTTGATAATTTTTAATTAATTATTCCTTTTTAGTCATTAATTTTTTTGTTTTATCGATTGAGTTAACTATCTGAGAAGACTCATGTAAAAACTATTGTAAATAGGTAGGTTTTTAATAACAATAACAATAAATTAATCAATCTTTGTAATAAGTTTATTTTTGTAAAATAATTATTTTTGCGTCAAAGTTTTTTCAAATTAAGGTACTAGCAAATTTTATTGAAATTTACTAAATATAAAAAAAAATTTTGTGACATGGCATCCATAAATAGAAAAACAACAACAAATAAAGTATATAGAATATTTTATAGATAGTAATATTTAGTTTAAATAATTTTAAAATTTTTCACATTTTTTAAAATTTTTTTACTATCAAATTATTAATTTTATTATATATGATTTAAAAAAACTTTCATAATCATTATATCTTACTTTTTAATTTATTTAAAAAAAAAAAAACGATCAAAAATTATGTTATAGGAAATTATTTGATTTTCCAATAATATTTAATATTAAAAAGTGAATATTAAAATTATAGGATTAAAATAATTAATAGAGAATAGTTTATTTTTCTCAAAGTACGATTTTTGAGCCTTTTTTCTTTGTGTGTAATCAAATAAAATTTTTATTTTCACAAAAAATTCAATAATTAGTAAATAATCAAACTAATAAATTGAAATATCTTTATTATATTAAAAAAAATTAAACATTAAAAAACTTTTTTTTAAGTTATCTAAAAAGTCACATTTTTTTTATTTAATAAACATTATATTACAGATGTAAAAAATTATTAAAAAATATTTAAATATATATTTAATTTTTTTCTAAATTTTATAGTTAATTAAAGCTAAAAAACGTAATACGAAATAAAACAAAATTTATTTTACTTTTACGCACTAAATTAATAAAATAAAAAAATATGCTAACACATAAAAAAATTTTTATCTTTATTTTGTTTAAAATTATAGACTATAAAAATAAACTATTAAAATAAAAGTTATTTACTTATCAAGTAAAGAATAAAATTATCAATTTGTTAAAATAATAAGAAAAATAAAAAAATGCTAATTAGAAATAATATTTACAATTAAAAAAATTTGAACTTAGAATTTTATAAACAAAATATTAAAAAAAAATAAAAATTAATGTAAAATTAATGTAAATTAATTTAAATATTTGTTAAATCATAATTAATCATTAAAAATTAATGTTTTTTGTAATGAACAAATAAATAATTAAAAAGAATTTGTATAAATACTGAAAGATTTTTATCATGTAATATTGTCTTTAATTATTTCATATCAAATGTATTTTTTTTTTTGTTTAATGGAACAGATTTTAATATTATTATAAAGAATTTTTATTATTATCGAACGATCACTTTATAATATTTATAGATTGTAATAATTTTAAATAAGCAAAATTTTTTAAAAAAGTACTATATATCTTTGACTTATCCCAAAAAATAATTTTTACAACATTTTTTAACTGATTTTTTAATCTAATAGTACGTAACATGTTTTTACAAAGGTGTTTTTGATAATTTTAGCTAAAAAAATATTTTTAATACATTATAAGTTTTATAATATAAACATATTTAATTTTTTTAATAAAATTATTAAGTATTATAAATAATTATAGTTTATTCATTTTGAAAGGTGATAAAACAAAAAGTATAAAATTAAATATTTTAAATTATTATTTTATTAAATATTTAAAAATAGGATTTAAATAAAATTTAAAATACGTGATTTTTATATTAAAAATTTCTATTGCAGTTTTTTATTTAGTAATAACTTTTAACTAATATTAATGTTTAAAAGTATATTTTTTGATGTTAGTTATAGAAATAATACTAAATCCTAAAAACAATTGTATTAAAAGATCCGTTTTTAGTAGATATAAAAAATAAAGTGATAAGTTTCTTAGTTTATTCTTTTAATAAATCTAATATTGAAATAACAATGTTTTTTTACAAATTTTACTTTATATTTTTGAGAAAAAAATTTTAAAGTTGAATGTAATAATTTTATTTAATATTATTATAAAAAGTTTAGAAAATTTCTACTTTGTGTTTTTATTTTGTTTATTATTCTTATCAATTAATACAGTTTTAGTAATTTGAAGAATACATTTATAATTAGAATATTGTTAAACACTATATAAAAATTATTTATAACAATTCAATAATAGCAAAAATAAGTAGTAAAAAAATTTTCTCGAATTAATACAAAAATGTTATCTCATTAATGAACTTATAATTTATTATGAAAAATAACAAGTATGTAAATTTTTATTATTTTAAAGAGGTTTACTTAATTGTATATTTGAATTTAGACAAATATTTTAAAGTAATTTAAATTTTATTGTGGTATTTTAAATATTGTAATATTAATACTAGAATAAATTATTTTTAAAAAATATATTTTACTAGAAAAGAAAATAAATTTGGAAGTTTAAAGATCATAGAAATTCATCGTTAGGAAGTTGTAATGATTAAAAAAACAATTTTTAAAAATAAAGAAATATTTGTTTGCTTGTTTTTAACATTATTAAATTATATATTTTCAATAAGAGTAATTTGGAATGGCCCAAGTGAAAAATGCCAAGAAAATGAAACTACAACAATTAACTTTACAAAATATAATATTGAAGCAAATACTAATTATACATTTAAAGGTGATCAAATAATTTTGTTATATGAATCAGAAGTTGGAACTTATCCACATTTAAAGGTTAATAAAAACGATCCTTTAAATATTACCTTTGTTCATGGTGGTTTGCCACAAGTAAGTTTTATTTAATAAGAAATATATTGCCGTAATTTCTAAAATATCTAATTTTTTTAATTGTAAGTGTTAAACGTACAAAAATTAATGTAAAAATAATTTTTATAACTGTAAAATTAAAATTTAAAAAAAATTAAAAAACAAATGTAAAAACAATTTACTTTTCTTTTTTAAATGGTTAATAAAATATATTTTTTGCTTAAATTTATAAATAAAAAAAAGCAAAAAACAAAGAACATAGTAATAAATAATATTATTGTAAAAATAAAACATTATATTTTTTCCGTTTTTATAGAAAGTTAATATGACAGAACATCTAAAAGAATTAGAAAAAAAAATTAATGAAAAAATTCCTAATGTAAATTTTAGTGGTTTTGGTGTTATTGATATTGAAGAATGGAGACCAACATATGATTCAAATTGGAGTTCTAAACGTATCTATCAAAATGAGTCAATAAAACTTGTTCTAAAAGAAAAAAATTTTTCAGAAACTAATCTATCAAAAATTAATAATACAGTACTTAATGAAGCAAAAACAATAGCCATAAAAAAATTTAATGATGCTGCAGCAAATTTTTTTAATCAAACACTTTTAAAATGTAAAGAATTACGTTCACAAGCAAAATGGGGTTTCTATGGTTTTCCAACATGTAATGAAAACGCTGGAAATAGAAATTGGAGTTTTTGCTTTCCAAATATTACAGATCAAATAATACCAATTTTGAATCTGACAGATGTTTTATATCCAGCTCCATATATTGTTCCTGGTCAAAATTATTCGATAAAAAATCAGTTTGTATTTGCAGTTATAAACGAAACAAAACGGATAAATGATAAAATCAAAGAAATAAATGGTACTGCAAAAGAAATTCATCTCTATACTAAATTTGAAGTTGATCAAAATAATAATAATTTTTCAAATATTGAATTTTATGACCCTGTAAGTTTATTATTTTTTTAAAAATGCAATTTATATAGTATTATTTATGTATCGTTTACAACAGAAGTCAAGAAGAAAAGCTAGATGGTCTAATTGTTTGGACAACTTCAAAAAATATGACTAGCCGCTGCTCTAATATTAAGAGATATGTTGATGAAGTTTTAGGGCCACATATTAAATCATTAAATGATACTAAGAAAAAGTACGTTTATCTTATTTTAATTATTTACAACCTTTTTAGAATAATGTCTACAACCACCACTATTTCTACAACAACTACAACCAATACTATCTCTAATGTTGATGCAACAAGTTGTCAAGCTTCAAATCTTAATTGCAGTAAATTACTAACATATGAAAATCTACAAAAATGGTGTAATACTACATTTTATGGTCCTAAGTGTTTAGAAAAAAAATTAAATTTAAGCGGAGTTTAGCCACCATCAACAACTGTTAGTCCTACTACAACAAGTTTAACTTTGAAACTGTAAATGCATAGGAATATTTTTTTTTAATTATACAAAAATTTCATCAAATATTCATAAACTGTTTTTTTTAATACTTTTCTGTTTTGGTAGAGCGTTGTGGAATGAAAACCACACCCAATTTATCCAGTATAAATTGTGTTATTTTATAATAATTAAGTAGTCTTAAGTTGGTGAATGATCATTGACTATGTCGATTGTTTATATTTCGATTGATTCATGGCAATAAAATTTATTAATAATATCTTTACTCGTTATCTTTACCGTAGGTCTAGAGGAAAATTTTTAGTAATAAATGCCAGGTCATAAGGAGAGCTAAATATAAATTACCAAAATTGTGCAAACTTTAAATTTAATTATTTCATTACTATAAATTATAATAAAATAAATACTTTTACAATTGCTGCATATTTTTTTTTGATTCAGTTATCCAAAACACTCATATATTTTACAGAGCCTGAAAAAAAACGTTTTTATTTTTATTAACACAGCACAACATAAACCCTACTAAATAGCTATCCTGCAAATTTCTGGATACTTCATCTATTTTTATTCTCCCCTTTGACAATTCCCCACATCATCTTAATTGTCTAGGTGTAAAAATTAGACTAAGAGCTTACAAAATTGTGTTTGTAACTAACTTTGAAATGTTGGAGGTCTTGAGATTCAAGCTTACTAATCTTATAAAACTTTAATTATCTGAAAATATAGTGATTACAAATAAATTTTTTTTTTTAAATTTTTTATCAATAACTCTTAATGAGTGCCGTTATCTACTATTTTACAAAATATAGTATGAACTGGCATCATTTGAAGACAATGGCAGATGGTGATTTGTTGGCACATTAAAAAGATAAACATCTGGTGTTTGGGGAATTTGATGACATTTAATAGTACAAATACTTTTTAAGAGATTTGTAAAAACATTTAAAGCTTTTGGGTGATTTTTGTTACTAACTCTAACATGACTTCCCGATTAATGGTATTGAACTAACAAAATTTGAGAAATGTGATGTAAAAAAAGACTATGAAAGATTTTTGAGATTAGAAACGTGTTTTATGGATAAGATTATGAAGGTAGCTTCATTAATGAGAGCTATATTTGATTTATGGAGAAGAAGAATGTGTAGATCATTACTTAAAAATGACACAAGTAAAACAATCAATTCTGAAGATATTTTTAAGTTTATTGATGAAACTGTAAAGGAAAACTGTGAAAGACAAAGTATTGCGGTTATGATTTCGGATGTGTACAATATTAAGTTTGATAATACAAGAATCTGCATTATCGGAATTTTTAAACGAAGTTAGAGGAAGGTTATGAAATTATTATTAATGACAAAAAAGTCATTAAAATATGTGTAATCATTGCGTTTATAAATGGTATACCAGCAAGGTGTAAAGAAAGTTTATGTAAAAGGTGTCCCAAAAGTAGTGTCACATTTAAAAAAAAATTGGAAACTTTTTTAATGTTTTGTTTATTTTTACTTATTGATATAGAAAACAATTTCTTAATAATATTAATAAAATTTGTTAGGTGTTAATCTATTAGATAAAAAAAGTCAAAAAGCAATATAAAATAGAAAAAAAATTATTTAATTTTTTTTAAATGTGACACTACTTTTGGGACACCCTTTACTTCAAATCGATTACCATCGTATGATGAAGTTTATAAATTTGCATAGGAGGAACACATTAGATTTAAAAATAGAGTGAGATATCAAAGAAATTTAAAAAGTAGGATAAACTCTTTTGATGAAAGAGTAAATGACAAATTTGATAGAAAATCTAGTTAACATAAGATAAAGAGGGAAGACGTGAAACTTGAAAGAAAATTTGATAATAAAAATAAAAAGTTAGGTTTAAAATTACAAAGTTATTCGGAATCAAAGAAACCAGAAATCGTATTTAAAAATTTATCGGTTGATGAGGAAAGAGAAATTTGTACAGCACGATGAAAAATTGAAGGTTACGATGAAGAAGTAATTTTTGGGATAGATTCGTGTGCAGAGATCACGACAATACCAAAAAATGTTTATGATCAATTTCCTAATCATTTGAAAGAAAAATTAAATAGAAATGCTAAAGTTTTTAGGGTACAAGGCATACATAATAGTGAATCTTCTACAGAAGGAAGTTTAATGTTGAAGTTAACAATTTGTAACTCAGATCACAAAGATTTGGAAATAGAAGCGTTTATAGATCTACTAAGTAATATCCCACTTCTTTGTTATAATCATTTGAAAAAATTTAATATAAATCCAATTAATTTAGGTTTTAAAAAAGGATCATATCAGTTTAGAGATGCCAGAACAGGTCTAATATTTGGAGGAAAAGCTCCAATTTTAAAAAAAAGTGTTATTAGAGCCCGAATCTCGTGTTCTATTAGATAATGATTATGAACCAGGTAATAAATTATGGGCAAAATTTACAGTTACAGAAGACTATGTTCCTACTAGGCCTAAAATGTTTCCAGTGTCAAATAACATTGAGCATTTAGTATTAAAGGAATTAGAAGAAACAATTTCTAAAGGATGGTTAAAAAAAGTCAAAAATGGTACGTTGGTGGAAAATATAAACCAAATGGTTGTAGTAAAAAAAATTGATGATGAGGGTAATATAAAAGTGAGAATATGTCATGCGTGTTTAAATGTAAACAAATATATTAAATTGCCAGAATTACCAGAGTTGCCAAATGCTAAAGAATTGTTGCTTATGCATGGGTTAGAAACATTATCTTTATTTGATATTAAGTCCGCGTTTAATTGTATTTCGTAAGATGAGTCGTGTAAAAAGTACTGTTATATTGGCACTCCTTTTGGTATTTTTGAAAGTCAGGTTCTTATTTTCGGTCTAAGAATAAGCCCGTATTTATTTTACAGAACTATGAGGTTACTGTTTTGAAGATATGGAAGATAAAGTGAAAATTTATATTGATGATTTGATCAATATATCTCCATTATCAATCCATGATAAAGTCAATGTAGAGATCTGCAGAAGATTACGGCGTTGTAATTTAAAACTTTCTTTAAATAAATGTTTTGTAAATGTAAAATCAGCAATTTTTCTTGGGTTTAAAATAGATTTAGAGTCAGGTATCACAATTCCTAAACAAAGGTTGCAAGCTTTGTTAGGTATAGAATGTCCAGATACCCCTTCAGCATTAAAAAGAGTTATAGCCAAGTTTCAATATTTTAGTATGACGGTACCAAACTTTCCGATTTTAGTAAAACCTTTACATAAACAATCCATTGGAGAGGGTAAATTAAGTGATAATGTAATTACATTATTTGAAATCTAAAAAATGTTGTTGCAAAGTCAATTTCTCTAGAATATATCAAGGAAGGATGTAAGTCTTTAAGTGTTTATTTAGCTTGTACTAGATATGCAATAGCATCATTAATGACGTGTGATTATGATGATGGAAGTCATAGACCATTTGCATTTGGTGGAAGATCGTTAATTTGTCATGAAATCAATTATTTAGAAGGTACTAAGTTACTTTTACACAGAAAATGAAATCATGTCATTTTGACCGACCACCCACAAAATGATATATTTTGTACTACTTGTCAAAATGACCAAATTAACAAAATATATAAATAGCAATATACGATGTTGTTTACCCCAAAAAATCAAAATGCTCGTATCCTTTTGAAATTTTACATATATATAGGTTTCAATATAGTAAACTTATTTATATTAAAATTTTTTTAAAATTGTTTATTTAAATGAGTGAAAATTGAGGTAAACAAAAATTCTTTTCAGAATGAAAAATCACAGGCGCGTAGTTCCAATCAATAGTAGACGAATACATATTTTACCATTCAACTATTAAAAGTATGCTTTGAGAAAATTTTTTAATAAAAAAATATGGAAAATTAATGTAAAAATTTGAAAAATTTAATTTTAAGTGGTTTTTTTGAGCTTATTTAATAAAAAATTATTTTTAGCAAGATTTAAATTAGAAAAAAAATTTTTTTTAATTATTATTAAATTTTTATCATAATTTCAAACACATGAATTTTTTCCCACGCCGGTAGTAAACGTATGAAGATAATTTATATGTCTTCTTGTAGCCAAGACTATGCTCTAAAAACGCATAGAACAGATTTTTGTATTTTTTAATTTAAAAAAAGTTATTCCATTTTAAAGTTAAAAAAAAAATATTTTTTGTCATTTTTTGACCAAAATTGTAAACACTTATGAATTTTTTCTTAAGCCGGTAGTAAACGTATGAAGATGATTTCTATGCCATCTTGTAGCCAAGACTTTAATCTAAAATCGCATGGTACAGATTTTTGAATTTTCCATTTTAAAAAAAGTCATTTCAGTTTAAAGTTTAATAACGTCATTTTTTGTCATTTCTTGACCTAAATTGTGAACACTTTTGAATTTTTTCTGAAGGCGGCAGTAAACGTATGAAGATTATTTATATGCCATCTTGTAGCCAAGACCTTGATCTAAAATCGCATGGTACAGATTTTTGAATTTTTGATTTTAAAAAAAGTTATAGCTATTTTTGTAAAAAAAAAAAAATTTATGTACACTTTATTTCAATTTTTTTTTCTAAATTTTTTTTTTGGTAAATCGTTTTCCCAAAAAGGTCGACATTGTATATTGCTATATATAAAACCACAAAAATGTGGTAAAATACATTTTGTACATACTTTAGGAGGCACGTATGTTCGTCAAGGCAATTTTGCATTTTTTTTCCGTGCGGGATTATTTAGTATATTTATATAGTAAACACTGAAGGGACGAAAAAACCTTATAATGGCAATTTTGCACTTTTTTTCTGTGCAGGATCATTTACTTTGAGTAATAATTTTTTTTTAATATATAATATTTATTTAAATGTCAAATAATAAGTATAAATAAAAATAATGATAAACAATAAGGATAAAATTATAAAATGATATGATATGAAAATTTCTATATTTATCTTTAATTAAAAAAAAATGATATAAAATATTTTTTAAACCATTTTTTATGAAATGATATTTAAAATATATTAAGTTAACTATTCTGTTTTATCATTGTTGATATAACAGTTATTTTTTTATTAAAAAAATAACTTCTAACATTAGACACGTTAAACATTTTATCTGATTAAAAGATTACAAAGCATGAAGAAACTTTTTTATTAATGCACTTTTAATTAAAACTAATAATCTTTTACAACATTAAATAAGAAGGTTAGCATAAATGATATATAATTCTAACATAACCATATTTATGTTAAGTTAGAAATAAACAAAATCGGAAAAAGAATGTTTTGATCATAAATAATTATTTATATTTTTAATACTATTTCATTTAATGTTAAGTTGTTTAATTTTAATAGAACTTTTTAAAAACTTTTTTTAATATTTTTAAAAAAATAATGTATTATTAAAATAAATGCATTTTTGCTTTTTGTAAATATATTTTTATTTTTAAAATAAAATATAAATTTTTTTATTTTTGTATAAATTTAGTATGGTCCTGCACAGAAAAAAAATGCAAAATTGCCTTTAAAAGGTTTTTTCGTCACTTCAGTGTTTACTATAAAAATATACTAAATGATCCCGCACGGAAAAAAATGCAAAATTGCCTTGACGAACATACGGGTCCCCATACTTTATGATACAGACTGTGCATGCTGGTTTGTATAAGAATGCTATATGATGTCGATACCGTTTTGACCCTACATTCTTATACAAACTACATACGTTGGTTTCTATCAGAATGTATAGGTGGTTTATACCAGATCGCAAGTTGTGGTCCGTATGATAATGCATACTTTTGGACCAATAAATATTATATTAAAACTTTATTGAAATTAATTGGTTTATAAAGTCCAAGTTTCTGGAAAAATTTTTCCACTTGCTGAAATAGTAACAATCGTACTTTTATTTATTTTTTAATTAATATAAATTTTTACTTTTCTAAATTAATTTGAAAAAAGTTGTCGTTTAATTGTACTTTTTTTATATTTAAAAAGGCTTAAGTTGTAAAAAAAAAATAGAATAATAATAAAGAATTTATTTAAATAAACATATTTTAATACAAAAAATAAAAATAAAAAACTAAAATAAAAATTGACAAAATGTAACATTATTGTTACATTTATATGGACCTTCAGGACGCGTTACAAAGTTAAATAAAACGTAACTTATGATTCATTTTTTTTAAATTGCAGAAACTATTAAAATACTTCATGCAAAATAATAATCAAACTTTTTATTTTTATTTAACGACCAAACAATATTTTATCAAAACATTAATTATATGATATGTCTAGCTAGGATCAGCGACCAAACAATATCTTATCAAAACATTAATTACATAATGGCCTAGCTAGTTGTTTGCCATCAGGACTAAATTGAAAAATCTAAGTTTTTTTTTATATTAATTAAATTGATTAAGGTTGGCTAAAAAACATGTAGTTAACTGGTACAGCTAAAAAATATCTAAATTTTAAAGTTAATAAAGAAAAATAATAATGATTTCACCTTCATTGTAATTTTTAGGAAGAAAATTTTTTTTATAGTTGTAAAGTATCTTCATAATAAATGGAATGTTTCAGATTCAATAAAAGCAAACAATGAGTTTGAGAATGACTTCTTTTTTGGATAATATCTTTACTTCCAAATATATAACAGTAAATAAAAATAGTTTTTATAAAATTGATCTAACAAACTATGATAATAAAATATTAATAAACGGTTTAAAAATTTTGTTGATATACGAGAGGTACTTAAAATTCCACAAACTTTAACAGACCCATTTCCAGTATTACACATATGCAAAGATGTAACCTCCACCAACATTCATGAATACTTGAAAAGAAAAGAAGATAGAATAAATAAAAAAAAATAATAGTAGCTATTGAAAAATTAAAAAGACTAAACTTTAATATCAAATAATTTTTATACAATAAATATATTGAAATATTTTATATTATTAATTATTAGAAAAATAAATTTATTTTATAGTAAAAATAAAATATTATAGGCGATTACACCTAACAAAAGTTCCTAGTGGAACTACTACTACCTAATTACAAAATAACTCTAGTAAGAAAAAGAACTAAATAATAACCAAACTTACTGGATAGTAGAAAACAAAAGAAAAATATAAAAAAAAAGGGGAAGCCCCTAGATGATCCAAAAGAAAATTAAGTAAACTCTATAAACCTAAAATTACAAACATTAGAAGAGTAAAAAAAAGACTTTTTAAAATAAATGAGAAATCATCATTATTATTCTTTTCTTTTTATATATTTTCTAATAATGTAAAATAAAGTTGGGTTAATATATCATAATATTCATGAATATTACTTTATTTTAAAAAAAAAGATAAAATAAATAAAATAATTTACAAAAAAAGAAAAAGAAACTAATTAATAATTTTTTTTTATTTTACTTAAATTTTTACAGAAAAAAAGACAACAATTAAAGTGACAATTTTACTTTAATAAATTTAAAAATAAAAATTATTTTTTTATTTGATATAAACTGCCAGTCCAATAACATTAAAAGTAATTGTAAAATATTTTCAAATAAAATGTAACAGTTGAGTATTTTTTTTGACCGATTTTAAAAAAAAATAATTTATAATAATAATAAAACTTACAAACAGAACTGTTTTGAAATTTTTTTGAAAAGACCTTATCCATCTCTTTTACAGTTTTTTTTGTAATCCTCCATGCAAAAGACGAGGCTTTTAATATTATTTTCAATAACAATATTTTGTGAGGTCACACATTTACGCATATTGTCCAATAGTAATTTGAGATCCTCCTCAACAAAAAAGTATTTTTCAATGATTTTATCCAAACAATCATGTAATTGTTTGGATTTTTCTTTCTATTCTTCATTTTTACTTATAAAATACTGGTACTTGTCCATTGTAGCCTAAAAAAAAAATTATTTTTAAATTAATAAAGTAAAAAAAATAAAATCTTTTTATTTGTAACCAGTCTCTAAAAATAGAAAAGTAAAAATATACAAAATTTGTAAAAATATCTTAAAATTATTATATGATTATCATTTTATAAATTATGCAATCTTTCTTCTTAAGACATATTTTACTTTCCCCTGGTTTAGAACATGCTTAAATTAAGTTAATTTAATTTCATTAAATCCTCTTATTTTTGGTCTTCCTGGTCCTTTTCCTTTACAGTGATATCTTGTACTACCAGTTAAAGATTTTTCAATTTTAACAATTTGATAACCAGATTTTCATCTATCTCCTAACTTTTTATTTTTAGGAATAAATATAGCAACGTTATCATTTAAACTTATTTCTTTTAAATTTTTATGTTCTTTAAAATATTTAATAACATTTTTTTTTTATTATTAATTGTAACAACTTTTTCTTTTAAATTTTTGGTTTCAACTAAATCTTTTTCACCATTTAATTCTTTTTTTATATTTGACATAATAATTTCACTAAATTGATTAATTAGTTTTTGTTCATATTCCTGTTGTTGATCAATTAAATATTCAATTCTTTGTTCTCTTTGATCAACATTTTCCTTTATTTCTTCCAAATCAATTGGAAGTAACATTCTTCTACCATACATTAAGAAGTATGGTTCCTCCTTTACCGTTTCATGTTTCATATTATTGATACAGTTAAATGTTTTACTTAAAACTCTATCTCAGTTCTTATCCATATCTATCATCAATTCCTTTCCTGTTTTACTCAGAATATTTTATATTGTTCTTATAATTTTTTCTATCAATGATTGAGAGCTATGCTTATAAGGAATTCCTTTTTCTATTTTTATATTATATTTTTCTTTAATTATCTTCATAGCTGTATCAAAATATTTGGCATTATCTGTTTTTATTTTTTCTACTAAACCATGTATATTTATTAAACTGTCTTCTACGGCTCTAACTATTGTATCATGTTTTCAATCAGGAATTGCCATACCACCTATAAATCGAGTGTTAATGTCTATCCATATTAAAACATGTTTATTTCCAGCTTCAGATAATGGCATTGGACCTAGACAATCCATTTGAATTAGTTGTAAAGGTCTGCTGGTTCTAAAATATGAAGTTGGTTGATGTTTTCTTTGACTACTATTTCTTTCTATACAAATAGTACACTTGTTTACATAGTTTCTATATTCTTGTTTGATTTTCTCATATGGCCACCTTTTCCATAACTTATCCATACTAGCTTCAGCATAAGTATGACCTTGTAAATCATGAATTTGTTTAAATAATTGTAATTTTTTTGACTCATCATCTATAATAGATTCTTTTTCATCTGTAGAGGTTACATCCTCTACTTCTATATTACCTTCTTCTTCTTCATCTATAGTATTATTCTCCCCCTCATTTAAAGAAGATGTTGTTGTAAAAGATAATTGATCACCATTATCTTGTACATGGATTTTATTTTGTCTAGTCCTTCTGCAAAATGCTCTAGACATATAATCAGCAGCATCATTTCTTTTGCCTGCTATATATTTTAAAGTTAAACTATCAAAACTAATAATTTTATTAATATAACGTAAATATTTTCCTGATTCTGGAGTACCTTTCCTTATCATCTCTAGGATAGGTTTACGATCAGTATAGGCAGTAATATTTGATGTTTTGGTAAATTCTTTAAAATGTTCTAAAGTACGACATAAACCTCTCAACTCAAGCAAAGTAGCCCCTGCAGCTTCACTTACATCATTCTTTTTACTGTAATAACCTACCGGTAATAATTGTAAATTTGTATCACTAGTTAAACCTTGTTTAACTTTAATATTTTTATTAACAAACTTAACATCATTAGCAATTAATTCATATTTATTTAGATATTTTAAACGTTCTTTTTCAAACCATAAAGCTTCTATATCATTAACATTAGATAGTTGCATTAACAAACCAGCTTCACTATACTTACTAGCATCTACAAAAAGTATAAAAGGTTTATCTTGATCTGGTAATCGTAAAAACCCTATTTCACTTAAAATATTTTGCATATATATGTAACTATTTTCACAACTTTGATTCCATTTAAAAGAATGATCTTTTTGTAGTAATTGTAATAAAGGACGTTCAATATCAGCAATACCAAATATAAAATTTCTGCAAAAATTGATGGAACCTAAATAACGTCTTAATTCACCTACAGTCTTAGGTCTTTTCATACGTTGTAATCCATCAACATAATTAGGATTCGGCTTTATTGTCATATAACTAAGAATCACATTTAAATAACAAATTTCTTTCTTAAATAGTTCTAATTTGTCCATATTTATTTTTAAACCATGTTTATCTAATGTTTCCAACACTTGAAACAAAACTAGTTTATGAAATAAAGGATCATCATCTAAAGTATAGATTAAAATATCATCAATATATCCCATTATTCCATATGAATCTTTTGATAACAATTGACCATTTTGATTAATATATTTGTCTTTCATCAATACTTCATTAATAACAGTTTGTGCAAAACTTGTAGAAACATTTAGTCCAAAGGGAAGACGTTCCCAATTATACATATTAAAAGTAACCGGACATTGTATACCTAACAATGTAACATTATTAATGTGTAAAGGTATTTGCAAAAAGAATTGACAAAGATCTATTTTGGAAAAATATTTTGCCTTACACATATGATTATATTCATCTTTTAAATTCTTTGGAGTTACAAATGATCTTTGTATGCACTCATTAATTTGACGAGAATCTAAACAAACACGTGTATCCTTTTTAACAATGAATTTTATCTCATTTTCTTTATTAATATTTTCTATGTTAACTTTACAAATATCATTTTTAACAGCAACTGTTAAATTAACTATAATACCAGGATTATTACATGGCTTTATTACTCCCATAGATAACCACTCATCAATTGTTCTTTTAATTACTAATTTATCATCAGAGGTATATTTATAACGATATGGTTTTGGAAATTGTTTTAAAACTATTATTTCAGGAGCTCTAATAATGCAACAACCTATATCAGTTTTAATTTGTGAATTTACATTTGGAAATTTTTCCATAATTTCCTTTTTTGTATTATCTTCAAGATCAAACTTATTTTTCGTATTTGTAATTGAATTACTAATAGTTTTATTTAATCTTCTAATCTTTTCTTCTATTTTAATATCTGTGGTATTTAATAATCTTCCCATAAAACTAATTTCTTTGGTATTATAATTTACGTTAGCGCCTGTAGCAGAAAGTAAATCATTTCCAATTAACATATTATATGTTCCATCATTACAAATCTCTTCATCTTTAGCAATATAAACTGGTGCTCTAATCTTTATACCTTCAACTACTATGTCTACTAACATCTTTCCACAAGTTGACCATTTATCATCATTTGCTAAAGTAAACTCTACTTTTTCTTGTTTATCATCAACAAAACCTAAATGTATAGCATCTGTTAAAGAAATTATAGTAGCAGTACTTCCACTATCTATTAAACCTTTAGTGATACAATAAACATTATTTATTTTATTTTTATTACAAATTTTACATAAATTTATATCTACTATTAAATCATTAATTTTTCCAGGTTTTACGGTTCTTTTACAATCCATAATTAATTTTTCTTTTTCTTTTTCACATCTGAGATTAACTCTTCTCATAATGTTTTCTTCTTTTACTTTTCTTTTACAGTCTGTTGAATAATGGCTTCTTTCATTACAAGTAAAACAAGTTATCATAGATAAATCTTTTTTTAACTTGTCTGAAACTGTTTTGTTATGACAGTTTATTTTCAAGTGCCCTAACTTACCACAGTTATGACATTTTTTTATTTTCTTTCCATTATCATTCTTATTTTGATAAGATTTATATCTATCTTTCAAAAATCCAACCAAATCATCAGGATTTTGAATACCATTATTTCTTGCAGCTCTTTCAGTTTCACTATCATGTTTACATAAAATATCTACTATTATCATTTTTATTCTAGTCTCTCTAGATTCAGTAAAATGTAACTTTTCACATAAAATAAGTAATTCATCAAGATATGATTTATAGTCATCAAAATCACTTTGTTTCAATTTGTTGATTTTACTTCTCAATTGATCTCTAGTAATTTCTTTCGTTGTGGAAACCAAAACCACGCCTTAAATATTCAGATTATAAGTTAGGAAAATATTACGAAATAGTCAGTCTCAAGATTAACGATGAATTGATAGTTGATAAGTGTGGTTATTTGTTATTGTTTTATAGTCACTCATAATAAATTTTAATTTATATTTATTACTATTACTTATTTATATATTTATTATATATCTTTAATTTAATCTAGAGTAGAACTTATAATAAAAAGAGCTACGCCATAACGCTTTATTGGTAAAACAATCATTTAAACAATTAATTAATTCTTCCATAGTATAATCATCACCTAATGGAGATAATCTTTCAGTAATTTTTTCACCAAGTTTTCCATATAATAACATCACCTTCTTATTTTTTGGTATAGAAATAACTGATATTTCTCCATTTTCATGTTTAACTTCATACTCGGCATATCTCATAGCATTTTCAAATTTCTTCAAATAAGCACCAATACTAGATTCTCCATTATATATAGCCAAAGCTTTATATAAATCCATATCATGACGACTCATATTGGTTTCTTGCTTGACAAAAATTTTTGTTTCCTTTTGTGTTTCACTCTCTAACAAGATTTGTATATCTTGTAATCTATCTTTTACTCTCTTTGTTAACTGTTCTCGTTTATTGGAATAAACACTCTCCAATAAATTTTTTACAGTATCTTTTTTGGTTTCCACAACCTTACTCCAATCAAATCCCAAACTTTTGGTAACAGTTAAAATTTGTTCCCAATTTTCTGTTCTCTTTGACATCCAGAACTACTAAGAAGCTTTGCCCAAATAAAATCTAGCTTCTTGTAAATCTAGATTCTTCAGCTTTCAAAACAAACAATTTACTTCCCTGAGTAAATGAAATCCTTATTATTGTTATTCTCTATATAATAATAAATTCTTTATTATTGTTGTCCTCTATATAAGAATAACAAATAAAATCTTTTTATTTGTAACCAGTCTCTAAAAATAGAAAAGTAAAAATATACAAAATTTGTAAAAATATCTTAAAATTATTATATAATTATCATTTTATAAATTATGCAATCTTTTTTCTTAAGACAAATTTTACTAAAATATAAAAATAAAATAAATTTTATAATCGAATAAAATATAAAAAAACTATAAAAAAAACATATAACAGAAAATATATTAAATAAACGAACAAATGACATTGTTAAATTAATGTTATATAAAAAATTTTTTATAAGTGTTTAGAATTCTTTTATTGTTAAATGAACAATTATCAACTTTATTATAGAAAATAATAAAGTGCAAAAATTAATTTGAGAAAGGTATAGCATTGAAGAAACTTATGACATAAAATATATTAATTATAAATTATTGCTTTTTAACTTATAAATTTCTAGAAAATTTTATTTTTTTATAATAAAAATAGAGAGATGAAATTTAATCTCATTACAATTATATGGGCCTCGCCTTTTTTTTTGTAATTTATAATTTTTTAAAAATTTTTTTAAAAATTTTTTTTTAGATTTCACTATGGATTATAAATTAAAAAAATTGTTAGAACTAAAAAAGGAGAATATTTTAATGGCAAGAGGCCTTTTATCAAAGATAAAAGAATTAAATGTTTCCACAGATATTAGCCTTTGAAAGGCTGAACATTTAAGGAGTTTAGGTACTTCTGTGGAAAAAAAATTAAAAAATGCTGCTGATAAACTGGATGATTTGTTAAAAGAGTATATTTTTTAAAGGTAAGTTTTTTTTTAAATAATTAATTATTTTTTTTTAGAATACATAAAAAGTTTCATCAAGAAAAAAGAAAAATTTTTTTATATGATTTTCATTTACTATTATTTTTTTTTATACGATTGTCATGTACTTTTATTTTTTTTTATAAATAAAATTTTAAATAAAATAAAAAATTTATTTATGGTTAAGTTCCTTCTTCTTCTTCTGCCAATTATTTTTTTTTCAATAATTTTAACGTTATTCAAACAAAAATTTTAAACACTAATTGGAAAAATATTTATTAATAAACTATGTAGACTCAAACTTTTATTTATATATGTATAAAAAACATTAAATATAAAATAAAATTTTTTTTAACTATCACTTGTTCTTATTGATGCTATAAAATGACATATTTGTTGAATGAATGATACAACACCATAATGTTTCAGTATATAAAATGGCATACTATTGTATTTTGATTTTAATACAAATAAAGTCTTCAAAAAAATGTAAATTTATATATAACAACATACTTTGAAAACCAAAATTTGTAGTACTATAAAAAATCTAGATAATATAAAGTGAATAATATCAATTTCAGCACGACTTAAAAAAAATTATCTGTGATACAACAACAATACTATTATACGTAGCATTTTCCATAAAAAAAGTTTTTCTCAAAAACCACTCAATAATAAAAAGAAATGTTATCTGACAGCTATGTCAGATACGCCTACACATGTGTAGGAGTATCCTGGAGCATTATAAGAACAGCAGATAATAAAGAATTCAATATTCAATTCATTCATTCATTAATATTATCATTATACTTTCTTTGTAATTATATTTTAAACCTTTACTTACTTTAATAAATAAAATACTTTCATATACTTTATTAGTGTTATTTTAAATAAGAATTATTGCCATTAGGCCCCTTTTGGGGTCCTATTGGTGATAACAGAAACAAATTTATAATAAATAATTTAATTAATATAAATAATAATATTTAATATAAAAATTTTTTTAAAGTTAAAAAAGTTTATTTTTTTATTATTTCAATTAATATGCTTTATATATGAAAAAAAACTGTTTGTTAAGTAAAAGAGAATGATTGTAACTAATCTTTATCATATAAAAAAAAAAGAATATATATATAACTATTAAATTTGATTATTAATTCACTTTATTGTAATCGTTTTTTTATATTGTATTGTATCTAGGGCCTTTTATTAATTTTGATATTTTTAGGGGTTAGTTAATAGGTTAGCCTAGAAGGGTTCTAGAAGTACCAAGCAAGAGCTTGGGTAAGTTTAATAATGAAAATTAATTGTAATATTTAATACTTAGTAAATGGTAAAATTTGTTAAATTTGAAAAATAAAATTAAGGCTCTTTTAATTCGTGTTTGTCCTTGTTTGGTGTGTAGGTATCTCGCACCAATAAAACTATATTATAAAAATTTTTACTGTTATAAAATAAATATTCATATTTTATTTTAATCAATTTTGAAAAATTATTTAGACTAAAACAAAAAACTTTAGAAGGTAGTAATGAAAATATATAAAAAAAAGTTAAATTTTTACAATAATAAAAATTTGTTGTAATTTATATTATTTTAAAATTATTATTAATTTTTTTTTTTTTAATGCGATCCTGTCATTATTTTTAACCTCACTTGTAGATGATAGGTGTTTAAATAATTTTTGTGTTCTTAATCCACTTTCAAAGTCCTTGAAATATTCACTTTATTTTAAAAAAAAATGTTTTTTTAATTTTTTCCGTAATTATTTATTTATTTTTGTGAGGTAAATTATTTATTTTGGAAGAGTAAAATGGTGATAGAAAAATATTAGAAAAATAAATCAAACGTTGATTTAAAATAAATATTATTAATAAAATAATAAAAATATAAATCTTCAATATCATCTAATATGGCTATCCATATCTCCTACTGAAAATTTTTATATTGTAGCGAAAAATATTTTGGAATTTTGTAGTAAAAATTTATAAAAGTTTCAAATTTTTTTATTAAAATTATTAAAATTAATTTTAATACAATTATATTGTTAATTTTTACCTAGAATGGCATTTCTTCAAAATCACAATAATGATTTATTTATTTTTATTAGAAATAAGGTATGCATATTTTATACTAAAAATGATTGAATTCTAAAATTCTCTACCACTTTAGAGTTACTTTCGGAGTTTCCTTATACAAATGAATCTACTATAATGCATATAAGAATAAACCTTCAACTGTTTTGTATTTTAAAATTTCAAAAATTGGAGATAAAATGTGTTTAGCTACAGAAAAAAATATTTTGTTTTGGCCTCCACACTCCAGATAAATCTAGCCTTTATTAAAAATTAAACCCTTACAATACAAACTTCAAATATATATCTAATTATACATAAAACCCCAATTCGATTACAAAATTTTCCCCCTTTTATATTTTTATAATCATCCTTTCTTTACTTCCTTCACCTTCAGATTCTCCCCTGGTAGACCTGTGTATTTCTACCAGTATCTATTTTTATATAATCCATAAAAACTTTCATGGGTCTTCCTCTTCCTTTTGTGACCCAGAAGCAATCACCTTCTCTCCTCAGAACTTTGTAACCTTCTCGCCACTGAGAAGTAAACTTTCCCACTATATCTGGTCCTGTTACTGGCTTTTTAACACATACATATGTTCCATCTCTTATATCTTGTACACGTGTCGGTTCCTTCGACTTTATATTGTGCTTCTGATTCAGGTACTCTCTCTCAGCCTGTATTATCTTTCTAGTTATTTCAAAGGATGCTTTTCTCTCCAACAAGTCACTATTATATTCCACTATATAACTTAAATCTTTCTCTTTCTTTAAATCAATAGTTAACGGAGCATTCCACCCAAACATTATGGAATGTGGACTTCTTCCTGTAGTGCAATGTATCTGTTGATTGTAGAAGTATGCAGCAGGTTTCAACAACTCATCCCACCGCAAGTAATCGTTATCCTTTATTAACTTAGCTATTATATTTTGAACAGAGCGGAATACCCTCTCTATGACAGACGATCCTTCATGGTGCATAGCTGTACTGTGAACCAATTTAACTCCAAATTCATCCATTAGATCCTTAACAACTCCAGACACAAAATATTTTGCGTTGTCTATCTTGATTTCTTTAGGAATAGCTATCCGGTAGAATAAACAATTTTTCAGTGTCTTAACTATGGTTTCTGCTCTACAATCTACCATTGGTTCCAGTATTATATATCTACTTAATATATCTACAACTCCCAGTACATGACAGTTTTCATTTTCACTTCTTTTAAATGGACCCATAACATCCACCGATATTCTTTCTAGCGAATAACTTGCTTCAATTATTTTATATGGCAATTTTGCCTTATATACAGGATTTCTTTTAAGACAATTAGGACATCTACTTATAAAATTCTTCAGATCGCTACACATCTCTTTCCAGTAAACTCTTTTGGATAATAGTGGAAAGCATTTACGAAAACATCTATGCCCAAGATTTGTATGTACTGCCTCCATATATTTAACCTTTTCTTCTTCAGTAAGATTTCTTTTAACTTTACTTTTATCTGGAGCATTAAGTTGAGTCTGATCTACTTCAACTATCTCCTCAACATCAGATTCCTTTTCTTCATCCTCCTCAGATGATTCACTAACCTGTTCAATATTTGTTCTTTTTAAATAAGCTCTGCTCAAACAGTCTGCAACTACATTTCTCAACCCTGGCAAATACTCAATTTCCACATCATATTCCTTTATGATTCTTATAAAACGAAGCAAATGACGTTCAAAATTTTTCTCTACTACTTGTTTTAATGAACGGTGATCAGTTAGGACTAACACTTTCTTCCCAAATATCCATTGACGAAAATATGATAACGAACTAGCCAAACATCTTAACTCCAATTCAATAGCCGGTATAGTGGTCTTTCTATCTGTTATTCTCTTAGAGTAAAATCCTATGGGTTTTAAACCTGTACTTGTTTCTTGCATCAAGGCGGCTGCGTAAGAATCTGCGCTTGCGTCGCAGTGTATTATATATTCTTTAGATTCATCTGGTAAGTTTAGTTTACATGCCCTCACCAACTGCTCTTTGATTTGTGAGAAGCTTTTCTCACATTCCTTATCCTATAGAAAATGTGTCTTTTCCTTTTTCAAAAGGTTCGTTAACGCCACTTCTAATTTAGCTAGGTTTGGTATGTGTGAACGGTAAAAATTAACTTTTCCCAAAAATCTTCTTAAACTTTTCAAATTCCTTGGCCTTGAAAAACTTAATATAGCTTCCACAGCTATAGGACTGGGAACTTGACCTTCCTTTGAAAACAGGAAACCTAAATATTGTATCTCCTTACATGCGAATTGACATTTACTAAAGTTTATCTTAAGCTTATGTTGTCTCAGCCGGTCCATTACCCTTTTCACCATTTCAAAGTGTTGTTTCAAATCACCCTTTGTAGCTATACATATATCATCCACATAACTGAAAGCTGACTCAATGTTTTGTAACACAAGATCTATAATTCTCTGTGATATCGCTGTTGCATGCTTTATTCCAAATGGTAGCCTTACAAACCTGTATGTAGTATTATCAGGTGCACGGAATCCCAGATATTTACTTGATTCCTCAGTTACTTTAATTTGATTGAAATATTGGACAAGATCCAATGTGGTATAATAATTTGCACCATTCAATATGTTAGCCTTATCCTTCAATGTTGGTGTTTTATAATCAAATCCTATCAATCTACTATTAAGTGGACGACTGTCTAAACATATACGGTCAGATCCATCCGGTTTTGAAACTAGCACTATATTCATTATCCATTTTACAAATTTATCCTCAACAATAACCTTAGATTCCTTCCACGCCTTAATTTGATCCATAATAGCTTTTTTTTTACTAAAGGGTGTAGGGTAACGTGGAATCTTAGGAGGTTCTTTATCTGTCAATTCAAATTCCAGTGCCATTATTGTACATTCACCTAAGTCATTCTTTCCTTGACTTATAATATCCTTAAATTCTTCTTTCAATTCAGAGATATATTTTTCAGCATCATCTTCAGCTTTTATAGCTGATAACTTAACCATGGGTTTCTCTTTTTTCTCAGATACATGTGGAACTTCCCTACCACACATTAATATAGTTTAATTTTCAAAATTCAAAATTGCACCAGTAGCTTTCAAAATATCACTTCCAATTATCATTGAATATCCGTCATCCATTAATTCATCATCATTTGCTATAGCAACCAAACATTTTACTTTAATTCCCGGTATTATTATAATTTTAGTTTCTAGATCTCCAAGAGCTTTTCTGATAGTTCCATCAGCCAGTACAATCTTAGTTTTACACTCTTCCTTATCTTTATATCCACATCTCATAGCAGTACTCTTTTTCATTATACTCCTGGTTGCTCCAGTATCTATCAGACCAGTTAACATCATCTTATCAGTACATTCAATTGCAATATAAAATTCATAGGGTTTCTTTGCAGTTCTCAAAATTATATCTATCTCTTCACTTTTATTTTATCAATATCTTTAACTTTTTCTTTCATAGCATCACTTTTATCGATAACTTTGTCACTAACTTTTATGTCATCACATTTATATTTATCAAATTTATTTGACCCAATAACATAACCTCTATTAAACACTTGATTTTCCAACATTAGCTTTAACATTTTGTTGGTTTCCATGATAATATCCTTATCACTAACTTGATTTTCAACACTTATGTCAGCCCGTTTTGAATTAACTTTAGATCTATCTCCGGTTAACAAGGGACACTTATTTTTATAATGACCAGTTTGATTACAATTGAAACATCTGACGGCAGTGATTGGTAATTTGTCTCCCTGACTGAATCTTCTTTCTCTTGAATTTTTATCTCTTTTGTTATCAGATCTTAGACTTATCTTTCTTTCACCTCTTCTTTGACTTATAAGTTTCCATGTGGCTTCCATGTCTGCAGCACACTTGATTAAACTATGGTACCTATTGTTATTTAACAGCCTATTCCAAAGCTCATAATATGGTTCTAATTTGTCATGTACCATATTTATCTGATAACGTAACAATTCTTCTCCTTTTAAGTCAGAAGTAGTAGCCAGTAATTCACCACAAGCAACAATAGATTCATATATCTTCTCTTCTCTCATATCTATTCTATAAACTCTGGCTCTCATACGTGCAGCTTCTTTAGTCTTTTCCCCGTTGTATCTTTCACATAAAAGTGCCACACATTGCTCATATGTTCCAGTAACATTCTCAGGATTAGCTTTTAAGAATTCTCTGGCTTCTTCATCCAGTCGGGTTCTCATGGCAGCTTTCTTAGCTCCATCATCAGTTAAATTATCAACAATAAAATAATCATTCAAGATCTCAATCCACTTCTTGAAACTTTTGCCACTTCTTGTGTCAAATATCTCTATCGATCTCCAAGTTGAACCGGTCGCCATACTTGTTGTACTCATCTCATCAAATTTACTGTTACCCAATTTACTGTCATCAACAATACTCCTGTTGATTCCCAACTTGTATATCTCTAACAAGTTTTTCACAACCTCAATCTTTTTCTTATTGTTATCAGTATAGAATGGAATAGCAGATAATGTAAAGTCCAGTAACTCTCTTTCTTCCAGACCTTCAGACACAGTTTCTAAAGTAACCCAAATTTCCCTTAACCTGGCTTGTTCAAATTCACTCTTATTAACAAATTTCTCACAGTTTTCTAATAACTCCAGCTTGCTTATCTGTCGTGTACGTAAATAGTGCCTTAATTACCAGAAAAAAATATTTTGTTTTGGCCTCCACACTCCAGATAAATCTAGTCTTTATTAAAAATTAAACCCTTACAATACAAACTTCAAATATATATCTAATTATACATAAAACCCCAATTCGATTACAAAATTTTCCCCCTTTTATATTTTTATAATCATCCTTTCTTTACTCTACAACTAACAAAGTTGCTTACATATTTTCTAAAAATAATAATGGTAATTTTTGTTAAATACTCACAAAAAACCTAATGTTTTTGTTTTAAAAGCTAGTACTATAATAAGTTTTTCAAATTCTGAAGAACATTTGTTGATTGGAGATAGGCATGGTAAACTTACACATTATGGTTTAACTGATAAATCAATTGAAGAAAAAAAAAAAATAAAAAAGATATCTGTATTTGGAGAGCCAAATGAATTGGTTAGTGAGGGTTTAGTTGGCCATATCAGTATGATTCTTGATTTTGATATCAATGAAAATGATACTTTTATATTTACTGGAGATCGTGATGAAAAAATTAAACTTTCCTATTACCCTGAATTGTATGAGATTGAGCAAATGTATTAGAACATAAAGAATACATTTCTTCTGTTATTTCTTTACCAAATAATAAACTTTTTTCTGGAAGTTCTGATGGTTGGGTATATTTATGGGATGTAAAAGGTGGAAAAATTTTAAGAAGAGTTAAGTTATCAAAGAAAAATAATAATGATTTCAGCTTTATTGTAATTTTTAGAAAGAAAATTTTTTTTTATAGTTGTAAAGTATCTTAATAATAAATGGAATGTTTCAGATTCAATAAAAGCAAACAATGAGTCTGAGAATGACTTCTTTTTTGGATATTGTCTTTACTTCCAAATATATAACAGTAAACAAAAATAGTTTTTATAAAATTGATCTAACAAACTATGATATTAAAATATTAATAAACGGTTTAAAAATTTTGTTGATATGCGAGAGGTATTTAAAATTCCACAAACTTTAACAAACCCATTTCCAGTATTACACATATGCAAAGATGTAACCTCCACCAACATTCATGAATACTTGAAGAGAAAAGAAGATAGAATAAGTAAAAAAGTAAAAGTAGCTATTGAATAATTAAAAAGACTAAACTTTATTATCAAATAATTTTTATACAATAAATATATTGAAATATTTTATATTATTAATTGTTAGAAAAATTAAATATAATGAAATAACGCTTAATGAATCGGAACCTGTAATTTTCATTCTAACCTCACGACAATGATTAGAAATTGGAATAGCTTTTTTGTCAACTTCAAAATTTCTTATTTTATTTAACTCTTTTGTTGCTTCATTTGATATTGTAATTGTCCAACCATTTAAAAAAAAGTTTATAGTTTAATTTTTTTTACTTTTTTGCGATATTTTTATATATAAATAAAAATTTTTTTAAAAATATATTTATACTATGTTCAGCATATCTAATGGCAATGTAAACAAGAAATGGAATTTTAACAGGTAATGTTACAATCTGATATCCATAAATAAAAAGTTGATTTACAAAATGTATAAAACCAACAGCTGCAGTCACATTCAATTTGTGCATACAGTCTATACCCGACATACCTATACAGTTTTATACAAACCATCATATCAGTTTATATAAAACTGTATATACAAAATAATATAAACCACAGTATGTATTTTCATATAAAATGTATGCTGTGGTCTATAAAAAAAAATGCCCTATGGTCTGATTTAAACCACCGTGGTCAAAATGACATGATTTCATTTTCTGTGTAGATTTAAAAAAAATTTTGTATGAAAACATGATTATAGCAACGTGTTTTGATATCTTTTGTTACACTAACGTTAAAAATATTGATAAAATCATGAATGCCACACCTAAAGTGGCAGTTAAGAGTCACCAAAGAACTATGTTAGAATTGCTATCATTTCAGATTATATATAAATTTTTTAACACTAAAGAAAATATTATTTCTTTGTTAGTAGAGTCAAAGTTTAATGAAATTGATAAGGGTTTGGTGGTATATAGTAATTTATTTAAAGTTGTACCGTTTAATTATGAACCGCTGGAGCCTAATGAAATAAAACTAAATTATTTACTTGACAAAGATGCTAAAATATTGGCAGAAATAGCGAAAACAGGAAAATGGTCTCTAGAACAAAAATTAATGATTTCAGGAACATATAAAAGCAAACTAGATGCAATATCTATTAATGATGGACTATTGTTTGTAGAAGAAAAATTGTTTGTTCCTAAAGGTTTGATAGAAAAGATGATAGAATGGTTACATAGGCACCATCAATCTTATAATTGTATGATAAATGAATCAAAAAAATTTTTTATTTTTAACTCTATATATCTCGGTTAAAGGATAAGTATATAAGTTGCTCATTATGTAATAAACATAGAAGAAATAAAGTAAGAAAAATTTCATTGTGGCCAACCAATGATACAGGTATTTGATAATGCAACATGTTTTACTGCTCAAAAAGTTTTAGATGAATTAGAAAATCTTAAGATTATAGTGAAATATAGTATCCCAATGGCAAGCCAGTTAAATGAAAGTGGAGAAAAAGGAATCGATATTATCGAGTCTAGATTAGAGAAATTTTAGGATATTAAAAAAAACTTTAAAGTTAGTTTAGCAAAAGCTACGTTAGCAGCTAATGAACGAGTATTTAACAAAGGTCTGTCTGCCAAGGAGTTGTTTTTTGGATATGAATCAAATACTCCTACGTTAATGAAAAAATACAGTGATTGGAATCAACCAATGGACTGCAATGTTTTATTTAAAATGAAATGGGGAGATAAAGATTGGCTTCAAGGGAAAGCTTTTGAAAGATTGAGTGAAAATGCATTTGTAATAGAATTCGAAAATAAATTATATGTAAGAAAAATTGATGTAATCAATTTCCTTAAGGAGAGAAAAATTGTGAAGCTAGAAGACGTTTTGGACGAGTATAAAATAGAAGAAAAAAGCATTGTCTAGGATAAATCATATGAAGAAATGGTAAATGAATGTTTAACTATGACTCAAATGGATAAAATTAATGGAAAATCTAATCGTGCAATGAGAAAACCTCTAGAAGTTGTAAAGAATTATGAATTGGTATGTGACAAAGCAGATTCAGAAGAAGAATTTCAAAAAATTGTGGATATATATACAGGGTGTTCAAAAAGTAACCGGACATTTTTTTAAATTTTCATAACTTTTTTTCTACTTAGTATTTTTAAATGATTTTTTTTATCTTTTTTTTATCTTATAGAGAATCATCTATAGAATTATATGAACAGTTTTTAAGATTTTTTTTAATAAAAACATTTGATGAAAAATGAAACATTTAAAATTTTTTCAATTTTTTTTTAAAGTATTTTTAAAAATACATTTTTTAAACTATTAAAGTTTTTCTTATTCCTATCTTTTAATAGTTTGAAAACATTTTTTCATGTAAAAAGTGACTGTATTTAAAAAATTTTTTTAGAGAATTTTTTAACATAAAAATTGTTAAATTTACTAGTTTTAAAATTATAACTTTTTATATTGTTTCTTCTATCTCTTAATTTTAATACCCATAAATTAGGTAAGTAACTGTATGACGTAGTACTACATCAAAATGAATTGCTAAGCAATATTTTTGAAGATTAAAATGATAAAACAGTTACAGTAAATAGTTTTGCATGTAGCTAAAGAAGCTTTTTTTTATAAAAATTAATTTTTGATAACAAATTAATATCTAAAAAAGAGATATTAACCGATCATTGCGATTTTTAGATATCTGCATTTGATTTTTTATAATTTAGTCAAAAACATTAGATAATGTTAAAAATAATATTAAAAAAGAAATTGTATACATAAAACAAGATACTCCAAAAAAAAGTTATAAAAAGTGTTTCTTAAAAGGCACAAAAATGTTTTAAATTACGTTGAAAACATTAAAATGACCTTAATGTTCATACCTAATATAATAAAATTTAAAAATAAATATGTTTATATTATAAAAATTGGTAACAATATCATAATATAGCTGTAATTTTAGTTTAGTTTAAAGTTGTTTCTTAATAACGTTCTTTTAATATATTATACTTTATACAATTCTATATAAGATACAAAAAAATTATATAAAAAATATCTAGTAGAAAAAAAATTATGAAAGTTTAAAAAAATGTCTGGTTACTTTTTGAACACCCTGTATGTCTCGTCAGTAATGAAAGGATTAAGCTATATTTTAAACTTATAAAAATTAATCAATAAAATATATGTTAATTTAAAAATGTTATACTTTTAATATTATCTTTCTTTTTAAAATATTAAAAAATTATTTATTTAGAAGTTTAATTTTTAAAAACTTTTTTTTTATTTTTCATTGTTTAAATAACTTAACTTGTTGTTAAAAATTCTAAATGTTTGGTATAATGATTTTAAATGATCATTTCAATGATTAAAAAGGTTTAAATATTAAAACATCTAAGTTACTTGAAAGATGAATATTTTTGATATCACAATTAAAGAGGAATAAATTTCATTATGTAAAACAATTTTTAATTTTTAATACAATAAGCTGAACAAAAATTATTTCATTAATTACATAATCAAAAAAAATATTTTTTTCAGCTATATCATTTTAACACATTGAGTTTTCATAATAATAATTGATTTTTTTATCAATTAAGACTAGTAAACCTTATATATATTAAGCTATACAATAATTTACATCTTAATGTTAATAAAAATTTATTATTCAAAACATTTGAATTAAGACAATAAAATTGTGTGTACCTTGATTAATATATCGTATTGATTTATTAATATTTAACACGTTAATTGTTTGTAAATAATAAAATATGTTTTATCAATGAAAAATTTCTTCATTATATAATAATAAACTATACTTTTTAAAAATACATATATCAACAAGTCAAAAAAACCACTTTTTAAAACAATTAATAATTTATTTTTTCAAAAAGATCTTAAAATATGAAATTTAATTTATAAAAAATAGATTTAATTTTAAAGCATCACTTTGCAATTTCTACAAGAATATTTTATGTAAAAGAATCTTATAGTGTTTTTGTAGTATTTATAATTTTTTTTATTAAAAACTATTGTTTTAAAATTTATAAATATTTAATTTATTCGTTATCTAAAAGTTCCAAAATTAACTTAAAGATATTTTTTTTATTATACACAGTAGTCAATAATGTTTAATTTAAATGTTTGCTTTAAAAAAAAATATAAATAATCATAAGAAAATATAATAAAAAAATTACATTAATTGTATTAATATTGATACTCGTTGTTAAGCTTTTAAAATAAAGACTTTTTATTATTAATGAAATTATAAAACAATGAATAATATTACAAAGTTTACTTTTTTTAAGTCAGCGTATAAAATTATTATTTCTTGAAATTTTTTCTTAAAAAAATATCATTTCTTATACATTTTTGCATTTTTTACCTTGTCATATTATCACTATTTTGGAATGTAGAACATCTTATTTTCAACATTTTATGGAAAAATTCAATTTTTCATATTTTTTGTTATGTTTATTTTTTATTTTGATCTAATAGTAAAAAATAACATTTTATTTAATTTTTCTTGACATCAAAATATCATCTGTTTTTTTAATTTTTATAATTTCTAATATAAATATAATGATAGTGTTTTTTAAGAATTATTATTTTATGAATTTTTAAACTAAAAATGCTTCTATTTAATTATAAAAAAATTTTTTTTTAAAGATATTAAAAAATTTTTTAAAATTTTTTATTACAAAGTAGTTTCTAGATTTAATTAATTGTACTAAATATAAATAATCAAAATTATTTTTGTAAAAACAATTAAATTTAAAAGGATTTTTAGTAGTATATTTTTAAATATTGCAAAAAAATAGCTATTAAAAAAATACTCTTAGTAATTTAAAGACAATAATTTCTAAATAAAACTTTTTTAATAATCTAGTAGATAATAAGTTTGTGCTATAATATTAAGGTTTTAAATTTTTGTGAAATAAGTAAAATCAAAACTAAAAAAAAAATTTCTCAGCAAAAATCTAACTTTGAAGCTGTAAATTTACAATGTAAATAACTCAGTTTTTTAGCTTATTTAAGCACTTGTATTAAAAATAAGATAAAGATAAAAAAACTTCATTAATTTTAATAAAAGTTTTTTTCAAAGCTAATATTTAAAACATGTTAAAATTACTAATAAGTTAAAAGTTATATTTTAAGCATACGTATGTAAAATATTTTCAACTTACTATAATGATGCTGATTACGTAGATGGAGTAGTTGTTGCATTTTTAGTTAATGTTTGATTTATTTTTTTCCAATTTAAAGATTGTTGAATAAGTTGAGCAAGCTTAATACATGATGGTGGCATAACATATGTATATAACGTTTCATTTCCTCTTATTGATGACATATTAAAAGCAAGAGCTTTAGGATTAGAAGCATTTAACTTTTTCCACAAGGATGTTACATTACCACTTTTTGTAAAATTACCTATTCTCCACATTACTCTGTCAGAATATTCTTGTTCAAGTGTCACATTCACATTTGTTTTATTAATATATTTTTCAGGGTGTCTAAATGGAATACCAAATATAGCTACTAAATCATCTCCATGCATTGCTCCAGTCCATGGTGGCCATACGTTAATTGGTGATCGTCTATTATATTCATAAAAGTAGACATTTCTTGATGATACATTTGCATAAGTAAGTGCAAATCTAGAGAGTTCACAATCAAATATAAAATCAGACAGAAGTCTAATTGATCTATTAGTATATGTTGTAGCGGTTTCATTGTAAATTTTCGTAAAATTATTTTTTTCTGTTTCATTTAACTTTAATATTTGTGCGCCTAAGGTTATAAGATTTAAAAAGTTTGTTTCATTCATAATACATTGATTTTTTGTGTCATTAGCAGGTAGTTGAGGATAAAAACTACAATTATATTTAGTGTTATTTGTAAAACCTGTTGCCATAAAAAAAGTTGCTTCATCTGCTGTTCTTCCAAGTATTAAATCAACTTCCTTATTAAAATATTTATTTTTGTAAATATCATCAATACTTCCTTTAAAAAAGACTGTATCATTATTAATAGGTGCAAAAGGAAATGGTGTTGGCAATTGACCTACAGTTCTTACTCCTTTAGTAGCATTTAATAGTTCAGTTACAGTTTTATTTTGCAAGCATTTTAAAATTTCTGTATTATTTCTTTCTGTTTCATTAATAATATTTTTATAATAAAAAGTTAGATCAGTAATATTTTGATTAATAAGAGTTTGATTAAAAATAGTCGGTTTTGTACAATTTACTTTCACTGAAACATTAAGAGTATTTATTTCAGCTACTTTTGGTAATACTGTACTCATAAAATGTGTAATTGTTCCGGAACTTACTATTCCACGTTTAAATAATGACTTACTACTATTAGAAAATAGATGGGCCATTACTGAAGAGCCTCCAGAACTTGTTCCAAAAATTGTTACTTCACTTTTGTTTCCATTAAAACTTTCAATAGTTCTATTAATCCATTTTAATACCATTTGTTGATCCAATAATCCCATATTTCCAGATATTCCATCTTCACCACTTAAATAAGAAAAGCCAAAAAATCCAAGTCTAAAATTAGGTACAATTACTACTGATTTAGTTTTTAATGCAAGAACAGAACCATTAAATTTGTCAGTAAAACCAGTTCTTACTGTCCAACTTCCACCATGAAAAAAAACTAAAACTGGCATTTGCTCTTTACTTTCTGGAACCCACATATTTAATTTTAGACAATTTTCATCAGTTCCATTTTTTGGGTTTGAATCATCATATCCTGAAAAATTCATTACTTTGATAATTTGAGGACATGCATCTCCTTGATGAACTGCAAAATATGTTCCATTGATACGATTTTGTTGTAACTCAGTTGGTTCTTTAAATCTGTAAGGACCAATTGGAGGGTTGGCATATGGAACTCCTAAGTATTCAGTCATATTTTCACCTAACACAGTCTACAGAAAGTTATTTTTTTTACTTTTAATAACTTACAATATTAGTTCCAGTAATATTTCCGTAATATGTTGTTATATTTGGCCCACTATAACATGATACAGAAGCAATTAGTAAAGTTAGAAAATAAATTAATATCATTTGAACTATATCACAATTATGGTTGTAAATTATTAGAAGCTATCATTTTTATAATGATATGAATATTTGCTTTGTTTTTTAATGAATTTTTTTTATAATATTTTAATAAATGTAAATAAATTATTCTAATAAAATTTAATATTTACTTTAAAACACTATTCAAGAACTTCAATTTTTTAAAGTTTAATAAATTTTTATGTAAGACAAAGCCTTGTTATAACTTTAATTGCCAAAATATTGAAAATATCTAAAATTATATACATTTTTTTTTATTTTTAAACAACTGTTTTTTATAATATTTATTATTTAAAATTCTTAAAATTTGTTTTATAATAAAAAAAATTTGTAAAAAAAAATTATTGTAGTATTTTTAATTTTTATGCCATAAGTTGAAAAATTTTTTATTTATCATATTAATTAAAGCAAATCGTAATTGATAGTTTGTTATATATAAAAATTTTCTAAATTTAAAAAACATAATTAAGAAATGTATAGTTTTATGTTTATAAGAATTACTTTGACTTTGAAAATACAATAAAAATTTATACTTTAACAGTTCATTTTTGCTTGTTAAAAGCTTTTATTATTTTAAGTTATGAATTTCAATTAATCTTTTAAATTTTTTTTTTAATTTATAAATATTTACAAAATAATTTTTGTTATAAAAAAAAGAATATTTTTTAACATTATTTTTATTTCTGTTTTAAAAAGTTTCTTAACTATTTATTTATTTTTTTAAAATATATTTTCTTAAAGATAAAATGCATATTTTTATAGTAGAAATTAAATTTTATTTTTAAAAGTTTTTTTAAGTTAAATTTTATTTTGATATAGTTATATCCATTGGTTAAAATAATATTAATTGTTAAAAAGTGCATTTAAATAAAATAAAAAGCAGTGTTACAACTATAAAAACATAAAAAAAAGTACCGTTAGTACAAATTTAATTTTATAATAAATAATGTACTATGATAATTTACCACGTAAAATTATTTATTGATAACAAAAAAAATAAATAATAAAGATTTACATAAATAAATTTTTGTTAATTTTTTTATTTAAACAAATAAAATTAATGGTTGTAAAAACTTTCCTGTTTGTAATTTTTTAATAATTTTTTCCATAATAAAAATTCATTCTACTAGAAAATTATTTATTTGGAAAAACTAACTTAAAAGCAATTATGTAGAAGATTTTAATTTAAAAAAAAAGCCAGAAAATGCTTTATGGCATATAAAAACTTTTCTTATAATAGTGAGAAGTATATTATAAAACGTTAGTTTTTACAAAATGCTTCTTCCTTTTAACTTAAAATTTTGAATGATCAAATACAATATAATTTTAATAAATTATGTACATTATATTATTTATAAAATATTAATTACCAATGATTAAAATTGTTATATAAATCTATTGATTGAATATACCCTTTAGATTTAATATTTTAAACAAATAAGTTATGAAGTGTATTATATTTTGTTTTTTAATTTTAATATTTTATATAATTATATGGGCAAATATTATTAATTTAATATTTTTAACACTATTTAGAGCATTTTTTTAACTAGTGAACATGTATTATTTGTAATGATAATAAATGGTGATTATATTATAAAAAATATAAAATTTTTATTTCATTTTTTAGTTAGATTTAATCAAAAGTATATATATATATTTTAAAAACAAAAAAATAACTTTTAAATTTCTTAATTGAAAATTTCCATTTAAAATTTTGGTGATATATTTCATTATACAATTAACAAGAAAAGCCATACTAGTTGATAAATAAACAAATATTTAAAAACTTTTTGGTACTTTTTACAGATTTAGTAGGACCACTTAAAAATTGCCCAGAAATATGCAAATTTTGTATTTAATAAATTTATTATTATAAATTAGGACAAAATAAATACTTTTACAATTGCTGCACATTTTATTTGCTTCATGTGGCTAAAACACTGCTGTATTGTACAGAACCTGAACAAAAGTGTCCTTATTTTCATAAACACTGCACAATATAAACTCTGCTAAACAACTAATCAGCAAATTTTTAGATGTCTTCTGTTTTTATTCTTCTATTTAACAGTTCCCCACATCCTCTTAATTGTCTGGGTGTGAGATTCAGACTAAAAATTTAAAAAGTTATGTTTGTGATTAACTTTGAAATATCAGAAGCCTTGAACCTCAAATTCATTGATCTTATAAAACTTCTACTTTCTGAATATATAGAAATTACAATTAGATTTTATTTATCATTTTAACTCCTCGTCAATTACTTTATCATATTTAAGTTATATTTTGTATAATAAATTAATTTTTTCGACATAAAAAGAGTCAAAATTTAGTGAACCTACCAAAACGGAAAAATAGTAATTTTTTTTATTGCAACGAACAAATTATTTGCTTTAAAAAAATCTAATAAAAAAAATAATTTTAAAAAGTTTTTTTTTATGTATAAAAATAAGAAATAATTGTATTTTTTGCCACATTTATACAACAAATAATGTATTTAACTCTTAAAAGCTATCATCCAATAATTATTCAAATAAATTACATTATAATGGGATGAATTTCACCCATGATATTATTAAAGAATTAAAAAAATGTTTTTTTAATTTTCCAACTTTAAAAGTAAATTTTTTTTATTTTTATGTAATATTTTTAAATAACAATAAAATATTTAATTAATTTTAAAATTTATATAAACTATACACAAAAAAAAAATACCATTTTCTGCTAGATTTTAAAATTAATTTTAAAATTAGGTATTGTTTGTATTGTATAATTTCTAACAAAAATTTTTAAATGTTTGGATAATTTTTAATTAATATATTATTTTAACAATAAAAATAATTATTAAAAATTTTATTAAACATTGATATTTTTTAATAGTATGCTGAACTATTTGTTCAATGAAGATTTTTTAAAATAAAATAAACTTTATTTTAGCAAAACTTAAGAACAAATATTTTTACTTAAAAATTGATATATTAAATTGCTAAATAGAGGTTTTAAATCATAAATAAATTTTTGGTTATATATTAATCTCATGATTAATGTGAATTTATGTTCTTAATGTTTTAGTAATTTATGCTGCAGCATCAGGACTAGTTACTGTGGCGGGTTCAGCTTTTTGAGTTGCATCATGTTGATCGGCTTTATTTGTTACTTGTTGGTTTTCTTGAACTTTAGCTGTGGTTTTTTCATCAGGATTTTTAGGCTTCTCAGTTGTTCGAACAGTAACTGCCTCTGGTACTTTTCTTATTGTCGTTTGACTTGGAGTAGGCATAACACTTATTGTTTTTTGTTGTCTATTCAATACTGCAGAACGTAATGTTGCTATTCTTCTTTTTCTAACACGATCTCTTCAGGCTCTTTCTCGAAGTAATCTTTGTCGTTGACTTGTTATTAACGATATTTGTCTTTGTAATTGTCGTCGTCGCAATTGTTGATTTCTTAAACGTTTATTTGTCAGTTTTTGTAATCTTTGTCTCTGTCGAGGTAACTGTCGTTTTATTCTTGTAGAGAACTCAGATTGATCAGTGTTATGATTACTAACTTTTAAATAATTTTTTTTCATAAAATCAATTGGCAAATCATTGTTCCTATTTGAGATATCAAAATTTTTAATAGAAGCAAGATATTTTGAAGCAAATAATTTTGCATTCTTAAAATAAGATATAAAAATAAATAGCAAAATAAGATTTGCAAGATACATTAAAAAATATTTTTATGGAAAAAAAAATCTAATGGCTTTTATATTTTCATCTTAATAAAAATATTTTTCATAAAATTTTTTATTTTTTATCGTTTATGTAAGATTAATTAAATATTTTTCACAATTTTATTTAAAAATTTTTAATGTAATGTTACAATATTATTTATTTTGTTTTATATTTTGAATTTTTTATTATTGTTTTTTGAAAATTATCAAAATATTTGTAATAGAACAAAAGAAATTAAAAATATTTTGATTTTTTTACATAGGATGCAGAGAAAAAAAATGAATTTAAAAATAGAACTAAAAATGTTTGAATTTGAAAAATTTAGTAAAATAAAAAATTTTTTCTACCAATTAGACAAGTCTGTTTATGACAGATTTTTTTTAAGAGGGATTAATAAATTAATTAATAAATGTATGGTGCTTGAATAGTATAGCTGTTCTATTATATAAAAAAAATAGAAATTTAAAATAAAAATTTCGCATGTTTTTTTTGTGTAATACATTGTCACTTTTAAATAATCTTTTATAAATTTATAGTAGTAATATAATTTAAAAAAAATAAAAAACGTGATAAATGTATATTTAAAGTTTTTTTTTATAAATTTATAGTAGTAATATAACTTAAAAAAAATAAAAACGTGATAAATGTATATTAAAAGTTTATTTTTTATAAATAATTATCATATTTGTTTAACTAAATAAAATATTGCACTTTAATGGTAATAATAAAAAAAAAACTTTTTTTTTATATTTTATTAAAAATCCTAATTGAAAACTGAATAAAGGAGATCCTCTTACTAAGGGGAATGCCACAAGCCGGAATCGAACCGACGACATTTAGATTTTCAGTCTAACGCTCTCCCAACTCAACTATCACTCAAAGTCAGAATGTCAACTGTAGTTGACAATTTCTTGAATATTTAGGCAGGTAAGAAAATGTCAACTACAATGTACAATGTAAAAAATTGTTTAAAAGTATCTTTGCCCCAAAATAATTTCTTTATAAATTACTGTTATATATAAATATTAATTATTTAATAACATTTTTATTTTACTATTTACAATAAACAATATACTAAAATCAAAAATTTATTAAAAATAAAATTATAAATATAATAAAATTATAAAAATAAATAATTTTATTTATAATTAAATCCAATCTTGTTTATTTAATTTGTAATACTAAAAACCAAAATAATAATAGGTTATAAAATGACATTAAATTAAAATAAAACTTATCTTATATAACATTACCTTCATTATTATTTGCTTATAGTCTATAAATAACACATATTATAATTTTATTAAATTTACTTTTGAAACTTACATTTCTTGGATTTTGGAATTAGAAAATATAAAATGTTAAATACTGCAAAAACTTTTTAATGACTAAAAAAAGTATTTTAATAGTTAAAATATTTAAAACTTATCTTATATAATAAAACTTAAGTATTTATTTACTTATTAAATATAGATAATAATTTTTGTTTCTATCAAAATCCAATCCTGTTAATTTCATTTGCATTATTTAGAACTAAAATAATAATACATTAATAAATAGCACTAAATTAAAATAAAACTTATCTTTTAAAGCATTAATTTCATTATCATATGTTTACAATCTATAAATAACAAATTATAATTAGATTAAATTTACTTTTTAAAACTTACAGCTTTTGGGTTTTAGAATTATAAAAAATAAAATGTTTAACAATGCCTCAAACTGTTATTCTGCCAGAATTTTTTTGATAACTAAAAAAAGAATTTTAACAATTTAAATTTTTAAAACTTATCTTATGTGATAATAAATGAATATTTCTCTACTTATTAAATAAAAAAAATAAATTTTATGTTTCATTTAGAAATAATTTTAAAAAATTACAGCATTTTAGAGATATATTTCTTCACTTTAGACGTTTTGAAAAATATTCTTATAAAAAACATTGTCAACTACAGTTGACATTTTAGTTTTGAGTATACTTTTCATGAACCTGGAATATAATTTCCTTTATTTTAATTTAAAAAATAATCATTTTAACTATTTTTATTTTTTTTAATTAGTAAATTAATCATTGGTCTTTTTTAGTAAACTTTTACCACCTATTAAATAAACTTTCAATCCAAGATTTGCAGAATAAAAATGATTTTTATCAAGAAAAATTTGATAAAGCTCTTTGATTTCTTACATTTTTCAAATTTTTGTTTACTTAATAATTGATACAATAATATGAATAAATCATAGTTAGAAGATACGTCATCAGATAAATAAAAAAAGATAGAATTTTTCTTCCAATTCTTTAATTTTATTTTTTAGCCTATCAGAAAAAGGGAGTCTCGCATTATAATACTGTGGAATCATGCCTTTTTTCTGAATGATGTTGTATTTATCGTATGGTCTGCCATAACATCTGAAAAAGAATTATGATTTGAGTATTCTATCATATGCAGAACAGAATCTTTAAAATATGTAAATCTTATTTTTGTAAAAATGTTAAAAATTATTTTTAAAAGAGTCATTTCGTCTTATGAAATTATTTTAGGAAAGTAATTTCTATTCAAACAAATATTAAAGACAACGGCAATGTATGAAATCAGCTGCTAAATATTTTAAAAAGCCGGCATGCACAAATGTGATATTATATTTTGGCATTGTTATTATCGGATATTCATTTTTTTATTTTTTTAATAAAACATTGTATAAATTACTTGATATTTATTAATCTTATCACTTAAAACAAGTTGAAAATAAAAAAAATAATAATGACTTTTTCCTAATAATAAAGTTAGCTTATTATTTATATTAGTATTCAGCTTTTATTTTATAATTAAAGAAAAACTAATTAAATATTCAAAACATAAAAATAATTAAGAAAAAGCTATATTGTTACATTAAAACATTATATGAAGGTTTTTTTTAGATACATATAAATAAATGCCATATTGAAATTAATTCGAATCCAAAAACCTTTGGAGTAATATATCTTTTCAAAAAAAGAATTGCATAAAATTAACAACAGTTTAAAATTTTTAGCAAGTTTTTAAATTGTTAAAGTTGTTAAATATTATAAAAAAAAAAACTCAGCCGAAAAGTAGGTTTTCTCTAGAAACCGAGCCTTCCTAGCTCAGTTGGTAGAGCGTTAGACTTTTAATCTAACGGTCAGGGGTTCGAGCCCCCTGGAGGGCTTACTTTTTGCTACATTTTACTTAAGTTAACATTAAAATTGTTTAAAAGTTAAAAAATTGAACGTTGTTTGATAATATTCTTTTTTTTTTTATTAAAATTAGTTAAAATTAAATGATTATATAAACAATTAAGTTTATAAACTTTTTGACTGTTAAATATAATAGTTTATCTTATTGTTAATATTTCTAACATATTCAATTATTTATAAAAATATTTGATAATTATATAATGTAAAATTAATTAATTTATTTTGATTTATTATTTCAGATTATAATTATTGTTCTAAAATAAACAAACAAACGTAGTACAATAAAAATTTTTTAATTACCATTTTACAGTATAAAGATAAAAATTAAAAAAATATTTCATATTAAAAAAGGTAAAACAAATAATTAATTTTCTGTTTTACATTTATTTTCTTTTATTTACAGCTTCTTTAGGTTTTATTTTAAAATATTCTTGATTTTGAAAAATTTCAAAATGAATATAAAAAAAATTTTCTTAAAAGATAAATCGTGTAAAAAAATAGTTTATATAAACTCTAATGACAAATTTCTTTTAAAAATGTGTGATTTAATTAGAAAAACACTTTAAAAAAAAAAACTCAATTATTACATAAGTAAAAACAAAATTAAAAAAATTAATGATAAAAAATACTTCGATTTATATCAAATTTAAACGAATTAACAAATATTTTAAAAAATATATTCTACAAGTTTCTAATTTTCTATCAATTTAAATTAAATTTTAATTTTAATTTGTGCATATTGTATTCTTAATTTTTGATGGAATGTTTTCCTAATTTTTTTGTATAAACTATTTTTCAAAAGATATATTTAATTAATTGGTTTTATATTATTAAAAAAAATAATTATTCATCAAAAATAAATTAATATTATTCTACGGTATTATTTTCCTTCAATATTTATACAAAAAAGTATAGTTAATAAAGAAAAGCAATTTATTAACAAAAAAAATTTTTGGAAAATGTACACAAAAGTGCAATTCTCATTATTTGTTTAGTTAAAAAAAATATATTTTTTATTAAAAAAACTTTGTATCCGGAATGTTTTAAACTAATTTTCAAACACAGTTTTTTTCATGTTAAAATATTTTGTATAAAACTCAAAAATTTTATTTTTTTATATTATTTAATTTTTTTCTCCAATAAAAATATTTCTATATTTTTCATTTTAATTTTTTACTACAATAATTGAAAAAACAGTATCTTTTTATTTGTTGTATAGTAATCTTGAAAAATTGATTATTAGCATATTAACATAATTTTCATACAGTATATAATTTACTTTATTACCATTTATATAATTTTTATATTACCTTAAAATTATAAATAAAAAATTAAATAATTTTAATTAATAATTTAAGTTATTTGTGTGTAAATTTTTATACACTAAATTATTTTGTCGTAAAATAGCATAATAATAAATAAGAATATTTATATTACTAATGCAATTAAGAAATTTATTATTTATTTATTTAACATATTTTCAAAAAAAAAATTTTCTTTATTTAATATTGAAAATGAAATTTAAAAAGGTACTATAAATATTTACTTCATGATAAAAATATCACAATATTACATATTAAAAAGTCACATTCTGTATTTCAAATAAAAAAGCTATTAAAATTTGATAAATTTTTACTTTAGAACAGAATAAACAAAAAATATATGTAACATCTGAAATAGTACAAATTATATTTGTTTAAAATAATATTTTAAAAATTATTCTGTCGTTGATATAGTTGAAAAAATAAATGAAAAATATTTTGATTTGAAAAAAAAATATAAAAACATTTTGAATTTTTATTGTTATATGTAAAATAGGATTTTTATGAATTTTTTAAAAGCTAACTTTTTGCTTTTTTTTATACTATTTCTTGGTGTAGCTGCATCTTTTTACCTTGATAGTATTGATTTAAATAAGATTATTCTTGACAATTCCGTTGTTCAAAATGACTTATCAATCGATCTGGATAATCAACAACTTCTAAAAAATAATCACATTAGAAATGATACAATGGAATTTTTAACAAGAGAAAAACGACAATTAGCTGCGTTTTTAAATCTATTTAAAAAACTGGGAAATCACCATAAAGTTAAATCAATTCCACGACGTTTACATAAACAAAAACAATTAAGAAGACAAAAAAAGTTAACAACTAAAGTTGCTAAAATAACAAAAAGACAACAAACAACAGCAACAAATGCAAAAACCTTTACAACAAGAACGTTATCAAAGCCAACAACAGTTCAAGATAGAGATGCTGAAATGTTAGTTGATAACCATAATGAAGATTCAGCTAAAAATAAAGCTGAAAATGAAGAAAAATTTAAAAAAATTGATTCTTCAGAATATTATTATTAAAAAACTTTTAACATAGGTTCTGTACCTTAAAGTTTTATAGGTAACATTTTTAAATAAAAAAATATATTCAAATAGTATAGAAAAAAGTGTTTTTTAAACTATATATTTTTAAGATTATAAGGTATTTTTAAATTAAAAAGTATAATAATAATTAATTATTGATAGTAAGCGCATATTTATAAAAAAAAAGCTACGATATAAAAAAAAGTTTATGCAACGCAAATATTTTTTAATACAAAAATTATTATTTAGATAGATAACTTTTTTTTCAAAAAAAAAGCGTTAACTTAACAACTTTAAAAATCTTTATCACTTAACCGTAAAAAGTTAAAAAAATAGATTTTTTAAGATATGCTTTATATTACAGGTGATAATAATTTTTATCTCCTTTTTCATGATTTATATGGTTTATCTTTATGTTTGATATAAAACAGTTTTACTTAGTAATATCGTGAGATATAAAACATTTTTTACCAGTTTCTTTTTTAAAAAAGTTAACAATATATAGAAAAAATTTTGAAGTTAAAAATACTTTCTAATTTTAAAATTTTTAAAACTTTTTATAAAAAAATTACATTTACTAAAAAAAAAGCAAAAAATTTTCACTTTTATAGGTATTATAAAAAAAATAAAGACAAAATTTGTATAAAGTATAAAAAAAAATTATCTAAATATTTAATTTACAGATAAAAAAACATTGACAATTTTTAATATAGAAATAAATAGAATTTTTTAATATTAATTAAAAATAACAACTATTGTAAAAAAATTGTTATAAAAAAAAATATAACGCTATCTTTCTGTTATATTTACAAATATATTCTATTTTTTTAAAAAAATTATTTTTAAAATTTTTATATTTATTTTAGTTGAAAAGAAGTAAAAAAATATTTTGATTTGAAAAAAAAATATAAAAAACATTTTTTACTATCATTTTTATTGTAATATACATTTTTAATGTATTTTTTTAACATAAGTTTTTTATTTGTTTTTGTATTATTTTTTGGTAATACCATATCTTTTGATTATGAATATGGTGATTATGAAATTATTTCTGACGATACTACCAAGGAAAATGATCTACCAATTGATTTAAATAATGAAGAACTTTCGAAAAATAAACACTTTAAAAATGATACAATGGAATTTTTTACAAGAACAAAACGACAATCAGCAATATTTGAAAAAACATTAAAACAATCGGGTTTTAAGAATCAACAAAAAGATCAATTAGAAAAAGATTCATTAAACAACGTGGAAAAGGTAAAACTGTAAAACAAAGACTAAACAGATTTAAAAAATCAAAAACTAAGCCCATCAAAAAAGCAAGAAGACAAAAAACAACTACAAAAGTACCTGAATTTATAACAACAAACATTTTATCAGAATCAAGTATTGTCCAAAAAGAAAATATCAAAATGCCAATTGACGACTATGACGAATATTTTGCTAAATTTAAAGCTGATCACATGAATAATGTAAGAGAAGATGTTTTTTAGAAAATTAAAAATAGTAAAAAAAATCTAAGTAATGATTTTAAACATAAAATATTTTTGTTTAAGTAAATAGATAATAATTTTCAATTTAATTTGCAATTCTTACAATTTTATATAACAAAATAATAAAATATTAAAATAAAATGTTAAAAATACTTTTTAGTTTTCAATTTAGAATATTAAAAAATAAAAGAGGATAATAAAAAAAGGAATAAATTATTAAAAATAAAATTTATAAAAACTATGGTACAAAATAAATTTAGATAGCATCTTTAAATAAAAAATATTAAAACCTTATTAACATACATATATTTTTTATAAAAAATTTATTGTTGTTTAACAATTAAAACTTTTAAAAAAATAATTATATAAGACATATTTCATATCAAAAGATAACAAAAATTGTTATGTTTTTTTTATAATTTATAAAATTTTATCCTTTTGTTTAATATTATACAGTTTTACCCAGTGTTATTAAATACTAAAATTTTTTTTTATAAATATCTTTTTTAATAAAATATATAAAAAATTTTGAAATTCATTTGTGGTTTGATTGTCGTATTATTTAAATTCTTACAAAAAAATTATTTTTTTATAATTTAAAAATATTGTAAAAAAAAATAAAAAGTTACTTAAAGTAACACAAAGGTTTTCTAAATATTTTATTTCCAGATTAAAAAAACATTAAAAACATCTAAATCAACTAGAATTATATTTTTTTAATCATAATTTAAAAAAAATAATAATATTTTGAAGATTTTTACTATAAAACAGTCACAGCTTGGGATTGCAACAGAATGATACTTTGTACCCCGTTTTTTTTCGTCTTCAAATGGATAAATGAATGCTTCAAAATTTAATAAATTTTTTGGAACTTTACGATTAGCTTTGTCATCCAACGTAGATATGTCACAAAAAAAAATTTTTTTTTTAATTTTTAAAAATGGCAAAATTTTTTTTGGCACTGTTTTACAAACAAATTGTAATTTCAAACGGCATGAAATATATGCTATTTAAAAGCCCATATTCTTTTCTATAAGTGTGATTATTTCTGTAAAAGGTTTCTCTTTTAGTTTTTGAGATATGCCATTTTTAGTAATGGCAGGTCAATATTTACACTGTATATTACCGGTTTATGGTTAATTAAAAGTGTTTTTTTATCTGTTAAAAACAATATTTTAGATTTTTGAGATATATAATTATTTCAAGTAAGTTGTAGAATTATAAAAATATTAAAATTTTTTAATTAATTTGCTAAATTTTTACTATAAAAGGTTGGGCCATTAAACATATTGTTTATTCAAACAAATTTATATTTTTCGGCATAAATGTCTAATATTATGCTCAAGAATGCTTTATGTTTAATTTAAAAGTTTTATTATTTAATTGATTTATTTTTTTATGGGGTTTTTATAAATTAATAGCTATAAATTTTAAATTTAGGTTTTACTATATAGTTTACGTACATACATTTCAATGTTTGATCAATCGAATGTTAAAAACATAAAAAAAATTTTTTTAAATAACTTAACTTTTTATGTTAAAAACAATGCAAATTAATTAATAATTTAAAATTTTTATGATTTTAAAACATTCTTGAGATCATTAGGATTCGATTAAAGTATAAATTTAATATTTTCTATGTAAAAAAAATATAAAAAAACCATAAATAGTAATATAATTTATAAAATAGACATACTATATTAAAAATGGCATATCTAAAAACTAAACCAGAAAACTTTTTCGAAAATTTACACACTTATAGAAGAGAATATGGGCTTTCTAATGACATATATTTCATGCCGTTTGAAATTACAAATTTGTTGTAAAATGGCATCAAATTTTTAAAAAATTTTAATCTTTTGTATTTTAGCCATTTTTGGTCATTTTTAAAAATTAAAAAAGGGACAATAATCTACGTGGTGTTTTACATCACTCATTAAATTTTATAAAAATTTAAGAATTTTAAAGATGTTTTTTTTTAATTTAAAAAAATTGTTCAGGGGTCAAAGTATCCTTTTGGCGCTTATACACAGGCGTCCCAAGCTGTGGACGTTATATATTAGGTTTTTTTTATATGAAATGGGTTTATTTTGATGCGCAACGTTTGACTCATTGTATTTATAATATTTAGCTATGTTTTTACATAAAAAAACATACTTTTAGATTCTACAGAATCTTTGCTACAATTTGGCATATAAATCATGGCAATTGCCCTTAATTATCATAATTTTATTTTAAAAATAAACTATTTTATCAAAACGCGACTTTTGTATTATTATGCTTTATGAGTTAAAACGTGGCACTAATGCCACAAAAACAACTCAAAACATTAATGAAGCTTCTGGGGAGGATGTTTTTAGTACTTCCACTGTACAAAGATGATTAAAAAAATTTCACGAGGGAAACGAGAACCTCGAGAATGAAGACCGTGGTAGACCTTGCTTTACCGTGGATAATGATGAACTACGAGCAATTGTAGAAGCCGATCTACGCCAAACTGTAGGAAAACTTGCAGAAGCTTTGAATGTATCCACGGCAACAGTCTCCCGCCACTTAAAAGAAATAGGAAAGACAAAAAAGCTTGACAAATGGATACCACATGAATTAAACGACTATCAAAAAAATCGTCGTTTTGAAATTTGCTCTTCGCTCATTTTGAGAAACAAAAATGATTCTTTTTTAGATTAAATTGTTACGTGTAATGAAAAATAGATCCTGAACGACAACCGCAAGCGAAGTGGACAATAGTTGGATATTAATGAAGCACCAAAATCTTTTCCAAAACCTCAACTTAACCAAAAAAAGGTAATTTTGACTGTTTGGTGGTCTGCTGAAGGAATCATTCACTAGGAATTGTTGAAACCTGGTGAAACTATTACTGCAGAGTCGTATTGTAAACAAATAGAAAAAAATGCATAGAAAATTGTGCCGAAAACGACCCACATTAGTCAATAGAAAGGGACCTGTCTTGCTTCATGACAACGCAAGACCACATGTTTCAAAAAAGACTCTCCAAAAACTGGGTGAATCGGGGTATGAAACTCTACCTCATCCTGCATCTTCACCAGACCTTGCTCTAACGGATTTCCATTTTTTTAAACATTTGGACTACTTCTTGAATGAGAAAATCTTCAACAACGAGAAAGATATAAAAACTGCCTTTGAAGCTTTCATCACTTCAAAAAGCCAGAACTTCTATCAAAATGGTAAAAAATAAAATTGTATCCCGTTAGCAACAATGTGTAGATTCTAATGATTCTTATTTTTAATAAAAATATTTATCTTTGACCGAGTTATGCGCTTTTTAAATTTGAGGTAGAAAAAACTTATTTTATATGAAAAGGCCTAGTACTATTTAACAAAATATAGTATAAAGTGGCATTATTTGAAGACAATGGCAAATTGTGATTTATTGGCACATTAAAAAGATAAACATCTTGTATAAATTATAAATAGGAGGAGTTTACCAATATAAAAAATATAAATTCCTTATTTCAACGCAGAACTTTGTTTTGTCATTGAGATATATTCTCAATTACTAAGTCTGGTTTAGACTCGAGAATAATTTGGCATTTGCTAAATTATCATTACAAAATACCTTCTGAAACCATTCTTTTATTGATACAGAAAAAGAATCTCTCAAGAGATACCAGGTTAAATAATAACCTGAGAAAACAAGCTTAATAATTTAAGTAATAAATAATTTTATTTTTATTATTTTAAATTGTTTAAAGTATTTATTTTTAAATATAATATTTAATTAATTTATTTTGTATTATTTGCTTATTTTCTTGATTGTTTAAAGACGAGGTATGGAATCAGCTAGTTAATATCCTTCCTGGGATATTATTAGCAGAGTCTTCTTCCACTACCTAAGACAATACCTCAAAACTTCTCAAACATCAGAAGTTTTTAGGAAGTTTTTTTTTATATTTAAATTAAATTTTTATAATAAATTAATTTTTTCTTGTATTAAAACAATCAAATTTTAGTGGCTCTATTAAAACAAAAAAGTATCTTTTTCTCTTATCAATAATGTAAATTTGTACATATAAAAATTTTATAAATTCTTTAAAACTAAATACAAAACTGTATTTTAATTAACAAACAAATGTATCATTTAAAATATTAATGTATGTACGCACAGAGAAAAAAAAGCTTAAAAATCGTCTTTTGAGATCATTTTTCATTCATTGATCATTTTCCATTATCTAAAGAAAAATTATTTAAATTTTTACCTAATTAAAAAAATTCAGAAAAATAGTTAAAAAATGTTGTCCAGAGCAATGAAAAAAAAATCGCTTAAAGCTGATAGATAAAAATTAATCATTATATGCTTATATAAAGAATGTTGCATAAAAAATTAACTATTAATAATTAATAAGAGTACATATTTTATTTTGGTGCTGCTCACTAAAAAATAGAATTAATTAAATTAAAAAAAAGTCTTATAAGATTAGTAAATTAGTACTAAAAAAGAGAAATTTGAGAAATTGTTAGAAGTTTTTTGACGTCAAGGTTGATACATATATTTAAATCAATTAACGATATTAATTTATAATTTTTCATTTATTTTATTTAGTCATTCTTTTCTAGTAATTAATTTTTTGTTTTTAATGCATTGAGATAACTATCTGATAAGACTCATGTATAGAAGTATTGTAAATAGGTAGGCTTCTAATAATAATAACAATAAATTAACCAATCTTTGTAATAAGTATTTTTTTTGTAAAGTAATTATTATTGCGTCGAAGTTTTTCAAGTCAAGGTATTAGCATATTTTATCAAAATTTACTAAATATTGAAAAACATTTGGTGACATGGCATCTATAGACAGAAAAACAACAACAAATAAAATATATAGAATATTTTATAGATAGTAATATTTAGTTTTAAAATTTTGAAATTTTATACATTTTTTAAAACTTTTTTACTATTTAATTATTATTTTATTATATATGATTAAAAAAAAACTTTCATAATCATTATATCTTACTTTTTAACTTATTTCAAAAAAAAAACGATCAAAAATTATGTTATAGAAAATTATTTGATTTTTCAATAATATTTAATATTAAAAAATGATCATTAAAATTATAGAATTAAAATAATTAATAGAGAATAGTTTATTTTTTTCAAAGTACGATTTTTGAGTCTTTTTTCTTTGCGTGTAATTAAATAAAATTTTTATTTTTACAAAAAATTCAGTAATCATTTAATAATCAAGCCAATAAATTGAAATATCTATATTATATTGAAAAAAATTAAAACATTAAAAAACTTTTTTTTAAGTTATTTATAAAGTCACATTTTTTTTATTTAATAAACAATATATTACAGACGTAGAAAATTATCAAAAAATATTTAAATATATATTTAATTTTTTTCTAAATTTTATAGTTAGTTTAAGCTTGAAAACGTGACACAAAATTAAACAAAATTTATTTTACTTTTACACACTAAATTAATTAAATAAAAAAATATGTTATCACATAAAAAATTTTTTGTCTTTATTTTGTCTAAAATTATAGAATATAAAAATAATTTATTGAAATAAAATATATTTATTTCTCAAGTAAAAAAAAAATTATCAATCAGTTAAAAGAATAAGAAAAATAAAAAAATTCTAATTATAAATAATACTTACAATAAAAAAAATTTAAACTTAGAATTTTATAAACAAAGCATAAAAAAAAATAAATTTATTGTAAAATTAATGTAAATTAATTTAAATATTTGTTAAATCATAATTAATCATTAAAAATTAATGTTTTTATGTAATGAACAAATAAATAATTTAAAAAAATTTGTATAAATACTGAAAGATTTTTATCATGTAATATTGTCTTTAATTATTTTATATAAAATGTATTTTTTATTTAATGGAACAAATTTTAATATTATTATAAAGAATTTTTTTTATTATCAAACAATCAATTTATAGTATTTTTAGATTGTAATAATTTCAAAAAAACAAAATTTTTAAAAAAAGTACTGTATATTTTTGATTTATTCCAAAAATAATTTTTATGACAGTTTTTTACCCATTTTTAATTTAATGGTACATAACATCGTTTTACAAAGGTGTTTTTAATAATTAAAGCTAGAAAAATATTATTAATACATTTTGAGTTTTATAATAAAAGGTTATTTAATTTTTTTAATAATAATTTTAAGTAATATAAATAGTTATAGTTTATTCATTTTGAAAGGTGATAAAACAAATAGTATAAAATTAAATATTTCTAATTATTATTCATAAAACTTTATAATTTTTCTTGTATAATAATGTATTTTTTTACAATATTACTAACATATTTTTTTACTAATTTTACTAAAAAGTAAAGTATTTATTACTATTAGATAACTAAAATATAAAATTTTTATAAAATTGTCCAAATTTTTTTTATAAATTATATTTTAAAATATCTTTTAAATTATTATTTTATTAAACATTAAAAAATAGTATTAAAATAAGTTTTTAATAATGCTGTCTTTATATTAAAAATTTCTATTATATTTTTTTATTTAGTAATAACTTTTAATTAATATTAATCTTATAAGTATATTTTTTAATGTCAGTTATAGAATAATATTAAATCTTAAAAAATTTGTATTAAAAGATCCGTTTTTAGTAATAATAAAAACTAGAGTAATAAGTTTCTTAGTTTATTTTTTTAATAAATTTAATATTGAAATAATAATATTAATTAACAAATCATGCATAATATTTTACAAAATAACTTTTAAAGTTCAATATAATAAATTTTTTAATATTATTATATAAAGTTTAAAAAATTTCTATTTTGTATTTTTATTTTGTTTATTATTTTTATCAATTAATACAGTTTTTGTAATTTGGAGAATAAATTTTTAATTAGAATATTGTTAAACATTACATAAAAATTATTTCTAATAGTTAAAAAGCAAAAATAAGTAGTAAAAAAATTTTCTCGAATTAATACAAAAATGTTATCTCATTAATGAACTTATAATTAATTATGAAAAGTAACAAATATGTAATTTTTTATTATTTTAGAAAGGTCACTTAATTGTATATCTGAATTTAGACAAATATCTTAAAGTAATTTAAATTTTATTGTGATATTTTAAATATTGTAATATTAATACTAGAATAATTTATTTTAAACAAATATATTTTCTAAAAAAAAGAAAATAAATTTGGAAGTTGTAAGATCATATAAATTCATCGATAAGAATTTATAATGATTAATAAAAAAACTATTAAAAATAAAGAAATATTCGTTTTCTTGTTTTTAACATTATTAAATTATATATTTTCAATAAGAGTAATTTGGAATGGTCCAAGTGAGAATTGCCAAAAAAATGAAACTACAAAAATTAACTTTACAAAATATAATATTGAAGCAAATACTAATTATACATTTAAAGGTGACAAAATAGTTTTGTTATATGAATCAGAAGTTGGAACTTATCCACATATAATAGTTGATAAAAAAAATCATTCAAATATTACATTTATTCATGGTGGTTTGCCACAAGTAAGTTTAATTTAATGAGAAATATATTGCCATAATTTCTAAAATATATTTTTTACCTAAATAAATTTAAAAATAATAAAAAGCAAAAAACAAAATAAATAAAAATATATTATAGTATTGTAAAAATTGAACATTATATTTATTCCATTTTTTAGGATGTTAATATGACAGAACACCTAAAAAAATTAAAGGAAAATATTGAAACAATTATTCCTAATGAAAATTTTAGTGGATTTGGTGTTATTGATATTGAAGAATGGAGACCAACATATGACTCAAATTGGAGTTCTAAACGTATCTATCAAAATAAGTCAATAGAACGGGTTAAAAAAGGAAAACCAGAAGTGTCACCTGAAGAAGCAAAAACAATAGCCATAAAAGAATTCAATGATGCTGCAGCAAATTTTTTTAATCAAACACTTTTAAAATGTAAAGAATTACGTCCACAAGCAAAATGGGGTTTCTATGGTTTTCCAACATGTAATGAAAATGCTGAGAATAGGAGTTGGAGTTTTTGCTTTCCAAATATAACAGATCAAATAATACCAATATTAAATCTGACAGATGTTTTATATCCAGCTCCATACATTGTTCCTGGTCAAAATTATTCAATAAAAAATGAATTTGTAGCTGCAGTTATAAATGAAACAAAGCGGATAAATAAAAAAATTAAAGAATTAAACGGTAACGAGAAGGAAATTCATCTTTATACTAAATTTGAAGTTGATCAAAGTAATAATAATTTCTCAAATATTGAATTTTATGACCCTGTAAGTTTATTATTTTTTTTAAAAAAACATATTATATAGTATTATTTATGTATCGTTTACAACAGAAGTCAAGAAGAAAACCTAGATGGTCTAATTGTTTGGACAACTTCAAAAAATATGAACGACCGCTGCTCTAACATTAAAAAATATGTCGACGAAGTTCTAGGGCCACATATAAAATCATTAAATGATACTAAAGAAAAGTATGTTTATTTTATTTTATTTATTTAAAACCTTTTTAGAACAATGCTTACAACCACCACTATTTCTACAACAACTACAACCAATACTATCTCTAATGTTGATGCAACAAGTTGTCAAGCTTCGAATCTTAATTGTAGTAGATTACTAACGTATGACAATCTACAAAAATGGTGTAATACTACATTTTATGGTCCTGATTGTTTACAAAAAAAATTAAATTCAAGCGGAGTTCAGCCACCATCAGCAACTACTAGTCCTGCTACAATAATTTAACTTTGAAACTGTAAATGCATGAAAGAATCTTTTTTAAATTATACAAAAATTTTATCAAAGTTTTTTTAAATTGGTTTTTTTTTGACTATTTCTTTTAGTTTAGTTTTGAGTAAAAAAACAAATTAATTTCATCAATTATATAAAATTTATTCTAACTTTTATTAAATACTATGTACTGTTAAAATAATGTTAACTTTAGAATTATAATTTTTCTTTTATTTAAAATAAAATTTTAATTTTATTGAATATTAAAAAATATTACGAAAATTTTTGTTGATATTAGAAATTTAAAATTAATAATTTAATAGTTCTTAATTTTCGTATTAATTAATAAATTTTTTACTAAAAATGCGAATTATATTTTTATGTTGTAAATTACTAATAATTTAAAAATATAAGTGTTTTTTATTTTAGTAGATAATAGTATAAAATTCTCGCATATTTAAAACTTTCGTTCTACATGAACAAATGAAAATAATTGAATTTATAGTTTTACAATAACAATCATACTTATTAATTTTATTTTTTAACAAATAATTTTAATTACATAATAATTAAACACATTATACATAGTTTTAGAGTAGTATAGTAATAAGTAAATCTAATTTTGTTATTAGATAATAAAAAAAACAAATTAATATTTTTGTGTTATTGTTTAGCGACATTCAAAGAATATAATTAAATTTTTTTTAAAAATAAAATTTTTTTAAAAATGCTATTTTTAAGTTTTATTTAATAAGTTACTATTAAATGTGATAGCTAAATTTAGTAAATAATATTTTTAATATCAATTTATGTTAATTTCAAGCATATATACATGTTACTCATAAAGCAATTATAAACGTATTTACTTTTTTCAATAATATAATATATATATTTTAAATTATTTATTTAACATTTTAGCTTTTACAGCCATTTTTATTATATCTACATAATTATTTGTGATTGCACTTTTCAATGTTTCATTCAATACAAATAATTATAATAAAAAAATTTCTATTACTTATTGATTAGTGATTAATAATAATTATAACTTTTATTTTAATAAAGAAAAAGATTAAAATATTAAATTTTATGTTATTATATAAATTGTACTCTCTTGACAAAAAATATTTAATTTTTTCTATAATTTTTAATGCAAACATAATCATTTGTTTTTTTTATTATATGGGACTTTAATTTTATACATATTATTTAGAAGTTTATTTTCTTTTATAACTAGTTTTTTTATATACCCAAAATATTTTCTTAACATTTTATGTAATTCACTTTTGTTTTTGCTTTAATTTATTTTGAAAATAACTTGTAAATATATCCCAAATTCAACGCAACAGCAATATATTTATCAGATTTCTTGTAATACAAAACTAACACCAAAACTTTTTTTAGCACAAACATTTTACACAACTGAGCATTACTGTTATTACCTAATTTTCTTAAATATTTATGTACATATCAATTATTTCTATATAATCAAATATTATTATCTTTTATCCTTTTTACAAATTTCATTTGTTGAAATTAATAATACTCAATTTTATTTTCGGTTACATATATTTTATATAAGGTTAAATTTTTGAACGAGATTATTTACATTCAAATTTTTTATAACAAATGGTCTAATACTTTTTTTTTAAACACTTTCTCAGATGTCTAAAGTTATTCTAATCATTTCATATACAATACCATTATATGTCAAAAAAAATATTAAAATTTTTAAAATCATCGTTATTCTTAGGATTAATAATTTAATTTTAATCAACCAGTCTCATTATATTTTCTTTTCTAACATAAACTTTACTTCCAACTATAACTTTATAAATAGATTTACTAATAATTTATAAAACAACATTTTTAATCCACTTATAATTTTCAACAATTTTACCTATAAACTAAATTTAATAAGCTCAAATAATGTTAATATTTATTTAAAATTTTTTCTAACAATATAATAATATTAAAAAATTTTTCAGCAAGTATAATCAAATACCCCTTCATTTATTTTTTATTGTTTTACCATCTACTGGCATATGACTATGTTCAATATATTATCAATTTTATTATTCAATTCTCTTAAATTTTAAAAACCGTTTTACAATTTTTATTGCCACTTCAATCAATCCACTACTTTGACTATATCTAGGTACCATATAAACTTCATAGTTTTTATTTCAAACAAAAAAAATTTATTGTTATTTGAAAAATGAAATTTGGCACATTATCACATAATGTCATAGATATTTTTGAATATTTATTAAAAACACAATGCTTTTATTGTTGAAAAAATAGATTAATAATTTATCAGTCTTAAAATAATAAAAAAAACTATAACCATCAACAACCAACATTTTTTTTTTAGAATATTTAAAAACATCCTTAAGTAAACGTTGCGTAAGTTTTCAGATATTAACCATTGATTACACAACAACTCTAAAATTTTTTATTAACGCCATACATTAATCATATTTCTATATTTTTTTATAAACAGATTTTTTTTAATTTTGAACTATTTATATTGCTAAGCTTATTTTTATTATTAAAAAACAAAGCTTTTGTTTACTATGCATTCTTTTTACTACAAAATCAACCATTTGAATTGGAATGGCTAACCTTCTTAGAATTATTACTAATTAACAATAACTAGCTGTTGTATTAAAAAAGAGCTTTTTGGCTAAAATTTTTTAAAATTTTATTTTTCAATAAGGTTACACTTAATTAAACATTTTTTTATGATTACAAATTTTAAAGTCGCAAAATTTTTTTTCATTTAAATTAAGTATGACTATGTATAGGTTAAAATAAATTTTTAAAAAACTTTTTTTTATTATTTTTTTACTGCTAGATAAATTTAACGTGTATTTTTTATTAATTTATAAAAAAAATGTTTTATTTAAATTTGTTTTATCAGACAAAAAATATTGTCAATAAATGTGTATTGTTAAAAAAATTGTTTCTGTCTAAATGATCATATCTAGGTCAAAAACCAATTTTTTTTAAAATTTGTTTTACTAAAAGATAAATAAGATATGTACACCCTCTGTCCAAAAAATAACCGGAATGGGTTTATTTTACAAAAACTAATAGCGTTATCGGTAGGTCATCAATTGTTTTGTGGAGTATCAACCCTCATTTATCAAATGCTAGTTTCACTTATTCATTCGTCCACTTGAAGCATATATATTTTACATTTAACTACAATCATTTTTCTACGTCGGTCGGAGGACGAATTAAGAGCAAAAAATTAGCATTAAATTCTGTGTTAAAATTAGTAAAACTGCTACCGAAACATTCCAAATGCTTCAAATAGCTTATAGAAATAATTTTTTGTTAAAAAAATGTCGTTTAGAAAAGCCAAAAATTAAAATAATGCTCACTTGTTTCTACGATTCAAAAGGCATTATTTAGAAAAAAATTGTATCAAGTGGTACAAAAGTTAATGTTGGGTATTATCTAGATGTATTCAAACGTTTAAAATCCCGTATTCGTCTTGAATATCAAGAACAAAGCAATTCGCAATTATTCAGATAATACAACATCTCGTCGGTCATCAATCATTACTGATTATTTGACCAAAAGTCAGATTTTTTTACTTAATCATTCTCCATATTTACTTGAGTTGACTCCCTATGACTGTTTTCTACTCCCTAAATTACATTTTGAAAAAAAAAAAGCATTTCGACTTGATTAGAAGCATTAAATCTTCAACGACCGCTACCCTTGAAAGCGTCACAAAAAATGGCATAAAAAAGTAATTTGATGGACTTTTTAAGCGATTTTTTCGATGTATTTCTGTTAAGGAGAATTACTTCAAATAAATAAAACGTTTTTTTTTCAATTGTTATAGCTACATTCTTTTTTATAAAGCCATTCCGGTTATTTTTGGGACAGAGGGTGTATGTATTTTTATTTGTTTGCAAACAACATTTGTAAATTTGTTTTATTACACATGAAAAAAATGTTATTAAAGTATGATTACTGATAAAAAAAATTTTTTTTTTGTGCCTTTCAACTTATCTTAAAAACGGAAAGGAACTTGTTGAGCTTGGTTTATATCTTAAAATATAGAATTTATAAATGCCTCCGCACATTTTTTTAAAATTTCAAAAAAGTTGTTTCTTAAAAAAGTTATGCTTCATTAAACTTTCTTTTTCAAGGTCAAAAATTTTTTTAGACTATTAATAACCATATCTGAACAAAAAAAAATTTGTTTATGGATTCTTTATTTTAACGTTTATTTTATCTTTATATTAAATTTTATTAAAAAAATGTTTTATTTGTTAAATTTTTGCTATTGGTTTTATGAATCTCAGTTTAAAGCAAAATTTCAATGTTGTTTATTTTTTATTGAAACACGATCATTGTTTTCGAAATCAGCGAAGAATTCTGGTCTAGAACGCATTTTAAAAATTTTTCCTCATTAAAACAAATCAATTATTAAAAAAATTTGATAAAATCATCTTGCTAACAACCGAATAATTGTCTTGACCATAATAAACTTGATAATTGTACAAATTTTAAATTTAATGTACCTTAATAATTTTATGCATCATCAATAATATGTTAATTTTAAATCTACAAAAATAAGAAAAATAATTTTACTAAGATTTTTATAACTATTTAAAACATAATATTGAACATTGAATAGATACAAAATTGTTTTTTAAGCATTTTATTAAAAATAATAATAATTTAAATTAATATAGGTAATTTTTTTATGATTCTTTAACATATGTAAATCCATATTTAACAATTTTTTTATTTTATCATGCATTACAATATATAAATACCAAAATACAAAATGATTTTTCTGAATTACTACTTCTATATATTTTACATAATCTTTAAAAGAATACAACCTTATATTTTTCTTGATACATTCTTTCAACTTTTTAAACAAAGTACTAAATTTCTTTTTATCAAGCTGTGTAAATTCGTATTTTTATGTAATGAAACTTTAAAACTTATAATATTAATATATGCACTATGTTTTAAACCCTAAACATAACTCAATATACCTTTCAGATATTTTTTTTATGTTTTAATATAAAAAGAATGCAATTTTTCAATCTCTTTCTGTGGTATTTCAACGTCATTATTTTTACTTCAACTAATAAATTGCTTTGTTATAGAACTTAATTTGCACTTAATTAATGATTATTTATATATAGTTTTCATAAAATTTTTAATACTAAAATTAAATATCTGTCACATGTACTTCTGTTAGATATTACAATAAAATCATTTATAAGTAAATATAGTCTTACACATAAATATTTTATTTTATCTATAATTAATGAATAAAATATAACAATTGAATTTTAAAAAACAAACGATAGCACTTTAATTTAAATCAATCAATATTTTATCACTAAAATATAATCAAAATTGTTATTTTTTAATAAAACTTTGGAAAAAAACTTTTTATATATTATTTATACTTTAAACAAAAAAAATTTTCATTTCTAACAATATTTAATACTTGTATCAATTTTGGTAAAAGTATATTTTCTGCAAATTAATTTATATTTAAAAAATTTAAAAAAGTTTCAACTTTTTTTGTTTTTTTTTATCAAAAATAATCTCGACTGTATTTGTAATATTTAATATAATCATAATTTTTTCTTTTAAACTCTTATTATAATATTTATTAAAAACTAATGTTACTTTAACTTTTATATCTTTTGGTACTATTGCTTCATACAAAAAGGTATCATTAAAATTAACTAATACAATTTTTTCTAGAAAAACATTTTTTTTCTATTTTAGTATCAATACTGTAGAGATCTCATTCAACAAAAATTTCTCTACATTAGGTAAATACATATTACATTTGAAAATTTAAAAAAAAATTTTTTTTTACTTATGAATCATTTACCATTAGTTTATTTATATCAATAATATTGATTTTATTCTTCATCAAAAATAGAAATTTTATAAAACAAAACATCAGAATTTTTAGTATTTACGTAAATGTTTAGGGGTTACATTTGCAATTTGGTAGCTTATCATATTCAATATACGACTTGAAATATTTCAAACTAGCTATTTGACTGTCATGTGAATCTTATGACACCACAGTATCATTCTTCTTTTAATTTATTAAAGGAGTGTAACATAGTTAATACCATAGGAATTTATACCAGAATCTAAACAGCACATAAAAAATATAATTTTTTGAAAAAACACTATCTTAAAACATTTTTTTTTCTACAAATAATTTTTTACCAGAAACATTTTTTCTATAATTTTGTTTATAGTTCTCTAAAATGAACTTTTTTGATAATCAGCTTTGAAATTTTCTTCCTGTTGATAATATGAATATTTTTTCTAATAATATCAACTTTTATAAAACATTTTTTTGCTTGTGTTGTTGTTCACAACTTGTTAGAATTTACAATTATTTTATCCTTTGTTTGTAACAAAAATATAAATAGAAAACCGATTATACATTTTTTAAATAACTTATTATTGATAAAATAAATTTTCAATCTATGTTCACTAAATTAAAGTAATTTTTTTGTGGGTTTTTAAACTTTTAAAAAATCGATTTGTTAACACTTTGTTGATTAGTCACGAATTAACTCTGTTTGCATTTTCATTAACTATTTCAGTTTTTGGAATGCATAGAAAAATAGAATATTGCATAAGCCTTGTTATTTGTGTTTAGTCGTGTCCAATTTACTGTAAGAAATAATACTTTTTCAGAATTAGTAAAGTTTTAATCACAATTATAATATTACAAAAATTTTAACCATGATGGAATGTGACTATGAAGAATTTTTCAATAAATTACAAGAAGATACTTTATTTGATTGTCTGAATAGTTTAGAAAGTGATAGTTTATCGGAAAACAATTATGAATCTGATATTAGATCACTAAAATAGCAAGAAAGATGAAAGATCAATAATGTGTTAATATAATAAAAACTGGCAATATTTTTACTATATTATTGCATTTATATTAAAATTGCTAGAATTCTTAAATAATTAAATTTTTTTTAAACATTCATAATCTTATTTATAACATTAAATCTTAAATAAGTTTAATTCTTAAATTTAAATTTTGTTTAAGTAAGATTTTATTTTATCCATGTTTTGTTAGAGCGTGTTCAAATTATATTTTATATATTTTATATTTAAAAATATTAAAAAAATTCAACTCTTTATAAATGATAATACTATAATTTTTTTTATAAAAATATTTATATAAACTTTATATCAAAAATTGCTTTTTAACGACACAACAATATATTATATTACTTAAAAAATTTAAAATAACTTTGATTATTAGTTAATTTACAAATTGTATGTAATTATTAAAAAAAAATTATTTTTTTAAGACATGATACCTTACTAGAGACAATAAAGACAACAAACAAATAGAGTTTTTATTATAAATATTTTCATGTATTCTAAAATATATTAAAAGTAACAGAAAAAAATAGATTAAATCTATAATCAAAACTTACCTACGTTAATTTTATTATAACCTAAATCTAATAAAAGATACTCTATTGTAAGTTATTTACACATTATATATTTCATTTTATATTGCGTAGCCAAATAAAGAATTATTCACTGTACCTATTGAATTCATCTGAAGTAAAGTTAAAATTTTTATCTATAATTTTTATATTCAATTATTTATATAAATTATATTTTAAAAACTTAAAAATATTTTTAAAATTATACCCTTGTAAAAATATTTAAAAGAAATTAACAATAAAATTTCTACAATAAAAAAAAATAAAATAATATTTTATGGTAAAAATTAACCATCATTTATATTTAAATTTTGTAATTAATAGTTAAATTGAGAAGCAAAATAAATTATTGTATAAAATAAACTGGTATAATCACAAATAAAAAAGTTACTTTATAACAATGTATCAAACTTCGTTTTTAAAGCTTTAAAAATTTTCCAACATTGCTTCTGTGCATGGCTCAATGGTCTAGTGGTATGATTCTCTAAATTTTATTATTAGTCATATATTAACAATGTAAAGAAAGTAGAAAGTGTTACAAATGTATATTAAGTGGGTATTAAATCATTATCAAATATTTAACCTTTCCTTGCTAAATGCTCTTTTAGGATATAGAAAGAACTGATCATTGCACTTCTTTGGCATGCTTTACAAATAACTGACGCCTTTTTTCCAAAAAGTAATTTTAAATTTGTCCAAGTTTTATTCAAAACTTCTCCTGTGGAACTAAAGATTAGTGGTATTGTGGTCATTTCTATTTTCATGGTTCTTTCCAACTCTCTTTGTAGGTTTTTGTCCTGTGTAATTGAATCAACGTTTTTGTCGTCCACTTGCGCCATGCTGTTCATACTATATTTAATTTCTTTGATTTTATACATTCTTTCCATATTGCCAGGTAAGCTAACACCAATTTCAATAATGTATCCTATAGAATCATTGTACCATACCATATCAGGTCTTCTATGGTGGAGTTTGACATTCTTAAATTCAAAACTCTTTTCCACATACAGGTCACCTTTATTTTCTTTCTTAAGATTAGTTTCGATTATCTTGCAGATTTTAGTATGTCTTTCATTTATTGTTCTTTTCTTCATAAATTCACATGTTTGAAGGATATGTGTTAAATTTTCTTCTACACCACATCCAAATCTGCATGGAGTTATCTTGTCATGTAATTTTGATTGGAAGTTAGGTAGGTAGCATTGATTCTCTTGCATTGCCATCACTGTTTTTTCCACCATCGGTTTAGAGTTTAAATTCATGTATGCACGTGAAGTTAACGGCATAAATAAATTTTCTGAATACTCTTTCCTTTTGGTGCCCCAGAATTTACTATTTATGCCTTCCTCTAGGTAGCTTTGATATTTGTTCACTATCCACGAACTCATCTCTTTCGAATTCTGCAACGTTATCTTGGAAGTTTGATTATCTTGGTAAAATGTAATATTGATACCCTCATTATATAGTGCTATTTCCGAAGCAATATTTAATACCTTTAGTAAGCTTGTAGCTAGTGTGATAATTGGGTTTGATGGTTTGTGTATGTGATTATTTTTCAATATTTGTAAAAACTTGTCATCTTTGTAACACATCGAAATCTGACTCATAATACCTATTGTAAAGGATAGAGTACAATTTGGCATACCTTTTCCTTCACATTTCCTCCATCTATAAAAACGCTCCTTTGTGAGGCTAGTTTGCCAACCATCTTTGCTGGTAATTAATTTTTTAAATTCTTTATCGATATCATTTAATAATTTGATGATTGTACCTATTTCTTTCTCACTAAGAATGGTGATGTTTTCACCTATATATCTGAAAGTAGGTTCAACTAACATTCTGATTGAAGATATTCTATTGTCTTCACCAATTTCAAGATTGTATAGTTGATTAATATTATCAGTCAGTTTTGTTTTAATTTTGTTAATCGTTTTCAAAAAATCACTACCTTCTCTTTGTTCAATGCCAAGGTATTTGTAAGTAGAATTCTTATCAAGAGGTTGGAAAATAGCATCCTTTGTGTTTAAAGTGTTGGATTTTTTAATGTTGATGCTTAGGCCTATTGTATATGCTGCTTTTCTTAAAGTATTGATACCTACTTTAAGATCCGCATCATTTGAGAACAATAGTTTGGCATCATCCATATACATAATATGATTGTATTCTAAATTTTCCTTTGGGTTGGTGTAATTATTTATTTGTATTTTCTTACACTTCTTGTTCAACATAAAGGATATATATCCGGCTACGCAGATATATAACAGTGGGGAAAGACTACAACCTTGTAGTAAGCCATTGTGCTGTTTGAACGCTCTTGCTTTCTTTTTACCAATAGATACTTGTACATACCAACTTTTGGTAATTTTCAATAATAGGAGTTCCTGTTCTTTTGGTAATCCTAAAGCCTTGATGACTGCTTTACTTCGGACACTTAAAACTGAATCAAAACATTTTTGGAAGTCTACCCAAGCTACTTTTGGTGATGTTTCTGTAAGTTTACCATCGATTAAATTTGCTAGGGCACACCCTGATATTTTTGACCTATTTGCACATTGTTCTTTAGGCCTGAAAACAGTACCAAGTGTGATTTGATCTATCACTATTGCATATGCTTTCATTAATACTTTGTATGCATGGTTTAATAGTGAAATTGGGCGAGTATCTTCTGGTTTGCTGGCATTTGGAGTTTTTGGAATAAGAATGGTATTTGAATAACAAAATGATTTGTATGGAATAGTGCTGCTTTGGAGAGATTCCCATAAAGTCTCGATTAAGAATTCGCCCATTGCAGGAACAGTTTTATATAAGAAGCCTGGTGTAGCATCTTTACCGGTAGCTTTAAACGAAGATGTGAGCTTTAATGCCAACCTTAGTGTATCTTTGGTTATGGACATTTTATTTTTCGATGCTTCACATTTACCTTGTTTAATAAATTGATTGAAAGAGACTGCACCTTTGTTCAAGTTGTGTTTCCTTTTACCACATAATTTTTTAAAGTACTTTGCTCCTTCATTCACATCTACTAGTTCACTGTTGTTGTCCATATCAATTACATTATTCATTAGTTTATTCCTCAGCAAGATTGTTTTCTTCAGAGATGGCATGCCTTTGAAGAATTGGCGTAGTGAGGACGTGAGATCCATTTTCTTCATTTCGACCGGTCTTTCTCTTGCCCTTTCTAGTCTGTCTAAGATTATTTGATGCAGATCCTTTTTAGACTTGGCTGCAAATTTGGATTTCAGTAACCTAATTTTAGCTTCCGCCTTATTTGATTTTTCTTCAAATAACATTAACAGCTTTTCTAGGGTTTTAATATATTTTTGCTTTGATTTAATGACCATTTGTGTTTTCTTTTTCTTTTTATCTAGCTTGAGGTTTGCTAGTTTGGACATTGTCATGCCTATATAGTAGCAGAGTTTGAACCCATCCTCGGCCGAATATCCTTTCTCCAATTTCAGAGACGTTAAGTTTTTTATAAAGGCTAAATTAGCTTGACTCAACAAAGCATGGCTAGGTTTGAACCTCCTAATCCTCACCATCTTCAGTTTCCTGAGTTTCTTTATGTCGATGGTTTTGAATGGTGTGGTGGGTTGGGGTTCTGCAGCGCCTACTATTTCTTTTACTTTTGGTTCCTTTATATTTGGCGTTTTGGAGGTTTCATTGTTCTCAGCTACTTTTCTTTCATATCGTTTGGAGTTTACGTCGGCAACTATCATCTCACGATAATTACGACCTTTCGATTTTAACTGCTCCACACAGGTCACTTTGGACTCCCTCATTAGCTCCGGGTGGTCTCTGTAGATCCTAGTCTATAGAATTTGTGGCCTACCCATCGAAAACCTTATGTACTTCTCCGGTGGATGGGACAGTAAATTTATCAGCTCCTTTGACCACGATATTGATGACATATTTGATGACAGTTCGCACAGGCGACTATGCACTGGTATGATAATATCCCTTATTCTTTGTGTTAATAAGCTGGTTTTCTGTTCTAGTCTAACGGTACAGGTACTCCTTATCTAGAAAAAAGCTTCGGCTTTTGAAGGGGCTCCAAAGGTAGAATAGTAACAGAAATATTAGGTATTTGGTCACAAAAAATTAAAAAAGCACCTCTTGCGACCGATATAATTTTCGGTATGGTATGATTCTCGCTTTGGGTGCGAGAGGCCCCGGTTTCGATCACCGGTTGAGCCCGTCTTTTTATTCTAGTTTGGTAAAATTTTATGCAACTATAAATAGCAACATGCAATGTTGTTTACCCAAAATTTCAAATTGGTCCTAACCTTTTGAAATTTAATATTTACAAAGATTTTCATATGCAAATTCTATTTTTAAAAAAAAATTTTTATAATTTTTAATTTAAACATCTAAAAATGGAAGTAAACAAATCTTCTTTTTAGAATGAAAAATCACAGGCGCGTAATTCCAATCAACGGTAAACGAAGACATACTTTACCACAAAAAGTATTCTTTGAGAAAATTTTTTAATAAATTAATAAGAAATTATAAGTAAATATAAAAAAAATTTTATCATTAGTGCTTATTTTGAGCAATTTTTATTAAAAATGTTAAAAATTATTAAAAATATCTAAAAATACATAAAAATTTAATAGTAAGACATAACAACAACATTATATTTTTTGCTACATTAAAAATTAATAAAAATAATCTAGAATCTTTAGAAATTTACCCGAATGTTTGATATCTTATACATAAAAATAAGTAAACCTTTAATTAGTAAAAAGGGGTAATTTAATGTACATTTGTAAAGCGAACTATCTTTAATAAAAATTATTATTATATTTGATATAATATTTAAATTTTAAAGTTTATAAAAAGTTCACTTTTTAAAAAAAAAGTTTTACTCTATGTTACTACTAAGTTTTGAATATTCAAATCACTTTTAAATTAGTAAATATATCAAAAAACGAAAAAAAAAGCGCACATTTTAATGTTTACTTGGCACAAAATTGAAAAAACTTTTGAATTTTTTCCCAAGCCGGTAGAAAAGGTATAAAGGTGATTGATATGTTATCTTGTAGCCACGACTTTGTTCTAAAATCATGGAACAGATTTTTTAATTTTTGATTTTAAAAAAAGTTATTTAAATTTAAAATTAAAAAAAAAATTTCTTTTGTATTTTTTTTGAAAAAATTGAAAAAACGTTTGAATTTTTTCCCAAGCCGGTAGATAAGGTATGAAGATGATTGATATATCATCTTGTAGCCAAGACCTTGTTCTAAAATCGCATGGAACAAATTTTTCAATTTTTGATTTTAAAAAAAGTTATTTAAATTTAAAATTAAAAAAAAATTTTTTTTTGTACTTTTTTGAAAAAAATTGAAAAAACTATTTCTCACCCAAAATCGCTCATAGGTGATCTATGAAAATGATTTATATGTCATTTTGTAGCCAAGAGTTAAATCTAAAAACGTGTGGAACAGATTTTTGAATTTTTATTTTTAAAAAAAATTATTGCCATTTATGTAAAAAAAAGTCATTTTTTTGTCATTTTTTGATGAAAATTGAAGAAACCATTTCTCACCCGAAATTGCTCATAGGTGATCTATGATAATGATTTATATGTCATTATGTAGCCAAGAGTTAAATCTAATAACGTGTGGAACAGATTTTTGAATTTTTATTTTTAAAAAAAGTTATTGCCATTTATGTAAAAAAAAATTAAAAAAATGTACATTTTTTTTCAATTTTTTTTCATCCTGTCTATACTTTGGTACAACGTTTTACCAAATGGGCGGATATTGCATGTTGCTAACTATAAAATCATAGATATTTTAATAATAATAATGATATATCAATAGAATTAATTATGTTAAAAGACAAATAAAGACAGCACAAAAAGGAAACATTTAAAATCATTATAAAATTTATATAAATTAATTATTGTAATTTATAGCATTTTTTTTTTTAACGAATCCTAAAAACTTAATTTAATGTTAAAATTCAATTAGTTAAATTTTTAAAAGAAAAAAACATAAAAAAGTATTTTTGTTAAAATAACTTTGCTTTACTTTACCATTAACAATTGCATTATAAATTTCGTTAAGTAATAAATAACGTTAAGGAAACATATGAAGTATATTTTATTCTTGATAAAACAATTTATTTGATATTTTTTAAAGCATTAGAAATTTACACTTGAATTAGAGTTTTTTTTTAAATTAATAAAGCATGTGTTTTAAATAATGTAGTAATTTTAATTTTTAACCAAATAGATGCTAATTGTAACATTTTGTTTTTTATTGTTATAAAAAATGAAAAAAAACCATTGTTTTGCTAATATGCGTCATGAATTACAATAGTTAAAACCTGTTTTTTAATTATTAAAAATTATAATTACAAAAAATTAACTTTTATGCTGAAAGATTATTACTATTACATAATAAACTCTTTATATTCCTTTTAATTATTCTATCAAAATAGTTTTATTAAAATATTTATTCCTCTTAATATCATTTTGAGTTTATAAATTTTCTAACATTTGTAAATACACTTCAAATAAAGAAAATTTATCAGTTTTAAGATTAAAAAAGTAGTTTATTTTTATAAAATGAATAAAATAATTTATTTAATCTTTTTATTACTACAAATACTTTGTTAAATATGAAATTTTTTTTAATTGATAATGTATTTATGTTAAAAGCAAATTTTTGAAGGTTTTACATAAGTAGTTTTTTTATATTTTTTATAATAATGACAACATATTGTATTGTTTCGAAAATCTCTAAAATAATTAATTACTTATTTACATTATTAAACTTACTTTACAAAAAATAATATAAAAAGATTATTGGAATTTGAACAAAATATGTACAAAAATTGAAGAATTGTTAATTTAAATTCAGTCCATTTTATTTGAAAAAGTTCACCATCTAAAGCTACCTCGCGAAAGGTTGCTGTTACAATACATAAAATTGTATGAATAATAATTTTAAAATCATCAAAACTTATTTTAAATTTTTTAGAAATATAACAACGTAGATATATAATTTTTGCAATAATAAGTATTTGTAAAATAAATATCATAACTAGTAAAATCAATTTTGATTTATTTTCTATTTGAAAAGCTAAAAAATTTTTATCAATATTTTCCAATTGCCAATAATAATAAAAAAAATTAAAAGTATATCTAAATCCAGGTAATAAATAAAGTAGAAATAATGCTCCTACACAAATATAACAAATAATTAAAGCAAAAATAAAAAATTTTTTCTTCCATGTTTTATAAAAAAAATCTAAATGATAGGTTTTATCAAAACGATTTACTGTTAAAATAAATAATATTGCAATACCACCGATATATGTTGCATTTAATAATGAACCAACTATTAGTATAATAACTTTTAATTTACTAAAACAGAATATTATAATAATTGATGTTATAATATGACAAATTTGTTGACTTAAAGATAAAACTCCATGATGCCAAATTAATCTAAATGATGAATTTTTTAAAATACTCTTTTTTAAATAAAACCCCTTAAATTTTAAAATTAAATGTGATAAAATGTTTTACTTACTGAAAATACAATAAGTTGTATTATAATAAAAAATAGGGATAAAGCTAGATGAATTAATCCTATTTGAGTGTGTGTTATAAATTTTTTTCCATTTTTTTCTAATTGAATAATCATTTTGCTATTAATAATTGAAAAATTATTGCAGCTCATTTTGATTGAATTAAAAAATTACTTTAATCATAACTGTTATTGAATAGGAAATAAAATTTTATAAACAATATATAATTTTTTTAACATTTAAAATAGTAAAATTCTAAATAATATGAAAATAGTATATTTTATGGCATTAAAACGTATACAATAATATATTTAAATTTTTTGAAAAGTTAATTGCATATTTGAAATAATAATCTTAATTTATATTTTTTTTAACAAACGTAAATTAAATGTTATTCTAAGTATTATAATTTTTTATAGTATTTCTTTATATGATATTTATAAAATAAAAATAAAAAATGTTATTTTGATAAGGAATTAACATTATGAATAAATTAAAAAATATTTATTTTTAACATTGCACTTTTAATCATTTAATTTTAAAAATATTGTTCTATAAATAAACTATTTTTGTATTACATCATAATAAATTTTTTGAAAAATGTTGAAGCATTTTTAAACTTAACATGTGTAACATAAAACTACATCAAAATCACTTTTTTTTAATTTGAATAAAAAAACAATATTAAAAATGTAAAATAAACAAATTTATTGTCAACATTATGTGTAACTACGAAGTTTTTATGATTATTTATTCAATAATAAAATAATAATATTAAAAAAAAATATAATTAAATTTTTAATTGATACATTATTTTAAGAAAAATGTTTATGTTAGAGTAATTTTAAAAAAAAACTTGTGATTAATTTAATTACTATATGATATAAGCTATATTAATTATTTATCATTGATATACAATCATTTGAAATCAATTAAAGTATATTTTTGTTAATTCTGATTTTAATATTTTGATATCAAACTAAAAATATCTTTTTAAAATAAATATATTTATAAACTTAAAAAGAATTTTATTAAAACTTATTTATGTTAACTTTTTTTTAACAAAATTGATAACATTTCATCTTTTTAACATTGTGTATTCTATTTTATTAACATTTGTTTTAATATATTTTTTTTCAAATAAGTTTAAATAATAAATGTTTATCTTAATTGATGACAAATTAATATTAAATATTAAAATTCAATAAAAAAAAATATTTAATTAGCTTTTATATAACTTAAAATAAAATAAACTTAAAGTTTCTACTACAAGTAGTGTACTGTCAAAAATAAAATATGTAAATAATATTGAATCTAAATTTCAAAAATTAAAAAATGTTACTTTTAATTCAATTAAAAAAACTGAAACACACAAAAGTAAATATATATTTAATTTTGTTTATTTTTTTTTGTAAAAACAATTATATATATTTTCAAATTACAATATTTATTTATTAATATTGTTTTAAAAATATTTTTACTTATTAAACTACGAATATTCATATATACTAAAAGGAAGTATTTAATATTATAAAAACATTTTTTTTATAAATATAGAAGATAAAACATCTCTCCCATTTTATTTTATTGATATAATAATTATTTGAGTATATGCGTACTTTCTTAAAGTTTATAAATTTTAAATACAGAAAATTAACTTTCATTAGTTTTTTTTTTTTTACATTTTTATGTTATTTGTTATGAATGAAAGTTATTTTATTTAAATATAAAATAAACATTTAATTATTTATAATTCTTTTTGCTCAAAAAATTTAAGTGTATTTTGTTAAATATACAATTATAAGAAAATATTTTAATATTTTTTAATGATATTTTAGAAAACGTCTATGGATTTTAAGCTGTATACTTTATTATATTTAATTATAGTAATTGAATTTGCTATTGCAGCTAAATCTAAAAAAGAACTTATTTTTGTTCAGGCTATTTGGAGACATGGCGATAGATCTCCAACGAAATTAATATATAAAAATGATATTTATACTGAAGATAAATGGGAAAATGGATGGGGACAATTATCAGATGTTTGTTTTATTTAAAATATTAACTATTTTAATATTATAATTATAGTTAGGAAAAATTCAACTAATGAATCTTGGTGCATGGTTTAAAAAAAGATATATTAATACTTTTGTTAATGAAACATATAAATATAGAGAAGTTTATATAAGATCTACAAATGTACCCAGAGCAATTGAAAGCGCTCAATCATTTACTTTTGGAATGTATCCTAAAACTAATTATACAAATAGTCAAATACCTACACAAGTAGTTCCAATACATTCACCAGGTTTGGGTGATGATGATCCATTACTTAAAGGTTATAAATATAAATGTCCATGTTATGATAAAAAGTTAAAAGAAATTAATAAAAAAGATTATGATAAATTTAAAAAAAAATACAAAGATCTTTTTCCATTTTTAAAAAATGCCACTAATTCTAAAGATGATTTAACATTAAAAAGTGTTGGAGATATATGTAATGTAGAAATTGAAATTTTTTATAATTTAACTCAACCAGACTGGATATATCGTAGATGGAAACAATACAAGAATAGAACAACATTAGACATTGTTTGTGAAATTAAGTTATTTTATAGATTAGCTGATTTTAAAAATATTTTATTGGGAAAACTTCGTGGTGCTTTATTATTAAATAATTGGCTTGAAAATATTAAAAAAATTATAGATAAACCTAATGAAAATTATAAAAAGATGATATTATATTCAGCACATGCAGAAACATTATTACCTCTTATGTCTGTTCTTCGTGTATATCCTACTAAATTTATTCCATACGCAACCGCATTAATTATGGAGCTATATAAATCTAAAAACAATACTTACTATGTTAAATTACTTTACAAAAGTAACAGTAAACCTTTAAAAGTTTTATCTATTCCAAATTGTAAATCTCCATGCAAATTTGAAAAACTTTTCAAAGTTTATTTCGACAAAGATTTTACTTCAACAGAATTATTAAACAGTAAATGTAATTTAAATTCATGTAGTTCAGAAAGTAAAGCTGAATGAATAAAATTAATTAATCAGTAAAATGTACTATAAAACAAATCAATAATTGTTAAAATAAGTGTTTTTACAAGAACATGCTTGTAATTATTTTAAAAAAAATTAAGACAATGTATTATTCAAATTTATATTGAAAAAATTTATAAATTTGTAAACATATTTTTACATATAAAAATATATTCATTTAATCTTTATTAAATTATTGGAGAAAAAATAATATTCAGAAAAAGTAAAATATTTTTAACAAAAAATTTATACTTAATTATTTTAACCTTTACTATCTATTAGGTTTTTTTTTTGTATTTTATAAAATAAGATATTTAATTCTATAAAAAAAAAATTTTATTAAAAATTTTAAAAAAGGTGTATCCTTGTTAAAAAACCATTAAAAACAATTGTTTTTTTTTCTAAAAACTTTTATGTAACTATTTTGTAAAAATTTAAAAAAAAATAAATTTTTTAACATTATTTGTAACATTATACTAAATCTTTATATTTAAAAAATTACTTTCAATTGTTTTTTTAAATTTTACATTAATGTAGCATCTATAAATTTTATTAAATAATAACAACCACAACAATTAATATTGATTTTTTTAAGATGTGACATTCTTTTATTTTTAAATTTAGTATATTATATTTTTTGTCTTGAAAATATAAATATTTAAAGGATTTCTTGTAAAATTCCTTATCTTGAAAAAAAAATTTATTCATTTTAAATGTTTCCTTTTATTACAATAGCAAAAGTTTTTAAAATTGTTTTTAATTCAAAAAATATTATTATTAAAATAAAAAACACGATTTTTTTATTAAATCTTTATAAAAATGATACATTTTATATATTTTATTTTTTCTATAAACCTAATTTTAAAAAGTAAAGTAAATCAATTTTTTTAAAAATAAACATTTTTTACAAAATTTATATATTAAACAGTTTGTTTTTAAATATATCCTTTAATTTGTGTTAAAAATATTTTTAGTGATTATAATTATGATTGAAAAAAGACAAAAAATCAAATATTTTTATAAATTAAAAAAAAAAAATAAGTATAGAAAACCAACAATTAATTATTACTCAATACAATTTGCTATTAAAATAAGATATGTAAAAAATAAAAAAGTTTAACTAGAAGAATTTGCACATATATTGGAATCAGTTTGAGTGTACCATGGTATCATCAATTTAAAATAAGATAATTTTTAGTTTTTTATTTATTCATTTAAAAATAAAAAGTTGATAAAATACTTTTATTGATGTTTTTAAAATAAAAAAAAATTATTAAAAACAAATTAGGTAATTTTGTAAGTAAAAATAAGCATTTACGAATACAAACAATTTTTTTCCGCATCAATTTATGACAATCATATTTAATAAAAAATTTAATATTTTAAACATTAAAAATGTTAAATTAAAATTTATATTAGTATTTTTATAACAAAAATTATATTGTAGACAGAAAAAAAGAATGTGATAAACTACAGTACAATTTTTGTACAATAAGTTTATTGTTAAAATATTTTGTTACTTAAAACAAATTTAATAAATAACAAAATATTTAAGAGAAT